>JAQJVK010000014.1:992500-1555645 GCA_035578135.1 Flexamia atlantica | reverse complement strand
TGCTTCTGGTGGCCCCAAAACGAAAAGTTATCATAGCCTAGGGCTTAGGTCTTACCATGTGAACTACGGTAATAGCTTCTTCCCTGTAGGGGAAATTCGCTAATAGAAGGATAAAAATTTGTAAAAATAATCTTTGACCAAACACCTTGATACTATCATTCTCGTCCTCCCTCCTCCTCCACAGTCCTTGTGGGGACGGGATCGCAGTCGCGGACGTGGAAGTATTCGCTCAGTTCCGGGCGGCGGGGATCAAAGGAGCCAATCACACGCCGGCTGTAGCCTCGCGCCGGGCCGTGCCCGCGGCGGCGGCGGCTGGAGGCTATATATGTAGCATAGACATTATTGTCGTAGCACAGTGCCTAGAATATCTTTATACGGTAGGTATCTTGCGCAGGTGAGAGTAAGAATAAGATGTGACGTTACGGTAGCCTAACACTTGAAAGAAGGTTCAGCAAGTTCACGTGCAAATTTCGTGAAACTAAGCCTAGTCTCGTGAGATTTTTCATTACTAGAATGAAACATAGTCTTCATTTGTTGACAAATAAATACTTAACCTTGAAATAAAAGATGAGTTAGAAGCTTAAGAAACATGTTATAATAATAAATCAGCTGCCTGTGGTTGGTGCTAATTTGGCTTGCAGCGAGACTTGCTGGTGCGTCGACTTGCAAAAGAACTTGGCGCAATAATTAGTGTAAAAGTAGTCCCGTCGCTGGTGCGCACCACCGACCAGCAGAACGGTTGCTGATTGGCTGGTCTACTGCGCATATTGCTTATGATACTTACCGTATAGATGTTCAAGTTACTGTGATGTCGTAGTAATAGTTGGATACCTATTATTGGGAACGGGACGACTGCTACAAATTTTTGGTCTCTCTGTCCATGGCACTGCTGCTCCGATCATTAGAGTGGATTAATTAGGGTCAACTCGCTTGGTTCGAAATGGCACTTCTGCTCCAACCGCCCGGACAGGTAGTCGCGGTACATCGAGGGAAATCGGGAATTTAAATTCCCCGTCACTTCTGCTTGACTGTTATGCCTCCTATAAATTAACAATTGTTTTATGAGTTGTCAAGTTGGTTACGGAATAAAAACAAAACGTAAACAAATTCAGTCACGAGTTTTATTGGAGCAATGAGCAAAAACTAAACCCAGATATTTTCTGATTGAATTTAGACCAATATGCGATCTCTATTGGTCTCTCTAGTATAACACATACAAACCAACACCCCATCGATCCACTTATTGAAAATTGATTTACAGAGTTTCAGACCTGACCTCAGGTAGCTGAACGGTTCGGTTGATCGACGTTCGGATAATCGGCGCTCTACCGTAATTCGAAAAAAATGCAAATTCATTTAATTATTCTATTTGCTGTCCTTCAAAACAAAAACGTCCAGTTTAAACAGCTTTTTATCGTAAACAGCCAAGCGCCAACATGCTCCTCAAGAGGTATAATAACTTTCCTAATTTTGTTAGATCTCCTAAGATCAAGTTTAAAAAGCAGCATAGCAGAGGGTACGCGGGGACAATATAATTCCCGTTTTCCTGTTGTCTGGCTACCTGGCGTCGACTACCTGTCTGGGTGGTTGGAGCAGTAGTGCCATTTCGAACCAAGCAAGTTGACCCTCGTTAATCCCCTCTAATGATTGGAGCAGTAGTGCCATGGCCAGAGAGGCCAAAAATTAGGAGCAGTCGTGCCACAGCCCTATTATTTTGGTTGGATAAAGATGGTGACATCAATCATACCTAATCACCAATGTCCTATGCATTTTTTAAATAATCATTTTAGATACCTTATACATTTTGAAATCTTATACTGTATATTATGTGGTCTTGGACAAACGTTGTTCGTAAAAGGCATTTTTTGTCCAATGATTTTTATGGGGGTCACGAGGAATTGATTTATGGGCATTGGTATCGTTATGGACAATTATAACCAAAACAACAGAAACAAATATTCAAGTTGTTTTTATTATATTCGAGCAATAACTCGGCATCTGTGTAATTCTACTAAATTAACGTCATGGCTTCGCACACTATGTATTTTTTATATGCAAAGGAAATATCGTATACTGGTAGGGGCCTATATTGTCTCATAGATTTTCGTCCAAAGTTATTGCAATAAGCAAAATAAAACCTGATCTATTAATATGGAATATTAAAGGGACAATTAGATTAGATGGCCATTAAGAAGCCGACCTTTAAGGTGTAAGGAGTATTTCAAGGAGAATATGAGTGAAGGATGAGTGCAGGATGATTGTGGCGCGATCTTGTAGTCTTGTTTTACTGACTAAGGCCGACATGTTCCTTAGACACGACTGTAATTATAGCCCAACGGCCAATGGCAACTAGGGGACCTTACACATTTAATTTTGTGTGTAAACATTTATATACAGTATAATGTATGAATATATATTATATAATCCCACTTATACATATCTATGTATGTGTTCCTTTAATATGCCAGTTTATTCAGTTTGAGAATAAAGTTTCTCTCAAATATGGAATTGATACAGAGTTAATATCTGATAAAAAAACAAACAATTTAATAAACCTTTAGCTTTGTAATAATTTTTCCGTAGGCAAACCAAAGAAAAACTAACAAGATATAATAAAAATGTGTTGGCATTTCTTTAAAGTGCAAAAGTTCTAAGTGATTTATACTCAATCTTTATAGGTATGACGCCTGCGGAGATAATTTCTTTGAGGAAATAAAGTAATCAGGATTCAAATACATAAAGCGTTTCTACTCGAAAACCTCTTTATGAGGTTTTTAAGCAAATCCCGCCCCTACCTTCCACGAGCCTTCGTCAAAAACCTTTTACCTTTGTCGGATATTTAAATTTAATATTATTTATTAATTTGTAAATATATACACCTTAGAATTAAGTCCTGTTTGAGGAATTGTAATTTTTTTAATTATGACAATGTGGGGGGAACATTGGTTTATATGTTTATCAAAACTTTAATTTAACTCTCTTGGACGAAAAACTAAATGAGAACAATCGCTGACAATGACGATCCGAGTAAGGTTCTTTCTTTTTTGACGAGTTCTGTGGAAGCTACGAACTACAACTTAAGTTTCTATTGCCCTTTATAAAGAAATAAAAATTAATTAATTTATTTATTTTAAATTTTATTTTATTTTAATCAAATTCCAAATTTTTATCATGTAGGAAGCAATTTTATGCCTATTCGTCCTTGTGAAACCATTTCATTTCATTGATTTCAATTTTCTCACGCAAATAATTTCCCAGTGTAGTACTTGATGAATAAAGTGAATATTGAATAAATACGCTACAGAAGCTCTTAATATTCATTAGAAGAGACTCTCTCCCACCGGTTTGCTAAATTCAGTGTTCCCAGACTTACGATAACTATCGTACTTTTCCCAATTGCTTTTACGATAAATTTGTTTGGGGACAGTTCAAATTTGGTCTGGTAAGACAGTGTGATGATGTTATAAATGCTATTTTATACCTTTTCATTATTTTGAAGAATAATCAATAACAATTTAGTATTTTAAATAGTTTTTGACAACATTACATGGTGTTCTTGAACGCCCTGAATGATTTCAAATAAGTTTGTTGAAATCATACAAAATTTAAGTTCATTGGGAGAGAATAATAGTTAAAGTACAATATATTTACGATAATTTTCCTAGTCTGGTACGATATTGGAGTTTGAGGTCTAGGAAGACTAGCTAAATTTAAAAAATATAACTTAAATTGTCTGGGGAAGATTCCGTTAATATAAATAATGCCAGCAGCTGAGCCGCCGGCCGCCCCTCAAGAATGCTTTTTGAAACCTTTTCATTGAATTCCGGTGGGGGAGAGGCTCTGGGGCCTTTGTCGCTCGGCCTCAACAGATGAAAGTATATTCCTCAACATCCACGACAATACAAAACATCTAACAGGATTTGCTGACCCTTTAAACTCACAATGATAATTAGATGAATATCACAACATTTCACAGCAAATACCTCATACAGCTTTTATATTAGCTTGAATCATTTATTCACACAAAATATTTACATGTTAACAATTAGTATTTATTATGAAATAAACTGTTTTAAATTATAAGAGTTTCTGCATATAACAAAAAATTATATTTCAGTAAGATGAAAAATTAAAAGGAATTTTAATTTAATTGCTTTATAAAATTTAACAATGAAAATAAGGCTACATGTAGTCAGTGGTACGTAATTTAAACTCGCCCGTGTGGAGAATCAAGCTGTTCAATATTATCACTACTCGTACTTGAATATTTATTTACTTACTGTCATTTATTTAGAGGTGTTGAAAACCGAGCAATGTAATTAAAAAAGAATGTATCTTAACATAGCTGAAATAAATACAAAAAATAAAATAAAATACTGTGAAAACGGTGTAACGGTTTAATTGATTTAAACGAACTGAAGTGGGAACGGCTTTCGTTATCCTATCTCCTATATCCTATACTCTTATATGAGTAATGTTATCGTGCTTGCTTGTATGCTTGCTTGTATGCTTGCACATTTATCTCAAAAACGGCTCCGAGGATTTCCTTCAAAGTCTGGAAATAAGTAATTTATGACTAAAAACGTCTTTTATGCAGATTACTTGGCCAGAGAAAATCTAATCGCGTAATAAATCGAATTTTAAAGTTGTAAAATTTTAACATTGGCCTTATGGGTTGCCGTGATAGCAACGAAAATAAATAAGGAAAGTGTAAACAAATGAAGTAATCATAACAGCTGTTTGGAATTTACAGTCATCAAGGGAAAGACAGCAAATGGGATGAAGAGTCCATGGAGCAATAAAAAAGGTTTCTATTTATCAATTTTATGACATTGAAATATTTTATAGCAACTGGATGAACTGGTAAACATGAAATAACACCGAGCAAGGCTCGGTCCACCAGGTACTTTATATTCTTATATGAGTAATGTTATCGTGCTTTCTTGCTTGTATGCTTGCACATTTATCTCAAAAACGGCTCCGAGGATTTCCTTCAAAGTCTGGAAATAAGTAATTTATGACTCAAAAACGTCTTTTACGCAGATTACTTGGCCAGAGAAAATCTAATAACGTAATAAATCGAATTTTAAAGTTGTAAAATTTTTAACATTGGCCTTATGCGTTGCCGTGATAGCAACGAAAATAAACAAGGGAAGTGTAAACAAATGAAGTAATCATAACAGCTGTTTGGAATCTACAGCCATCAAGGGAAAATACAGCAGGTGGGATGAAGAGTCCATGGAGCAATAAAAAAGGTTTATATTAATCAATTTTATGACATTGAAATATTTTATAGTAACTGGATGAATTCGTAAAAAATGAAATAACACCGAGCAAGGCTTGGTCCACCAGGTACTTGTAACTTGGAACAGCAGTATAAACAGCTGTTTCCAACTAATTACAGTTCAAAATACAAATTCCATTGACCATACGTAATGCCCTCTCACCCCTTCGAATGGATGAGTGCAATCACAAGTTATTAATAAAATCAAATTCCCAATTTTTTGCAATATGATAATATTGTGACACCAAGAGTTCATTTTGTGAACGATATTTTGGAGAACATTTGGATAATTGACTCAGCTTGTCCCCACTAGAGTCAATACACTCCACCTGTGCGATGGTGCACCTGCGCGCTCAAATACTTCTCATCACATTACTGCTCAACTATATATCTATCCATCTTCTAAAATATAATTGCGGAATTTCTCGTATACAGCAAAACGCTTTAATATATGAACCGATTTTGATTTTTAAGTTGTTAAGTTAAAGGATTTTTCTGTAGAGGACTCGAATCGTAGAAAATGTTTTACACTTCAGCCCAGTGTGCTTTGCCCAATCGGACTTGTAAGTTTATACATATTTAAAATTGAAGAAAGATTTCATCGTGTTCACCAACCATAATTTATATACCCTCTGTCCCTTGATTGTTATCTGCACTTTCTGTTTGTTGTTTTTTTGTCACAATCAATGAAAGCGTTTAATACCTTCATACCTTCATACCTGTGTATATTGGTACACACCAAATCTGGAAGCAACGGTATTTTAATAGGTATTAATAAAAAACCTAGAACAGAAAATATAGTTTATGATATTTATTTTCATTTTTTGTTTATTTGCTTAGTTAGTTTACAGTGAAAGAAAGCATTTATACCTTAGTTTGAAGTTAAATCAGTTAAGTAAAGGCACTTTAATTATTATGTCGAGATCAAAAACCTAGTAAAATACCAATATTAGTATTTTACAAACTCTGATATATATATTGAGTTCAAACTGCGAAGCTAAAAGCAGATCCTAACAAGTTACCCTAAGATGAAGGACATACTAACAAGAGGTCCTATTAAATAAATTCTAGGTCTACTATGTAGTATAATACTAATACTAAAGACAGTAAATTATTACTTAATTTATCATAATTTATAGTCAATGTTATATGACTTTGTCACCGTAAACGTGTTACCTGAGAGGATAGCCGACTGGTCTCATAAGTGGCATCATAACCTGAAGGTCGCCGGTTAGAAACCCGCCCAAGTTCGAAACTTTACCACTTACTCACTTGTAAACGTTATCACTTGTAACTCAACTATCAGTAGAAAAATCTAATCTATACTGATACATTTACTGAGTATACTTGCGTTTTAATAAAGAAGACACTTGCACATTTATAACAAATTATTTGCACGCCATTTTTGGGAATTCTTATATCCCCTCCTAGTTCGCATTACTGGTTAAACATCTTGCAATAATAAAATTGGTAAAAATGCAGAAAATATTTTGGAGCCCACTAGAGTACAAGTAAGAAAAAGAGTGGCGACCGACTCATGATAAAATAAATGGCATATGGCGAAGAGTTTGATGTATAAAATGCCATGAGGGTGACCCCTATATTGCTAGGGATGGAAACGCATTATTTATATTTTACGAGGACGTAGTTTGGACCCACCCCTTTCTCACCGGGCAGTGTTACAAGTTTTCAAAACTAATTCCAAAATTAAGTCTTTTACCGTAGAGTAAAGCACAGTTTCATTTTATATCTTTAAACGAATAACGGCTGAAATAAACTTGTACAAAACACTCCAAGATTATAAAAGTTTATATGTGTCGTTTCGAGAAACTAATATATGGGGTTGGACCTAAAAATATAATTTTAAAATAAATAATTAACTGATATAAAGTCAAAAATTGAACATTAAGAGACCCTATGTAGTTATTAGTTTCCAAGAAATGTTGGAAATCGGGGCTCAAAGAATTGTGAGCTGATTATGCTAAGCTATTCGGCAAACTATCATCCGATCTGTAACTTCCCTTTTGAACAAAGCTTTCCTTTTGACATTCACGTCTCTTTTTAGATGTAATTCATTGGCGGTTACTTAATTATTTACCATGCAAAACATATTTGGACTATCTGTTGTTCTGTTGAAACGTCTTTTCAGGTATAAGTAATTGACAAACAAACAAGAGCATCATCCTATCTGTAACTTCCCTTTTGAACAATTCCTTTAAATTACGTTTAATTCCTTTAGATATTTACGTCTCTTTTCACTCATATATGATCGGAAGTTACTTATTTATTTACCACGCAAACATTTATTTTAACCATTTATTGTTCTATTTCACCATCTATTTCAAGTATAAAATGACACTGAGAGTAAAGACAAATAACAGTAATCTGCCCAACCATTGTATCTTGTCAACAAAATAGCATGATCAATAGGTTGTAGATTAGAATTTATAGCTCTTCATTTTGAAACTCTCCTTGATTAAGTAGAATGCAATTAAGATGCAGTTCAAGATGATTAGCACATAATACTATGGGTAGTTCAAAGCAACCGCCCCTTCTGTTTCTTGTTTCTCTCCCTCAAGTCTTAAATTTCTTTACATAATACTCCCCCCTTTATTTAAGTCATTTTATGTTATTGAGATTCAGATATTCCATTTTCTCTCTCATTCCTTTTCAGGATTTTCTCTAGAGTCTGCTTTACTCATGACGATTTTAGTATGAAAAAATATATAATTAATAAATAATCAGTTATAGCCTAGTGGGCAGAACAAATTAAGTAAATAAAATAAATTTAATATTTTTAGCTGGTAATTTGCTGGTTGATTTTTTATGGGTCACTTTTATAAAAAAAATTGTTTTTCATATTAAATATTAAATAAATATTTAGTACGAAATACTCCTTCTATATTTAAATTTTAAAGTCGTTAAAGTGCAATGGCAAGAATAATTTATAACTGGTGCCAAATCTTAAGGCCCAGTCCGTCCGTAAGAGATATGTTAATTCTAGCATTGGGCTTATGGACGGCGAGGGCCTTAACATTTGGCACCAGTTATAAAATTAAGAAAATCACCAAGATTATTTACTTTATGTAAAGTGATGTTTTTTTAGCCAAAAATAAGGTCGTACTTAATATTATCATAATACAGTACAAAATAATAAAAATTAAAAATCATTACATCATTACGCTTAGATGTAGAATTTTTGTCAAATAACCGATTAAACAGTAAAATATGTAGAGTAACAAATTTAGTAAGAGTTTAAATGTAATACTCAATTTAAGGTCTCAGAAAGAAGGAACCACTAAAAAGTCGAAAAAAGGGCAAGGCAATACGAATAGTGTGTTTGAAAACGTGTCATTGATTGATAAAACCATTTGAGAAACATCTGAAAATCTAGGACAGTAATTATACACAAATTCCACCAACACACTTTATTATTTTTTTTTATTTAAATGTAGCAAGAATACAGAATGTTTTATAACATATTCAAAAGAGAGGGGTTTTGTTTGCCAAAAGTGACTCATTCTTTCTGTGAAATTACTGTAAAACAATTAGAGAGTTTAGTACAGCCTATGCAAAAAAGGGTCCACTGGTCCAATTTAGATTTCTTGTTTAATTGGGATTCAAATAAATTAAGTACGAGGTCAATGTCGAGGTGATTTTTGTGATATTACAGGATTTAATTGAAATAAAAATCCTCTACATTTACTCGTAGAATATGATGAATTAACAAATAAAAATAATGAAAAACTGCGTTAAAGGCGTTATAAACTACTTACTTATTACTTGGTGGTAATTTGTTGGCCACTAAAGGTACTATGTTATAATCTCATAAGATCAAAGCAATGTTGATTAATTAGATGCATTACAGCAGAGGGCGGCTACTCTGGGCTATCGTACCATTCATAATTAGAGTATGACAAGGATTTTAATAAATCCCACAATAATCCATATTGTTTGGTAAATACAATCTAGTATTAAGAAAAATGTTCATACAATGATATTGATTAAAATTGGTCAATTTATACATTAAAATAGTATTTGCCGAGTCTAGCATTTTTCACGAGAAAGTCCTTGAAAATCAAAACTCATTAATAATCTTTTCAATCTTAAAATGTAATTATGTAACTTTAACGTAATTTTTTTTTAATTCTAACGATTTAATAAAATATACTTGTAATTTTAATAAACGGCATTTAAATGTGGACATTCGATTTGACGATTGTATGACGGTTTTATTATTGTATATTCGACCTAAGTGTGGAAATGAATAATGAATAAACACATAAATATAACAAATAAAACAAAGTCTCACTTGTGTTGAATGCAGTAGATACTTTAGAAAATCAGTAAATAACGAAAATATATACATGAACGTGTTGCGAGTTGGAGTCAGGATAATAATTTTGAAGTAGGCAACTCGCAACAGTTAGGACATGTCAATCGTGCGAGAGTCGAGTGCGGACGGCAGACAGTCGGTGACGCGACCACCTGATTGGTCAGCTTTGTTTGACCAAGTTGAAAAATACAAGCTGATCCCGCCGACTCGCCCCATTTCCTCGTTTACAGTAAGTGCGTGCGTTTCTCTAAAATTAAATTATTTTTGTACAGGCCTACACCAGTATTGACAGGATTAACGAATTGAGACTTTGCTTGGAAGTTTTACTTCAACAAGTATTATTTCTCATTCTTTAAACAAATCCTTCGTCTAACCTGGTGTAGTGTCTCAAATAGATTTCAAAACTTTTCTAAATTTAGTGGGCAAATAATTATTAACTTTTTCCGTGAGAACGTGCATCGCACACGCGATTTAGGAAGGTTGCAACCTGTTCCAAATTAAATTATTTTGAGTTTTTGGGGGAATTATTATTAGTTCAAGATGTCTGTTAAACTGTGATTGTTATTTTAATTATATAGTTTATTATAAATTTTATTGTAGTTAATTTAAATAGTATCATGTGCCACAACAACATGTCTGGAAAACCAATATAAGTAATTTTAATTATCAGATGCTAGTGTTAACTAGTTTTAAGACTCACCTGTTTAAAGCTATACCTGAATTTTAAAATTTTTCTTAAAAGTTTGATCTCTTCTATAAATTATTGGGAAAGAGTTTTTGTCACTAAATTCTAGGGGTTATTAAACCATTAAAAAATTGAACATGAATGCTATCTGATTTTTCTTAATTACGATACGACAATATGCATAACCCAAGTGGTTTTAAAGCCTGTTTCCTCATTTCCTCAGTCAGGGTGTTAATGTTTGATGTTCGTTGCTAGTGTTTACAGTATTTTTTTTATTACTATCTTACAAGCTGCTGCAGCTATGAAGACATTTTTTCCGATAATTCCCCTCTTGATGGCACCACAGGTTCTGGAACATATTACGTGGAATCTATTTTATTGAAATAGAACGTATTGAGGACTGTTAGATATATAAATCTGTATTTTTAAACATAAAAATTGTGGTTAAAAACCCTAAATAAGTATGAGATATTTGCTACAGGATGTTGCGTAAGATATTTGATGTGCATCAGTTTTTTATATATTCTCACGAAGCTTTCTGGAGTTACAGTTTCTATACCGTTGAACCTTGACTTCTCCTTGCATGATAAATCATCCAATTCGACCGTGTCAAAAGCCTCACATCCGCGACATGTAGAAACAGTGGTGCCAACCACAGCAACTGCAACGCAGGGTGAACAACCTGACAGAAAACAACTGCGAAATATACAGGAGGCAGAAGTTTGCTTGAGCGGCGATATAATTCACAGCCTGCTTGATCGACGGCGTTCATCACAAATCACAAGTGATATATAGATGGCCCTGAGCCAACCTATCCCCACCTGTTATACAATATTGATGAATATCTCAAATGTCTTCGCCTTCTTCCTTCTCAACACGGTTATTTACCAGACAGGTGATCTGCATTGACGGTAAATCAAAATTTTCATTCGTCACAGAAGGTGTGATTATGTCGATGTAGTTGGTTGTTACCTATTCATTTTTTTTTCGCCGCTAAAATTAAGGTGAAAGTAGGAGGTAAAACACCCTGAACGGCTTGTTTCAAGGAATCAAAACGTTACATTGGTTCCATTTTTGTAACTTTGAAACAGGTTGTCTAAACGTTCAGTGAACTACACCTCGCACAGGTTTGGACCTCTGTAGGAACTTTTGATACAGTGAGTTTTTTAAAACGCAACCCATTTTTAAGATTGAATAGTGCACATGTAAATATGAAATGAGTATTGTTTTGTTAATCTTTACTTTATACACCCTATTATTTAAGTTTAGTCACATTTAGATTACATTATGTGTTCAGACAATCCGCCATCGGCATTTGTACAAAGTTGTGTTCTTAATATTTGAAAATTATTAATAATAACCCCACCTAAAAGATGTCTTTTAAAGAAAGAAAGTTGTGTTCTCTCCATCAAATTCCTGAACACGTGTTGCATGGTACGTCTTTGAATTTTTAGCATTAAATTTATTATGTTTGTTTTGAAGTGCTGAATATCCTGTGAATTGTTTTTGTAGGCCTTAATTTTTATGTTTCTCCAAACAAAATTATATAGTTGGATCAAATTCGGGGATCTTGGGGGGAATAATCCTTCAATGATGAAACAAAGTTTTGGGTTGCGTTAAAAAACCCTTGTATAATATTCATGATAGAAGTTTGAAATAGTTTGTTGAAAAATTCATAGCTATTTGATTTAATATCCCTCTTAATTTGTCTATAGCAAAATTAAAATAAATAGTACTGAAATGTCTTCGACGTTTTACTTACATGTGCACTCCGCTTATGAATAAAGTTATAATTTCTACTTAACACTGAATATAATACTGCGTATAATTTCATCATGCTATCACGCATGTATAAGTCGGGTATCAAATTTGGCTTTGGCATAAAATTCAATACGTTTAGTTTGCCATTCAATACCGTACTGCAATGTCTACGATGTTATACTTGCATGTGCACTCCACCAATGAATAAAGTAATAATTTCCACTCAACACTAAATATAATACTACGTATAATTTCATCATGCTATCATGCATATAATATATAGGTTGGATATCAAATTTGGCTTTGTCATTAAATTCAATACTTCCTCCAACAACCCAGTACTACAAAAATAACAAGTAAAATCTTAAAAAAAACCCTTAAAATACTAATTATTGGACACTGGCGCTGGTTAACATGTACTCTTCAATGTTTTCTTTGCAAACCTGTTACATGCTATACCGTTACCAAATAACCAGTTTGTCTTCAGGTAGAACCGCAACCACAATTATTTTCAGCAAAAGACTATGAAAAAATGTGATCAAATAATTTGTCGAGAGGGAACAAGGAAATCATTATCAAACGTTTGCTCATACTGTATTTAGACTAGCGAACATTGAACTTTTAATGTCGAAAAAATGTTCTTCACAGTTACTCAGTTTGTCGAATAATGGTAAATATATACATATACATGTAGTTATATAGCCCTCACTCATATATAATACCGGTATATAGAGTACGATGCTAATTCCTCGCATCCAGGTCTAGTGCCGAGTTAGCCATTACCTTGTACATGTCATGTTATGTTTGTAGTTGGTTTGTAGTAGGCCTACATGCCGGGAGTATACTACATGCCGTTACACATATGCATGTGTAGCATGTAATGTCTTGTACTATACTGTACAACACAAGCGAAGTTAACGTGACCTAAGTTTCCAAATTTATTCACAAACGTAATAAAATTTCATGAAATTGAGGATCACAGGGTTGTAGTGCAAGTAGTTAGCTAAGTAGTTAGATATTTTCTGCTGGCCAAATCTCTAAAACTATTTCCACATTTATAACTTAAAAAACTGACGCAATGGGGAACAGTCTTTGTACTGACCGTTGTTCATTAAGTTTCTGAGTGATAATTTGTCATCTTTGTTACCAACAAACACAAGACAATTTTGAAATAGG
Source organism: Flexamia atlantica (assembly GCA_035578135.1). Classification (NCBI taxonomy): domain Eukaryota; kingdom Metazoa; phylum Arthropoda; class Insecta; order Hemiptera; family Cicadellidae; genus Flexamia; species Flexamia atlantica. Next base: position 1,542,403 of record JAQJVK010000014.1, on the reverse strand, counting down.
CTCAAAACAGACAAAATATCAAAGCAATCGGGTTGTTTCCAGTATTAGGAAGAAAAATAATAGCTGAATAAAAATGGTGACTAACGAGGAAAAAAGTTAAAGAACCCTGCTCCCATCTTCAGGGAAAAAGTTTTCCCTCTCAAAGTTCACCTGTTGCAACGATTAGCTAATGAACAACGAATATGAAACAAAACGGTGTTTGCAGATATTTTTAAACATCCTTTCACTAACAGAACTACATACTTGGAAAAATCAAAGTTTGTCTACCCAAACCAGTTACCGGTAAACCTTACCGTTAATCCGTAAAACTAACAAACAACGTCAAAAATAACAAAGTGTAGCTATTTATTGTGTATCAATGAGTAGATACGATGCTGCAATGCGTATATCAACAAACAGGTCATTGTACACATCATAATAATTTTGCACAGTTCCAAAATATTCTGTGTACTAATTTCACAGTTTTCCTTTTCTGTGGAGTTGTATTGAAATTTAAAGGAAGTAATATTTAAATAATACCCCCGTTGCAGCAGACCTGCTTACTCAGCGAATTTCAAATGCAAAACAACGTATTTATATCAAACATAGTGAGATTTGACATGTTTTGGTAAGCTCCTTAAGAATAACATGGGGAATGAGTATGCAGGTCTGCTGCTACAGGTATATTAAAACTGGATGGTTTTAATTCAATATTTAGTAGATCTGGACTAAAAGAAGCTATTTACCAAGTTTTATCAAGATATGTTGAGAAACAACCGAGATATAGAATTTTACTTATTTCCCATAAGGTTAACATTGGGACAACGTACTGTGTTTACCACTTTCAATATCTCGGTAACCAATGAACATAGAGCAGTGATTCAAGGTACTAAATTGTTTGTTTTTTTGAGCTGAATTCAATAGTGCCAACAAAAATTTGATAAATTTTATTTTTCTATGTAAAAAACTCAAAAAACCCATTTTTTGGGGGGTTACCCTTCCGGTGGTCCGATCGGGCTGGTTCACGAACTCGTCCGAATAATTACTACTTCACACGCCTGTGCCAGATTTCATTCCGATCGGACCATTTTTGCGAGCGCTATTGTGCTTACAGACACACACATATATATATATATAAATATCTAGAAATTTGAACGAATGGTGTTTTTTGCTTCTGGGGGCCCCAAAACGAAAAGTTATCATGGTCTCGGGCTTAGGTCTTACCATGAGACATACGGTAATAGCTTCTTCCCTATAGCGGAAATTCGCTAAAACTAAATAGCTTTGAGCGTTTCAACCTAAACAATCAAAATTAGTACAATATTGTTTGTATCAATTATCGATAACCACTCGGTTGAACATCGAAGCGAAGGTTCATTCAATATTTATTAACCGTAATCCATCATGTAAATTGCTAGTAGGAGGGTTTTATTCAATTAGAGAAAATTTATTGCAGCTTAGCACACTCAAAGTCCTATAAATTCATGATTTTATTCAGTATCGATTTTAAAAATAGGTTATTAACGTAAAAACTGAATAAATCATGTAGTGGTTTATAGGTGTCAGGTAGATTAAAGAACATTAACCCATTAAATACAAATGCACAAATCGTGTTCGTCAAAAATTTATTTAACGATATATGACTCATAAATGTAATTTAAAATGGTTTGAAAATTCACTCGAATCGTGGTTTTCGGAAACTGTTTAAAATACCATAAATCCTTAAAAGGAACCAAAATTATAAGGAAATTAATATTCTACAAAAACATTCGAGTGAGAAATTGAAGTTTTTGGATATTGTGAAGAGCCTGTATTTATACATAGACTATTTGCACAACAGGACAACAACCAAGGCAGTATTCGGTGGTCTGTAGGCTCGGTGTACTGTTGAGTTATTTTAAGTTTGTGCCAAGAGCTTCACCAGACTATGTACTGGTTTTTAGTTGCAACGTACCAGACACTTAGTAAAACTATACTGTTAAAAGTTAATTGTTTTGTAATATTATATTTTACCACAAAGGTAGAAGGCACCTTAGTATAAGTTGCTTACATTTACATATTAATTTGTTTTGATAAACAGATTATTTTTTATAATACTGTGAAAATAAACAGGTTGAGCATACTGTAGAAAAGCGAATTCCTTTGGAGTAGTTCGAAAGATATTTGGATAAAAATATATGAAAATATTTACATTAATAGAATGGCTGAGCAGTTTGGGATTCAGGCAAGGAGATTACATTTACTTACAACCTGCATTTAAGTCGTACAACAGTATCTAGGTTTACAAAAAATCCGAATAATAAAACATACTTTTAATAATTTTTCTTAAATTTTACTGAGCCATTGGTATTAAACGATCGATCCCAGTCTACATGAAATCAAATTTCATTAGGTAGAAAATAAAATCTTAAGTTTTATGATTATTACATTGATTTATGTAATTTTGAATTGTTTCAAAATTCTTTTTAACCTATTTAAAAGAAACAATAATCTCTGAAAGTTACTCCCTAGTAACATGGTTATAACAAAAATGCATGTGAGAGGAACATTACAAACAACAGTAAAACAATTTAATTTTGTTGACAGGTTTTGTAAAAATATACAGGGTGATTGAAAAGTCTGGGTACGGCTTAATATTTTGAAAAATAATAAACGTAGACCTACAAAACTTGGAATCAAGTTATAAGGCATATAAATCTATCTTAACACATATCCAGTGATCCGCTACCTCCTCAGGGGGACGGCCCGCCAGGAGTCAGGAGAAAATCTTAAATGTAAGCATAGGTTGATATGCACATCAAATTAAAGGTCTATTTTTGTAGAATACAACGCCGCAAACCGCACTCAAAAAGGTTGACCCAGTACAAAATGGCAGCTGTTCAAAGATTCAAATAAATACCAATTTCTTTGAATACAAACAATTTTTATCATTTTAATTTTTATCATTTTTTATATCATTTTAAAGAGCTTTTTAAGCAAAGAAGAATGCCGCAAACTGCATTCAAAAAGGACCATCCGTTAAAAAATTACGGTTGTTTAAAGATTTAATAAAAAAACAATTTTTATTAAATCTTTAAACAACCGTAATTTTTTAACGGATGGTCCTTTTTGAATGCGGTTTGCGGCATTCTTCTTTGCTTAAAAAGCTCTTTAAAATGATATAAAAAATGATAAAAATTAAAATGATAAAAATTGTTTGTATTCAAAGAAATTGGTATTTATTTGAATCTTTGAACAGCTGCCATTTTGTACTGGGTCAACCTTTTTGAGTGCGGTTTGCGGCGTTGTATTCTACAAAAATAGACCTTTAATTTGATGTGCATATCAACCTATGCTTACATTTAAGATTTTCTCCTGACTCCTGGCGGGCCGTCCCCCTGAGGAGGTAGCGGATCACTGGATATGTGTTAAGATAGATTTATATGCCTTATAACTTGATTCCAAGTTTTGTAGGTCTACATTTATTATTTTTCAAAATATTAAGCCGTACCCAGACTTTTCAATCACCCTGTATAGGTTTAATATTTACCAGTGATTCATCGGGAACAAGGCTTCTTCTTTTAAAAAAATAAGAAACCATTTAAAATCATTACCCTGAAAATTTACAAATGCACAAAATCTGTATCCAGACATAAGGCTTACACTTACGCCCTTCATATAGGCTTAGTACAATATTTGAAATTACAGGTGACGCGCTTTTGAAGAAGATTAACTTATTTGTTATGTGGCCAAACAAGTGATAAGCAGTTAGGTGGGTTGTAATGCAAACAGCCGTTGTCAGCTCTAGTCAGCTGATAGTCGACAGCAGCTGCGCTGGTGACATCAGCTGTAGTCATTGTTGTGTCGGCGCGGCGCGGCGCCAGGATCGGACAATTGGCAGCACTTTAGTCAAGGACTTCAAACTGCACTGTACAGTCATTGGTGAGTTTGATTTTGTTCTATACCGTGGTACTATGTCTATGCTCTTACAAAACATATGTGGGGCTATGGCATGTATTTTCCCATTGGGAATTGTAGCATCTTGTGAAGGTTTCCTCAAGGGTTTGGGATACTTGAAACTAATTAAGTTATACAAAGTTAATTTAGGAATTATAATTTTACATAAAAGTGGGTTATCATTTTAATATACTAAATAAATAAATAATGTGATACGAATGTATTACAAGTAAGTGATGCTAAAGTCGACAAAACAATAATATTTAATTAACTAGCAAACATATTTAATCAAACTTCCTTAGCAATGTTATAACTTGATAAAAAAGTCTACGCTATCTGCAAGTGCTATCCTAAGAAGAATAGTCCAATTATAAGAGAAGCTTAGAACACACAAAAACATACACTACCAACATAAAATCGCCTAGACCGTGGAATGAAATAAATTAGGTAATAAATAATAAAATATTCAAATATTTGACGAATACAAAATATATTTCGAGCGATGAAGAGAATAATAATTGCTCCGTCCGAGACATAATACATTCGGAATTATTTTTTAATGTACTGAAAAAGATGAAACATTTATATCTAGAAGCACAAGCACAATTGCAATAAAATACGACATGTAAATATAACATATGCGTGCATAAAAATCCTAAATCAATGGTCAAATGCTTAATATTTTAAACCTAGAGTGGTTCGAAGAAAAATTTAACGTTTGAATATAACTTCCAAATCCAAAATCCTATATCAAGCTTCGGTATTTTCATGCTCGCAATAACTGTAATGTTCTTACCTGAGGTGTGGAATAATCTGCGCTGTGATTAGGCAAACAGACATGACCTGGTTATTGAGATTATCTAACATTCCCTAAAGAATTGGAAATATTATGGATATTTCTCTAAAACGTTAACTAATTCTATTTAGAATATTCATAATTCATTTTCTGGAGGTCACATAACATTTTTGTCTCATTAATTATTTCACATAAAATAATTAAACTGGATACAGTAATCAATAAGATATATTTGAATGATATGAACTGTTTTATCAAGATTCTTTGATGGAGTTTATTATTATTTTTGTATATAACAAATTACAAATTTAAAAAATACTTTTTAAGAGTAAACATTGAAAACAATGTTTTTTCAAACCCAATTCCCATACCACCCCTATCCAATTCTACTACGTGTAGCAAAACCAAATTCGATGTTCGGAAATTTGAACTTAAAATCAAAACCAAAATGACACTTACCGTGTTTAATTTTTTAAGGTTATTTGATTTATCAAATTTTTGCGATATTTTTTACCATAAAATTTTGTTATGATAAAAGTGAAAACCATCTCCAAAATGCTGAGTCTTATAGAACCAAACTAAGAACCCCACACGTCTGTCATGTTCCAAGACCGAATAATACGTTTTTTTACAAAATCCTTTCTTTTTGTGGGCCCAAGGGTTTTTAATTTCATTCCAGACCGTATAAAGAAAGCTGAAAGTAAAAATATTTTTATGATAAAACTTAAGAAATGGTTGTTTGAGTTAAATAATATTGAGGCTTTATTGAATATAGTAGTGTAAAATGTTGTAAGATAAAATGTAAGTGTCTGTTTCTTTTTTTTATCCACAAACAACAAATTTTTTTACCTGTAAGCATGCGCTTCAAAGCTGTAAGTTTTAAAATTAATTCCATAGCGTTAAGTATTTATTTAGTTTCTCTGAGTGTTTGTATTTTATTTTTTAAAATAATTTGATGGAACCTCTAATACAGGCTTAGCCTTTAGAGGCCCTATTTTTCTCAGGAAGAAATAATATTATTTTATTTAGTTGTAATTTTTATCTATTTTTTTCAAAAAAAATATTATAATTTTAAAAGGTCAGTCCTGGCAGAACCAAGTTTTAATTTGTAAGTTGTGGACTATATGTATTGAAAGGAAAAGTATTTGTTGATTTGCATATTTTTGTTAACTGTGTTTGAAATATTGTATTCTTTCTGAGAAAATAAATATATTCTATTCTATTTACTGTTGTCGCAGGGATGGAGGTCCCGGAGTGGCTGACCCGCGAGCTGCTGGAGGCGGCGCTGAGTGGCGGGGGCGCGGGCAGCCGAGTGGTCGTCTGGAGGTTCCGCGCCCTGCCGGCCACCGCGGCGGGCGACAACTACACCAGCTGCCTGCTGCGGGTCCGTGCGGAGTACAGCAGGACCATCCCAGAAGACAACGTCCGGGAGTCTAGCAGGACCGTCCTAGAAGACAACGTCCGGGAGTCCAGCAGGACCGTCCCAGAAGACAACGTCTGGGAGTCCACCAGGACCGTCCCAGAAGACAACGTCCGGGAGTCCACCAGGACCGTCCCAGAAGAAAATGTCCGGGAGTCCACTAGGACCGTCCCAGAAGACAACGTCCGGGAGTCCAGCAGGACCGTTCCAGAAGAAAATGTCCGGGAGTCCACTAGGACCGTCCCAGAAGGCAATGTCCGGGAGTCCACTAGGACCGTCCCAGAAGACAATGTCCGGGAGTCCACTAGGACCGTCCCAGAAGGCAACGTCCGGGAGTCCAGCAGGACCGTCCCAGAAGACAACGTCCAGGAGTCCAGCAGGACTGTCCCAGAAGACAACCCTCAGAAATCCACCAGGACCGTCTCGCTCATCATCAAAGTTCCCTTCTGCAAAGGAATGTTCAAGGAGCTTTCGGACAAGTTCGATTTTTTCGGTGCGGAGCCTCTCCTCTACAATAGACTCTTGCCGATGATGTCTGAGAAAATGAAGTGTGACTTCTACGCGAAATCGTTCCCGTGTTCGATTAAAAACGGACTCATCCTGGAGGACCTGCAGCCGGAAGGGTATGTGTTACGGGACAGGTTTGTGTGGTTGGATCGTCTTCACTGTGAGATGGTCGTGGAGAGCTTGGCCAGGTTCCATGCGGGGTCGGTGGCTTGCCATCGCGACGACCCTGAACTGGTCCGCAGAATCGGGAGGGAGAAGTTCTTTGTGGGAGAAAGAATGAAAAATTGGGCAGAAGAGTCTTTTCGAGAATGTGCAAAAACTTTAGTGGAAATCGGCGCTGACAAGAGGTTTTCCGATTTGCTCACCAGCAAAGCTAACGGAATTTGGGAATCTGTACTGAACTTGTGTCGACCAAAAGAAGATTCTCTAAATGTTTTGAACCACGGGGATGTTTGGATCAACAATTTGCTTTTCAAGTACAGTGATGAGGGGAATTTGGTCGGTTTGAAGTTTGTGGATTTCCAGCTTACAAGGTACGGCTCGCCAGTTTTGGACCTAATCTTCTTCACTTGGACCAGTGCGAATGAAGAAGTGAGAGAAAACATAGATGAACTTTACAAACTCTATCTTCAAGTCCTAAATGAAACCTTGGCGGCCCTCGGTCGCGAAGAGAGAATGACCTACGAAACGCTCCAGAGAGAATTGAAACGCCACTCTGATTGGGCGCTGATTGTGGTGTGTTTCATCAACAATTTCATTATGAGAGATTCAGAAGAATTCATAGACGTCAGCAGTTTGACTAAAGAACAACAGAAGAACATCAGCTCTGATCCTAGGTTTCCCAAAGTATTCAGGAATAAATATTATCGCCCTCTTCTTCTTGGGATTGCACGACAACTGACAGCTTGGCTGAACTTGTAGCTTCAGCCAATCGGAGGCTCATATTCAGCTGAACTTCAGCTGAAACCTGTAGCTGGGTCATTGTGATACTTCTGATTTTGGTGTTCATAAACGCAAGTGTACTTTCATTTATTATGTTCAACTCAATAGTTGCAGCAAGAATATAAGTTAGGCAATAACAAATTAAGAGGATGTAATTAATTTTGTCTAATGAACTAATTTAAAACTATCCACTCAATGGAAATTTATAATTTAATAGTTTTATAAGAGTTAACGATAATTAAGAATTGTGTTTAAAACGAAGTGAGTGTACAGTTTTATCAATGAGCAACAATACAAAATAATGTAGCCACATCAACAATTATTTGATAATATAAGCCTTTATTTTAAGTTTTAGGATTCTTATGTTTCAACTAAAGATAAGCTGAGGCGTCATTCCATGCTGATGCAATAAACAATAATTCTTTTTGTAAATGGACATAATTTAAGATTATTAGGTGAAATTAAATTTTAAACTTAATTTAACTGGCAGACAATGAGGACTGTAGACAAACAATTGCCTAATGTAAAAGAGAAGTTGGAACTTAGTAAAAGAAAGTTCAAATTAGATTGTGAAGTAAATAAAGTTGAAAAATAAACCAGCGAGGTAAATATGACCGAAGTGAGAATATTGCTGTAATATTTCAAAAGTGAAGACAAAGAGAGGAGAGCGATACTGCAATGTCTAGCTACAGAACCAGGGTAATTCACGTTTCCTGACTATTGCGCACTCTTTACAGACCATACATCGCATCATTGTAAGCTTTGGTTTTTTAAACAGCTGGTCGTTTGTCACTTTTTATGTTATAATGTTTAGCCCGGTTTTGTTTAAATGACCTCGAAGCTCGCAGTCGTTTGACGCCGAATATTGGTACGTAATCATTTAAAATAATTAAATGATCATTTAAAAAATTTCGTTATGGTATGTAAATTTTGTAATGGACGTAGAAGTAATATTCTAATCATGAAGGTGTCTTAACTGAAGTAACTGAGTAGAACAATAATTTCCCGAGCATAAATAGTTGTTGTTTAAACTTTAAATTTAAATCAAATTATCAAAGTTTATTCTTATGATAAGGGATATTTATAAGTAAACTTAGACATGTGTACTTTGAAGTAAATAGTGTCCCTGATAAAGTTTTTTTATATAAACCTAGGAGTGTTCTGTTTTCTAAAAATTCCTAAACCAAATAATGTTTTAAAAGTATTTTTTAACAAAAATAAAGATCTTTATGTTAGTATATCAATATTTCAAAATATATTTATAACTTTTACTTTTTTCATGATTGGTAACGTTACTAAAACTATAGTTATAATACTTCCTACAATTTCTCTGTTGCATATTGTATGGTCGAAAATAACATTAAAAAGTTTGACTTTAATTAAAATAAAAAGGTTTGAAGTTGGATCTCATTTGAAAATTTTATTCAATTACTAAACATTTGTTGAATGAATATTCCAAAAAAAACTATAAACAATCATTTGAACAAAATTCAAACTGAGACATTTCATAAACATCTTTAAATGTTGTAGTGTTTTAAAATATAGAAATACTGGAGGTAGGCGAGGATAGGTAGGAAGTCGGCTGGCAGCACGAATAGAACTTCATTAGCTGAGTGCCGGTGCTTCAGTTAATAAGGCCTCATATCAGATTAGTTGGCAACTAGGTTATTCATAAAGTATTTTAACTACTATTTACTTTCATGCTCATCTATGATGATTACCTAAATTAAAAACGTTTTCGCAATTAATTACAACCTAAACGTCGTATTTGTTTTTGATACGGATTATTATGCTAAAAGAAGTATGATTAAATTTGTAAATGTATATGAAGAAATTTAAAACATTATTTTTGACATGATTACTTTGGAAGGGACAGTTCATTACTGACTCAGTGTCCAATAAAAACACAGGCTATAAAATAACCGCTGTTTGTGCCCACTAATTATATTGCTTAATGTTTTATACTCGGTATAGTTTAGTGTTAGGTATATGTTTTAGTAAATTAACTCAATTCCGCCGTGTTGAATTGCATTGTTTATTGTTTGAATAATTTAAAAAATTTAGATGAATATTTTTGCATTTTTATTGCTTGAATAATTTTGAAACTTTAAATAAATCTTTTTTATCAATAATTACTCTACATCACATTAAAAATATTATGTTTTCCAGTTTTTAAATTAGAAAAAAAACTCCCTTCATTCTGCTTTCCTTAAAGTTAGCGGAATAAAAGTATTTTCCTCCATTGCACTTCTATGACCTTAAAAACCTGATTATGATATAGCTGTTCTCAAAATTATGTACAATACAGGTACTAATGTGAGTTAGGGTAATGGGCGAGGATATTTGTATTGACCGAGAACATTTATATTTTTTGACAGTATGTCGTCAAAATTGTTCTCAAACTTTACATTTAATTTGATTAATATTCTTTTATTCTTTCAACGGTTGTATCTAAAAGTTAAAAGTGGAAATATTCACTTCGAATAGCATTCATTTTAGTTGTGTGTGGTTTTAGTTATAATAGCAATTACACTTTCGTAAAAAACCTGCAAAATTATGAATTGTGGCCCTATTTACAAACAAAAGGCCCAGCAACAGAATGTTGTCAATGAATGTGATGTGAAATTTCATCATGGTAAACATATTCAAATGGATTCCATCTGGAGGGGAATATTACTTTCTGTAACAGCAGCTGTCTAGCAGATTTTGTATTTTGTCTTTACATATTTCCCCCCTTTAGATTTGAGAACTTTTTGAATTTCTATTGCATTTTAAAACTTTTAAATATAATTCTGAATATATTTGATAAACATTGGCTACTCTTAATGGATTAATATTTATCTTGTGCGAATTGTAATGGCTGAATAATAATAAGTATTTGATACTATGTCAATATTAGTTATGTATAATAACTCTAAATTGATTTAATATTTGCTTAGATTCTATTCGTCCACACTTTCCAGTTAAAAATCATTATACTATGATATAAAATAAGCTTATTCAGTGATTTCAACGATGTGAGAACAAAACAAAGGGTGGCATCCTCATATTAGATCTACTAGTAAGATCGATTTAAAGAAAAAACCAACATAAATATAGTTAAAAATTGATAATAATAGTGTAAATACCTGCTTTACTGGTATCCAATGGTTAGTTGACGAGCAACTAGTTTCGACTTTTTTAACAAGTCATCTTCAGGCTCAAGGATGTCTTTGTAGTCTTCAAATCATCTTCGGTTGAAGAGTTGTCATTTTTCAAAATAAAACGTCACGACGGACACGATAAACACAAAGACACAAAGATTGTCAACCGAAGATGATTCTCTTCAACCGAAGATGATTTTAACTTTCTTCTCTTCAATCGAAGATGATTTGAACTTTCTTCTCTTCAATCGAAGATGATTTGAAGACATCAAAGAGATCCTTGAGCCTGAAGATGACTTGTTAAAAAAGTTGAAACTAGTTGCTCGTCAACTAACCATTGGATACCAGTAAAGCAGGTATTTACACCATTATTAGTATTTATCGGTATCCTGAGGCTATGAATTCGAAAATTAAAAATTGCACCTTAGCAGTTTAATTTAGGCCTGATTTCAATGATTTTTTAATTTATATCGATTAAATATTGAACAAAAAGGCCTTCTGACAGTACCAAACCTTAATTCCAATAATATTAAAAATATATCATTTATTTTGAATGGTATCCAAGTTTATTTGCCTTTTTTGATATAAATTTAAATCATCTGAAATTGTTTAAAGTGTTCGAGATTTTGCAACAACTGTAATTGCTAAATCATATAAAGTTGAATAAGGTTTTAACAATTTATTGTAATTATTTAAATTAATTAATGCACAATATAAAAATGTCAATGATTGAGCTGTTTAGAACTCTAGAATCAGAGATAATTAAAAAAGAAGTTTAATCACAAGAAATACAAAAAAATTACAAGAAATTAAATAACTCTTTTCCATTTCATCACACAACACAATTAAATTGTTACGATTGAATTCGTTTTGCAAATAAATGTTTTATAGAATGATGGTTGTTATTTACTAGTTATACTTTTATGGGTATTTTTGTTCAGTATTAAGAATATAATAGTCAAATCCTAACTAAACAAATAATAAAGAAGTAAAAAATCAAATTTTTTTTCTTTTCCCTGCGTTGAGTACAACGATGATCACTTTGATCGTAATTCAGGATGAGTAGAAATGTGCTATCTAGAAAAATCATATTCAAATCCCAACTAAACAAATAATAAAGAAGTAAAAAAATCAAGTTTTTCTTTTCTTTTCCCTGTGTTGAGTACAACGATGATCACTTTGATCCTAATTCAGGATGAGAAGAAATGTGCTATCTAGAAACATCATAAGGCTGGAAAACTAAAGCGCGGAGATGATAATCAGTAATCTCTTACCAGTTGAGGCGATGTGTTCCTGTCAGCTTCTCGCTGCCGGGAAATACGTCATATTTTAAAAATACCCTCGTCGTAGCAAACCTGCGTACTCAGCGAATTTTTATGAAATTATTTTTTATATGTGAGCTTATTTAATTTATGTAGGGCAAAATAAAATTTCAAACATTTTCTGTAAATAATACAAAAAAATATATTATTTCATAACAATTCGAGAGAAAACATTAGGGAAATGATCACAGCATTCATCAGAGTATTGCAACACTTTTTGTATTTAATATTAATTCTTATAATTTTTTATAAGAGTGTTCTTGTTACAGGGTATAAATGTAAGCCAATACACAATCAATGATCTCAAATCAGTTTTTAAAATAAAAAACAAACAAAAATGTCTCAGGAACATATTAAATTTAATCATATGATTTTTGTCTTACAATTATTGAGAGTACCTGGTGGACCGAGCCGTGCTCGGTGTTATTTCTTGTTTACCAGTTCATCCGATTACTATGAAGTATTTCAATGTCATAAAATTGATAAATAGAAACCCTTTTTATTGCTCCATGAACTCTTCATTCCACTCGCTGTATTTTTCATTGATGACTGTAGATTCTAAACAGCTGTTATGATTACTTAATTTGTTTACACTTTCCCTGTTTATTTCGTTGCTATCATGGTAATTCATAAAGTCAATGTTAAAATTGTGCAGCTTTAAAATTCGTTTTATCAAGTTATTAGATTTTCTCTGGCCAAGTAATCTGCATAAAACACGTTTTTGAGTCATAAATTACTTATTTCCAGGCTTTGAAGGAAATCCTCGGAGCCGTTTTTGAGATAATAGTGCAAACACACAAACAAACACGTAAGATAAAATTGCTCATATAAGAGTATATGATACACCTATCGTAGCAAACCTGCGAAATCAGCCAGTTTCTATATTTTTTATATGTGGGCATATTCAATATTTTATGTTAGGAAAATTGTTGTTTTGAATATTTTGTATAAATATTGCTCTAAATAATTATTTGCAGTTTAATAATTTTTGTATTCTTGTTATTTACATAAATGCCAGGAAATATATATTATAAATCCGCTTAAATCCATGCAAGGAATGAAAACAATAAAACGATCACCTGAGAAAATTACAATCATATATGTTTATATTATAATTTTAAAAACCACATTTTTAGAAAACTTTAAAGACAATTTTGGCTAGAATGGACAGTTCTTATTTTTTTATGATAAATACAAATAATATGTATCATTTATACATGCACTTGCCTAGATTAACAACATACCCAAATATTAGACAAATCTGTTAACAAAGATAAAAGTTAGCATTTTTACCTAATTTTGTAATTTTATATTTTAAAAGTTATAGGGTAGATAGAATTAATTTATACTATTTACAAGTTCACTTGCTTAACTTAACAACATAGCCAAATATTAGACAAATCGGACAATAAAGACCAAAGTTAATTTTTTTGACAATTTTATAATTTCATATTTAAGAATATATTGCAGGGTTAAAAAATAACATATACCACTTATAAATATACTCACCTACCCAAATAATAGCCAGATCTCAGGCGGGATCAGGGGATCGGTCCTAATTTTGATCCCCATAAGAATAACATGGGAAAACCCGCTAAAAGTGACGTCTCTTTCTGGTTTTATATCTACTATGGTTTTCTACAACGTTATGTGTAGTTTGGACTTTATTTTTAGATACGGTCAAGACCTTGCCCCTGCCAAAGTAACTAAACTACTGTTACTTGTACTCTTTGGTAGCAACTTCACTCACATACTCCCTTAAAATATTATTTTCCATTATAAATATTTAACTATGAATAACTAGTTATGGAAAATACAGTGGAACGTAATAAAATGAGGATAATTTTACCAATTTTTTTATTGATTATAAACAGAAGAACATATTGTAAATACAGCTGAAAGTGTTACATTTTCCGCAACCTCTAATAACTTTTGAACCCTAATTTCCACTAAACTTTAATTATTAGATGATAGTATATACTTAATACCCGGGAATACACTTTTAGAACAAATATGAATCAAAACAAAAATAATTAAAGCCATCTCATACGAGTAAAAGATTTATGTTTTATTTTGTTGTAAATTGCGAATTGTGTACATGCATTAAACATAATCTCAAAAACAGACTTGTTGAATTTATGGGGGGTAAAACAAAAATGTTCAACTTTGAATTAAATTGATAATCTATGAAAACTGTAGATGTCTTTACACGTTGCAAAGACACTTTACGTAGTATTTTTTATGGAAAATTTGTATATCTGAATTTTAAGAATTACAATAATGCCAGTTTTAATAGCTTTAAGTTTTTTCGACAATTTTTTTTGGAGAGGGGAAATTGATGCTTAATTTTTTATTTCTCATTCGTAACAAATGACATACAGTACTGTACACAATAAAATAAAAACCTTAACTCACAATCATTGACGATAAAACAAGGAATTTTGTTCAATTCCTTGTATAAATTCTTCTGCCTTTGTAGTTTTTTAAATGATCACAAAACCTATTAATAACTCAGTAATCAGTCAACAAGACTAATAAAATAATGTATATTTAGCTATTTACCAAGTAAACGGTAAGGAAAAGTTAAAAAAGGTAAGTAATTGTCATCGTATAAGTACTTTAAAAAAACGTTCTAAAATAATTTGACCAAACCAATCTCCGCAGCTTATTCGACTTCTCGGTATGGAGGTGATTTCCAAGGTTTACATCAAAGCCAGCGATGCGATGCGATGCGACTATGGAATCAAAGATAATCGATGAATCGAATATTATACAGGAATCGATGAATCGAATATTGTACTAGAATCGATTATTCGATTATTTGTTCAAGAATAGAATCTTTTTGTCGTCTGCTCTCCTGCTGAGCTTCTCCCTCTTCTTAAGATTTTAAGAACTGCTTGATTTTACGAATAGTCAGATCTAAAAACACATAAATCGTACTTTAATCCACATAATGTTACTGTTTTACAAAATGTGTAAAATTATTTAAATTTAATTACCTCAGTAATACTGCCTAATTTATATAATCTACGAAATTGAGGACTAATTCAAAGAGTTGGGGAGGGAAACTAGCAAAATAATCGATTGATTTAAACGGTAATTTAATCGATTCTTAAAATAATGTTACCTAAAAGAATCAATTCTCTTTTATCTCGATTGTCGGTTTACTAACCAAAGCGACGGCGACGGCGCAAGTCCCCTGGAATGTGAAATGCGACGACGTTGGAGAATTCCTCATCCCCTACAGTTATGTGTTTCCGTCATCTCTCCGGTGAAGGAGAGTTATATACTTTTTCAACAGCTTAACACCAACCGTGTTATCATAAATAATGGTTCTCCATCCCTATTTCCCTATATTTTATCAGCCCTTTGCCAAACCATTTTTTTCTCAAGTATTAATTTTATTATGTTAATTTTGTCTGTATTTGGTCTAATATTTTGGTTATGTCCTTTTTGATTGTCAATTATGCTGAACTAATTCATTAAAATAAAAAAAGCGTGTCCTCTACACAAGGGTAAAAAGAAGAAAAACAGACAGCAATCCCTATTAAACGTACAGATGCCGTAAGCTTCCACCCTAGCAAGTCACCGTTTATTTTAGGTGGGCCCTCCCGCCAACTTTACCCCACATTTGCATGCTTAATAGGGACTTTTTCAATTCTGTCTTATCCTTTTTTCTGTTACCTACGTCTTGGCAAACACAGAGTTATACTTTTTCTTCTCACTCTTCTCGTCCTACTGTGTTGCCTGTTCCTTAATTCTTAATTATCTATTTTATATAATTTTTTTTTTGTCTGTTTGGGACAGTCCACTAGTTGAGTTGTCGTGTCTCATCTGGTGTAGTCGTATCGTCTGGTGTGTTTTTGTCTTTTCAGGTTTGGGAATGCCCTATCACGCCGGTTACTACCTTTCGCCGGGGCTGCACTGCACATGGTCGGGAATCGAACCCACGCACCTCTGAACGACCAACTCTATACTCGTCGATATAGCGTGTTGACCACTCAGCCATCGGTGCCACCGCCGGCCAGTAGAACAAAGCCTACAGTCGACCCTAGCAGCGAACTAGTGAACTATATGGTCCAGCCTTCACTAACAGCACCCGAAGCGGAGGTAATAGCAATCCTTTGACGGAACTGCTCCGTCTACGTATGCCAGTGGGTTTACAAAATCAATTGATATGTTGAGTTGGCCTTTTATTTTGTTTGTTATTCAATTGAATGTGATTCCCAAAACATTTTTAGTAATACTTACAATCAATTTATTGACTTGGGGTTAAAATAAAATTTGCATCATAATTATGGTATTTCATTTACTTGTGTTAAAATATAACAATTATCAGTATTAAGAAATTTATAATAAAGGATCTATACAAGCGCAAACACTTTTTTCACAATCACTGTTTGAAACTGTTAACAAGTTTGTCAATGGGGAACTTTGCTCGATTCTCCACCAATTATTGGCTTTCTTCTATAAGTGTTGTTTGGTCTTTTTTATAGAGGGCCTATGCGTTCTATCGCGCTTTGAAAACTTTCTTATAAAGTGGACTGCGCTTAAAATGAATAAGGCGATGTTCTTTGATATACCGCAGAAAACTAATATTGATAAAGCGGATAAGAAAAAACGAATGCATTTGTTTCTGTGCTATCATACTCAGAAAATACGTTTATTTTGCATTTTCGTAACGTTACCTAGTTTAGCCTGCGTGTAGGTTTACACCTATATATGGCGTTATTTAACATTTTATGAAAATAAAAATAAAATAATATATAAACTGTAGTGCGAAATGCATATTTTAATTAATATAACATCCATTTCTATGGAATGTAAAAATGTAGAAGTGGATCATATAAAACCAAAAGAACTTTGAGAACTGTTTGAGTACATTAAAGTAAAAAAAAATATCAAAACATTTGAAGTGTAACAAACATCCAACCAAAAAACATTAACACCTTCCTTTGCTGAGTTGTTTGTGGCGACCTTTTAACCAAACAATTTGAAGTGTTCCTTTAATCAACGATGAATCAGAACTTTTCCTCTTAATTTTATGATTTATATAATAAAAGATCACATATAATGATGTACTAAATTCCAAACGGTCTTCATAAAATATGCAAAATAATCCTATAAAAGCCACAAAAAATGGACTGGTAGAGTGCTCTTTGGCCCTTTATTTTTGTTGTAGACTGTGTTAAAAATGTAAGTTACAAATTTACATACTCGCATATGATACATACAATGGATGCATTTTATCATGAATTTATTAAATTTGACAAATAAAATTGCTGTAAAAATTAAAGGGGAAACAACAGACATAGACATGGAGAACAAACAAGAGTAACAAAGACCTCCTTTGGTCGGACCGTCCGCTCTGGCGGCTTTGCATTATTCAGTTCTCCATTTAGACTTTGCGACTGAAATGTTTACTCTGATTCCACTCTTTGTAGTAAGATGTTGTAGTTTTGAGGCAGAACGTCTAGTTTTATTTAGGGAACTGGTTTAAAGGCTATTTTCTCACACCACTTTACCCTTTAGGAAAGAAGCTGATACCTTGGTCGAATTGGGAAGACAAGCAACAAGCCAAAACCTGTGGTTATTTCTGGTTTTGATAATACTAAATTAAAATAATCTCCTGGCTTCATGTAAAAAATATGTTAAATATTTGAACCAATAGTTTTTTAATTCGGTATCTCCACAACCAGAGATCACCATGGTTTTGGCCTGATGGTTTACTTCTTCTTAAAGAAAATACGAGGTTATATTAATGTAAATACCAAACTTTTTTATGAAATATTTTTTTAAACTGTAAGGTGAATGTTAGGAGAAAACTTAATCAAACATATTCCATGAACATAAGTAAAAACCAATCAAACATGCCTTCCAAAAATAAATCAAAAATATTATTACCCACAAGTTTGAAAAAAGGATTTTTTTTTATAAATGAATATTTTGATAGTAACATCAATGGGAAATACTAAATTATTTGAAGTAGCGTTCCGTACTGTATTGACAATAATTGTTAAGCAGCAGTAGAGTACATGAGGAAGCAATGAAAACACTAGCTTGTTTCAAACCTACGAGGAATGATTAAATTGAATATCCTGCTCCTAATTCAGTTAAGGGGTAGAAACTAAACTGTGTATACATACTGTATACTTTGGTATGCTGAATTGAGACACTACAAGCCTATTGAATTTGTTTTAAAGAGGACTATTTTTTCCGTCCAAAAATTAGTATATTTATAAATGTTTAAGATTTAGTTGAAGTTCACTAAATACCAAATTACTGGCTTATAGTTTCATTAACTAATTCGATTTGTTTTGTTTTACTTTTTACAACTGTATTGAAAAATTAAATCTTGCCCAGTTGTCTATGTACAAAACGTGTATATAACTTTTACGTTATATAACATGAGAACAATAAAAGTAAATAAAGTGAAGGAGTTAAAAATCACTAAGCTTGCACGTAAAAAACGAAGATTGAGGAATGTCTATCCAGAAACAAACTTTGTGATTATAAAAGAGCTTTTGAAATATAACTGAATCATAAGTGCTTGGCCGATCCAGAAGAAACTTCATCCTCCCTAATACTTTACTATCTCCAATGTCTTTCTCCGAAAACAAAGTAGGTGTATAGTATTTGAATAATATGAAAATTCTGACACTATGATTATTGTTGACTGTTGTAGTTGTTCGATTGCATATTGATATTCTGTTATATACTGTAGATGATGTTAAGTATACTTCATAAATCTTATAATAATAAAAAGTAGCCTTATAATAATAAAAATATGTATGTTGAAGATCTTGATTAGATGTGTTCAAAATTCTTCCAGTTCTTTTTTCATCCTAGGGCCAGATATATAAATGACAGTGTAATACGAACAGAAACTGGTATATGCAAAATGTGTTATGTTTGCCCGATGTCACTGCGATCTGGCAGCTTTGCTGCATTTTATTTTTACATTCACCAAAACCATATTTTTGTCATATGCACCTAAAAAATCTAGATATTATTGCATAATTGGACTTTACTCTGAAATAATTACGTTTACACTACTGTATTTCAGTCTGAAAATGTGTAGATTATTAAAGTCAACTATGTAAAAAATATGAACATTATTTCTTAATCATAAAAAATATTGACGACTTTTTAAAACAGGAAAAAGGTTTACTCGAATAAATTATGTTTCAATTTAAAAAATCCTAACAACATTTTTAAAAATAAAATACATTTTTAATAACATTTTTTTTGTTAAAATAGTGATTCCTCATAATGATGAACATAAAAACATGTTGGGGCGATGTAGAGGAGCACTAATTATTTATAATTTTAGGAAGCAACAAATCAACCACAAGTCCACAAGAATCAGGCCTCACTCCTTTGTACAACAGATGGAGCTTCAGAGAGTTACCTTAAGACAGATTTCTCCCAAGGGCTACCCCCCCCCACTTCCCTGTCACCCCTCCCCCTCCAACCGACTGGTAAATAATTACAGAACCGTCCCAAAGTTGCTACTAACACGAGAAGGGGAATAGATTAGTTAGATTAGCTCCCATGCGGTGATAAATTTTGATTCATTTGAACTTAACACCGTAAACAACTTTTTTGAACATTCAAATCTGATGAAAAGAATTTGAAATTGAGATGAAAAGATTCAAACTTGATGAAAGATCCTGCATAAAATGCTGAGAGTATTGCAAGTTTTTCTCCTTCGTTTACACTAATCTAATATCAGATAATGGAGGTCCTTCTAAATTCATTTTATTTGCCAAGGATTTTTACCATTTACCATATCCTTGGTATTCGACCTCAAAGGGAAATCGATTGCATAAATGAAATTTGAAAACTTGTCACTTCATACTCGTGAAAATACATCCGGGATGACATATGAAAATACTTCTGAAACCCATTCAAGTAAAAATACTTTTGTGACCCATACATGTACAATGAATACAATGAATTTATTTGGCTAATTAAAAATACATTGTTATATGCTATGACACTTAGCTTACACAATCCAAGCACTAAGGCTATCGAGGCAAACAAAACAACAAACCATGCATAAAGAAAAAGCAGGCATGTCATATTAATCAAAACAAACCATGAATAAATAATATCAACTTGCTAAAAAAAACAAGCTAATCAAGGAATCATGCAATAGGCAAACCAATCAGTTCATGCATAAATCTGCATGATGTATGCAAACCAAAACTCATAGATTAGTTAGATTTGACTTTTTGGGGACCACTTTTTTTCGGAAGTATTTACGTGATTATACTTCCGATATTCATTCATCTGAAAATACTTTACTTATTACTTGCGAGCATAGCTGGATTTGAAACCTTCGTAAGTCTTAAACGAGTCAAAGCATCTTAAATAACACTTAGCTATTTAAACTCGACTGAGCAGCGCCTGCAGTAATGGAGTATGTTTCCTCCACGCTGTTGCGAGTTCCGTGGAGGGTCGAGACGGATAGCTCCCTGGAGCTCCGCGGCAAATAATTACAACTCGCCTCAGACCATGCAATATAAACGGCGAATCTAGAGCCACAAGCGGGGCACGGAAAAGGGGGAGGGGGCACTTCCCCACCGCGATGAGACCTAGCAAATACTACACTAGGTGTTCTTTATGAATTTTATTTGATCATCCATCTCACTAACTGCAAATGCAGAAGGAAACCTTTTCATTTCCATAGTAAAATGTGTACAGGCTTTTGTGTTAGCCTGGATTTGAAAGAGGATGCTAGGAAAATTGAAAGGGGATGTTCGAAAAGGATGTGGTTACTGTTTTCTCCGACATGGTGTCATATTGCTGTTCCATTATGCTAGCGATTATGCTTTCAATCCTATACTCTTATATGAGTAATGTTATCGTGCTTGCTTGTATGCTTGCTTGCACATTTATCTCAAAAACGGCTCCGAGGATTTCCTTCAAAGTCTGGAAATAAGTAATTTATGACTCAAAAACGTCTTTTACGCAGATTACTTGGCCAGAGAAAATCTAATAACGTAATAAATCGAATTTTAAAGTTGTAAAAATTTAACATTGGCCTTATGGGTTGCCGTGATAGCAACGAAAATAAACAGGGAAAGTGTAAACAAATGAAGTAATCATAACAGCTGTTTGGAATCTACAGCCATCAAGGAAAAAACAGCAAATGGGATGAAGAGTCCATGGAGCAATAAAAAAGGTTTCTATTTATCAATTTAATGACATTGAAATATTTTATTGTAACTGGATGAACTGGTAAACATGAAATAGCACCGAGCATATTTAGGAGATTCGGTTTTCTAAAAGCAAATATAAGCCACAGAACTTTTGTTTTATAGCCTATACAGCTTTTCAAACTTAAATAATTAGCTGAAGTAAACCATTTACTACAGCAGTATCTGTCGGTGACATATTCATACTACTTCTACTTTGGCCCTGGTTCAAAAATTGGTACAGCTTACCCATAAGGAGGAGGAAGGCCTCCATCAGATTTAGAAAGTCAATGTTTATTTATATATTAATAATCAAGATTTTTGTGATCCTTTTTTCTCAGAACGTGGGTACTGTAGAAAAATTCCAAGCACCCAGTTTGAAAGGAATTTTTCCGTCGATGTGTATAGTCCGATTAATTTTCTTAATAATCTGTGAGGCTTACAGAAAAATTAATTTTAAATTGTATAAAAATTAACTTGGGTCTTATTCGTTGTCATGTTGGTTACGGAATGACGACAAATATTTTATCGGAGTAAGGAGTGAAAAGAAAACCTAATAATCTTTGGTTCAATTGTAACCAGTAGGCGATGTACTCGGCAGGCCGTTAGATTAGATTAGATTACTATAAAAGATGCCGATCATCAGTAAGGGATATTTTGAGGCAAATACAAAGGAATTATTTGTGTAGCATGTATTATATGACAGCTTTGTTTTATCATCGGTAAAAGTCAGGCCAGGATTAGTAACTCCCCAATATTCAAGGGCTGCTGAATCCATAGTCGAACCTTCTCAAAATGTCATAAAAACATAAAAACAAATAAAAAACGATTTATTCGTGTTTTGTTTATAATGTTTTAAAATTAAATTTTCAAAGTTATTTTATTATTCGAATCATAGGAGTAATATAACCGAAACTCTAGGCCTACCTTTTATAAAATTATCATGATTACTTCAAACAGTTGAGGAATCCTCAATGTATTCAAGTATTTTTTTCACGTTCCTAGAAAATCTTACACCCTATTGAATTGACCATCCCACTGCAAACTTACAGTTTGCGAGCTATTAGTTTGTAATTAATTGAAAAAGTAAAAATTGAGTTTGCCTGAACGGATTTATATAATAATGACTTAGAGGCTATGTTTGGACGGTAAAATGGAAAACTGTTCTAATTGTTGATGGGTTTATCACTATATGTAGTTTGTAGTTTTAAATTAACAATGCTGTTATTTTAGCTTAATTAATATGTTTATTTAGTTAAAAATAATTTCCATTTCTTCACAAAGAGAATGAAAAGTTTTTGAGAGAGAATGAAGCAAGAACTGTCTCCTCTAGAAGGTCCACATAACGTTTAGTGCCTATATCAAAAGAAAAGGGGGAAAGAAGCTTGTTGGTTTTAATAATATATTACCTTTGTTTTGGTCTAAGAAAATGCCAGTAAACACGTTTATCTGCACTGCAACATGTTTACCTGTTTAATGTAACAATGTAAAATGCAACTTACTTTTTAAAAAACCTATGTTATATATTAATTAGCAAAAATAATGACGAAGTTATGGATAGTTAATTTAAAGCAAAAGATATAACCCATGAATAAATTTTTTACCAAGGGTACTATTTAGGGGATTTTTTAAATACACATTATAGGCTACCTGTTGAAAAAAACCATTCAAACAAAATCCCCTTTATATTCATTTACAAATTTCAGTTGTTTACTAAATGGCACTGTATTATTAAAAGACATCATGCAGTACAAGACATAATATGATGTTCCACTAAAGATGAATAATGTTAGCACGGGTACAGACGAATTGAATATTAATAATATTATTTATACTTCGTCTGTGCCATAAGGAATCATTTTAGTGAGCTTACCCACGCTTTTATTGTGAACCAATTGACTGGAAATCTTATAAGGATTCTGTGGATATAATTTATTATTCAATAAGTTAAGGTCAAATGAATTCGCCCCCTGGAAACTTATTTTACATCAACTTTTACATGTATTCCTTATGGCAAGGGTATTAAAATTATAAAATTTTAGAAAATGAATAATATTAACAGTTATTATTAATATTTCTTGTACTTATAATCGTCGTTCATTGGAAATTTTATTTTCTACAAAAAACGCCATTTAAACATTTTCCCTATTTCTTATAGTTTCCGTGTTGATGAAAATAATTTTGAGAGAAACACGGACCGGAAATAAATGGTTTTTCAAGATGGAGACATGTTTCCCAGGTTGGATTTTTTGGGAATTGTAGTATGATGTTCCAAGGTGCATGTACGACCTCTCCACCAATTTTCAGCCTGTTAAATGAAAATTTTAGTATTCAACAATATTTTCCTGCACTAATTAATAATTATGAATAGATATGTTGTCTCAAATAACGAGTAGCGATATGGCGCCGTCTATGAGCGACGTCGCGACGCCGACGCCGACGCCGCGACGCCGACGCGACGCACCGAACCGCATACAGCTGCAGATTCAGCGCAGGAGTGCTAGTGGCGCAGCCTGTGAGACTTTGACGGAACTAGGTGAACGAGTCGACCGCAGCAGCATGTTGTTTTGAAAGGAATTCATAAAAACGATGGAAATCGTGCGGTTTTACGAAGATTTTTACCGAATTTTCCCTACAGGAAAGAAGCTATTACCGTAGGTCTCATGGTAAGACCTAGGGGGCCATACACATATTACGTAACGCATTTTTTCGTCATTTCAAACCCCCCCATGTACAGTAACTCACCGTAACGCTTGAGTAAACCCCTCCCCCACCCCATATGCGTTACGTAACTCGATCGTAGTAGAAATGATTACAGCTTAAGCATAATTTTACTAGTGCATATGGATTTTAATAAATAAATAAACTTGTAATGACTTTTGTTTATTAATAACATTTTTTATAATCAAAACAAGATTGTTACTTAATATAAACAACAAAAACATCTTGGTTAAAACGTATTTATTTAGTTTTACTGTTACGTATTAAAAATAGTATGACAAACTTTTTTGTTATATGGCTAACTGTTACTTTGATTTAGATATCAATTTGATTATTTTTGTATTTTTAAAGAGGGACGAAATTAAAGAGTTACGTAACGTTTAGCCAAACCCCCCCTCCCGCATAACGCAGCATAACGCTACGCCATACCCCCTCCCCCTCCTTAAGTGCGTTACGTAATATGTGTATGGCCCTTATGCCCCCATGATCACTTTTCGTTTTGGGGCCCACAGAAGCACTTTTATCATAGTAAAGAATCATAATAAAGAATCATCATAATAAAGTTCTTTATTCTTTATCATAATAAGGAATAAAGAACTTTTATCATTACTTTAATTGAAAATCACGACACGACGTGTGATTTTTAAATAAAATAATAACGTGTGTGTGCTAATAACTTTAGCAGCCCTAAGTTGTGAATTAAACAATAATATATATGTATATATATATATATATATATATATATATATATATATATATACACGCTAAAACTATGTTATCTTTTGAAAATTCTCTAGGTTTTTATATATTCATGCATTTCTCAGGAAGTTGGCGCATGTACCTAGTCTACCTATACTCTCATACATTAATAAACAAATTTATTTTCGAAAGTTTAGAAGACATTATAGATTTTTAGAGTCCGGACGCCTTACTCAGCCGGACTTTTAAAGAATTTGTCTAGTGCAACAAAACTCAAACAAAATGTCTTGCCAAGACGTTTTGTTGGGTTTAGGGATGGCCGAATATATTAGTATTAGATTTTTCTTATTAAATATGTAAAATTAACTGATTTCCAAAGTAACTAATATGTGATTCTGACTAATACTAATACATCTTTGCCTTACTCATTCTACACTCTACCCTGATATAATTAATTCGACTTTCTGTTCCTTTCATCACTTGCGTTATCAAAATAAATTTGGTAAATTTTCCTAATGTGATTTTAAACTAATGCGAGAGTTATCCCATGTAATACAATTTCTAGATAATTCAAGGCGGCCACCGGGCATAAGTTTATCATGTTCTGCATATTATGTATTACGAATATTTATTATTATTCATATATTATTTATTATCTGTTACAAAAATTAAAATTAAGTAATTTGAAAATAGGTCCATTCAGTTTCATTGTGATTGTTTCAAATATACTAGCAATTATTTTACATAAATTAATTTATAAATAATAACTGTAACAGCAATAACTAATAATTCCGTAAAATTTATCAAATCTTGGTGATTTTCAATTTCAATATTTTTTCAATTGACATAAATATATTTTCAAACGATATTTATCAGTTTAAGTTTAAGGCTCAATTTTTAGCCAAAGCTTCAAAAAACTGTAATCTGAAAACCTAATACAAATATTAGGTTTTTTGAACTAATATTTCTTTGCAACTAATAGGGAAGTAACTAATATCACAAAATATCTAATATGGCACATCCCTAGTTGGGTTGGACTAGACAACGTGACGTGATCGTAATGCTCCAGTGGCCGAGTCAGCACACTGAGGCTGTTTTAGGGATTGTTCCCTCTTCAGCCTTGGACAGGTGGGTTAGGGCTAAACGTTTTCTCGTGTGACATGATGCTAATTCGACATAAGGAACTCTGCGGGAAGCAAAAGAGTTAAGTGTCAATCATCGGTGTGAGAAAAGCAGTATCGAATTGGTTTAACGTACTGCAAATTTAAGTATTTAATTAAACATTTACCATAAACATTATATAGTTAGCTATATAACAAAAAAAGTCACAAGGAATCATAATTATTTCATTGATGGAAAGCTTCTTCAATCAAAATCAAAAATAAGAGATTTAGGTATAATTTTTGATCCACAATTAAAATTCAATTTTCACATTGATTTCATCACAAGTGATGCTTACAGACTTCTTGGTTTTACTATAAGGAATACTCGATGTTTTCAGAATATTGATACAATTTCATTGGTTTATAATGCATTGGTAAGAAGTAGATTGGAATACTGTTGTGTAGTATGGGACCCTCATCATCAAATATTTTTACATAAGCTGGAAGTCATTCATAATAAGTTTTTACGGTATCTTTATTTTAAGACTTTTCACACTAGTACACCGAGAGATTTTCCTACTAGGGATCTTAGACTTATGTTTAACGTAACAAGATTATCATTGAGAAGGAATATATTCTTGTTGCAGTTTTTATTTAAGATTATCAACAATTTTATCGATTCTGCGTATTTGTTAGAAAATATAACCTTGCATGTTTCTAATCGTAGTTTGAGGACAACAAATATTTTTCAAATTCCATTAACTTGTACTGTAAGCCATTTCAATTTTCCATTTTTTAGAATGCTAAGAAATTATAACAGTAACAGTTTTTATTTGGATATTTTTGGTGACACTTTTAGTGTATTTACTAAACGATGTAAAGAGTTATAAAATGAAAACTTTCTTTGAAGGCAATATTTTTACTTTTTTACTGTTTCAGCGACATAAATTATTATAAATTATTTTGTCAACTGATAAATTGCATGTAGCCTATTGATTTATTTTTATATTTTATATTAAGTTAGTTAATTTGAGTTAGTGAAGATAGCTGATTTGGGTATTTACCTGTAGCTGTCATGGAAATTTGTAATGTTGTACTGTACTATGTGCATGTATATATTTTTCAATAATTAAATAAATAAATAATTGTGGTTTTGCTTTTACATTTATTTGTATTCTATTTTTGCTCCGGTTAACAGGTAGCGCAGCCTACACGGAATGGAAGAGAACTACTACAGGGCGTCGGTATTGCAGAACAATAAAGGGCTATGATCCTTCTCTGTGAGTCTGTGAGTCTGCAGATCTCAGCACTTAGGCTAATGTCTCACAGGGCGTTGTTCCCGCCGCTGTTGTGCGGTTTTTGAAGAAAAATCACATGATTTAAAATGGAGGATGCCACACGCCGCGGCTGAAAACCGCTTAACATCTGCGAGAAAACCCGCCCAGTGCGGCATTACCCCTAGTTCTTCACGATCCCGCCAGATGCCAGGACAAGTTTATTTACAAAATTAACCCTTTTAGTGCCAGGATCTCGTAGCGAGACGTTTACATTTTTATACATATAAAATATATTTTTTCGTTTTTACTGGCTGGAATTCGTGCCACTTCTTGCACCTACATTAATTTTTTTTTCAGCACTAAAAGGGTTAAACATGATATCCGGGAAATGCAGCAAATCTATACCTATTTCGGCAGTTGAATTTATTGATAATATTTGTTAAGAAATATACTATAAACCATAAAATATTTTCGAAAGATTAAATTTAAATTTTTGTATTAGAGCAACACAAATTAATAAGCTAACAATTCAGAAATAAACTTAGTACAAATTTCAAACGTTAAGTTCACACTAACATTGTTTAAGTTAGTCCCTGATTTTAGATATTAAAAAACGTGAACTATGCAACTTATCATTTTTCGGTTCCTGTAATTTTTATACGAAGTTGTAAAACTATACATGCAAACATTCTGAAAACATGGCAAAATACAGAAATATATTTTAAACTTACAAATTATTGAAAACAAATATAACGTTTCAAAATTAAAACAACAGTTAGGTTAGAGTTATTAGTGCTGTGAAGAATATTACAGTACAGGACATATGGCCTTATGGGATTTTGTTATATAGGGGAAATTCGCTGAAATGCTATATTTTCCTTATTTCTTAACATATCTCGATAAAACTTGATATATGGCTTCTTCTAGATTAGATTTACTAAATATTGAATGAAAATCAACCAGTTTTAATATACCTGTTGCAGCAAACCTGCATACTCATTCCCCATGTTATTCTTATGGAGCTTACAAAAACATGTCAAATCTCGCTATATGTCGGGTTGAAATGCATTTGAAGTTCGCTGTGTATGCAGGCAACGTTGGTATTTTAAATATATATTTATATTTTGTAAAACAATTTATAAAATTGCAATTATTTTGATTACTGTTAGTCATAATAACGCTGCAACGCCGCTAATGCTCTCTGGGGTCAGAACGCGGCACTAGTTAAGGCGTACTACTTTACTGACCTTCAAGCTGTAAGGCAATGCCACACAGGGCTGGTTTTCCAGCTGATGTCGAGCGGTTTTCACCAGCGGCGTGTGGCACCCTCCGTTTATATCAAGTGATTTTGCTTCACTGGCGGCACCACTCCGCTCAACAACCGCCTGGTGTGACATTAACCCAAAGCCGATCGCTTGTTCTTCTAGACATATTGAGGCCCGCTTTCTCCAAATCAGGGTTAACTCAACCCAAGTTTACTTTAACTTTTTGGTTACGACCCTACGAGGAGTTTCTCAACGAAATTTAACCGACCGGTCAAGTTAACTGAAAAAGTGATTTTGGCGGCACTGATTTGTTACTTTACGTTGTTTTTCGTCAACAAAAACGTGTTGCCTGATTGTTGTATTTTAAAATTAGCCGGTTTTAGGTTATGTTGTGATGGTGATGGTCAGTTTTATTCTTCTCGGCGAATCGATTCATATGAATCACTCAGTTTTAAGGAATCGAAATTCGAATCTGTTCTTTGATTCATCGAATACGATGAAATCATTTAAATTTATCTTTGTAACAGTGTATTATTTACATTACGAGTTTCCATTATTTAAGTTAACTGTCTTAACAGTTGGTTCACAGGTAATAACTCCTCAAAAACACATTTGAGGGGTTAAAATGGAACACTTTTCCCACCTCTCTTATTGAAAATGCCATGAGCGATGATATTAAAAAATAAGTGAAAACAAACTTGGGCTGGATTACATATTATTTTCTTTTTTGATTCATTCCTCAACGTGGTGGTTCGCAGCTTGGCTTATTTAGCGAATTAGACAAATAATAACATTTGAAACATAAGCAAACATCCTGAGTCTGATGTACGCGTCACGAATCGATCCTTTTGCAAAATGAATCGTGATTAATTTATTCACTGGATCAGTCGTTCAAATTGTACGTAGTCATTCGCTAGAAGGTTAACCCAAAAAACTGAACTAAACCAGGTGGAAACATGGGTTAAACTTTCGTTGGGGTTAAACTAAAATATTGTGGTTGAGAAAACGGGGAGTTGGGTTAACTCAATGGTTAAACCATATTTTTGGGTCGACCAAGTTTGGAGAAAGCGGCCCTGAGTGGCCTCGATTGCAGATCCTACATGTTTTGTGTACAAACTGTTTTATCGACTCCAACAAGAACCAGACATTTAAGGCCAAGTAATTAATATTAACTGCTGTGGGGATGATCATCGGAAGGAATACATCGATATTTACCATCGATATGCAAAAAAACATCGAAACACTAACATCGATTTTTTTTATGAAAATCGGCAGACTGCATACCCTGTTTTGTTTCGCATTCTCGCCTTTTGTGACGTTAAGGTGATTTAAATATATGGAGTTGTTTATTTGTTTACTTAACTTACCATGAATACACATTTTTTTAGTTCTTACGTAAAACTAAGTTTCTTTATAGTTAAGTAAAAATAACTTCTTCTTAGTTCTTTATAGTTAAGTTAAATATAGTTTAGTAAAAATGTTTTAATTATTTCGAAGTAAATACATATATTCGTCTAAAATGTTTTAATACATTAGTTTTCTTCACATCGGTCGTACAATTGAAAGCCTGGAGATCCTTTGATAGCTGTTCAGTCGTTATCAGTCAGCGGTCGAGGTCGGATGTGCAGATAAGCCCTGACTGAGCGTGCCTCCTGCCCGCCTGACCTTGCATGCAGGTTACAAAGTGATTTTTTAAATAGTTTCTGTTTAAGCGCGGGTTTTTCGGGGTGGTCAGTGACATTTTCAGGAATATTTTCAGTGACATTCTCAGTGACATTTTCAGTGCATTTTCTGTGACATTTTTAGTGACATAAATTGAGTAGTAATCTACTTATCGTCGTTTTGTCCGATTCATTCCTGTTAACTTACCGGAAATGGCATGTGCGAAGTGTTCGCTTGAAATAAAAAATAAAAAAGACGCATTAACGTGCTCTCAGTGTAACAAACAGTTTCACGTGGCTTGTGTGTACGTTGGTCCGCCGCCCGTCCGACCGACTACAAGATCAGGCGCCGCGACGCCGTGGCGATGCGCGGACTGCACAGCGGAAAACGATTCTGAACCCGGGAACGTGATGGATATGCTTAAACTGATTCGTCAAGAGATGGCAGCTGACCGCAATTCCAATTCTATCAATTTCGAGAGTTTAAGTAAAAGCATTAATCAGGTGAGTGAATCACTTAAAAGTTTGAATGTAAAAGTCTCTTCAATAGAAGAAGATCAAGGACATATGAAATCAGACATCTTAAAAATACAAGAAAAAACGAAACTCTTACACGGCGGGTCGAAGAACTTGAAGGGCGGATGAACGAGATCGAGCAATATTCTAGGATTCACAACCTAGAAATTCGGGGTGTTCCACTATCTACAGGCGAGAATACTCTCGCAATCTTGGAAAAGCTTGCGGAAGTACTGGGAATAAAATTCGATCGAGAGGATATATCGATTTGCCACCGATTGCCGACGCCCCAAAATCCTCGCTATCACCCATCGATTGTAGTCCAGTTTACTTCCCGCGCCGTTAGGACTCGATGGCTAACCGCGAGCAAGACTAAGAGCCTCACTACCAAGGACCTGTCGACCAACTTCCGGGACGGCCGGATTTTCGTAAACGAACACTTGACTGTTCACAATAAATCCGTTCTCGGTCGCGCACGTCGTCTCACAAAATCCGGGAAGCTCGCGTTTGCTTGGGTGAAGGACGGGAAGCTTTTCGTGAGAAAGACTGCCTCATCCCCGGTGACACGCGTGTGGAGTATCGCCGACGTGGAGGTCGCGGCTGGAGAACCGAGGTCCGAGGACTCCAATACCGGCGGCGGCGGCGGCGGCGACAGCTGAATGGTCGTCACGGCGATCAACACAGCGTTGGACTCAAAGTAATACCATGCCATGTTTTACTATTATACACTAATTCTCCTAAAGTAGGGATTTTTTTTCTCGCATGCAAAACTTTTTTTTCTCACAACAAAAAGTATACATAATTTTAATTTCTTATTTATTTTTTTTACATAAACAGTAATCAACAAATCAGAAATTTCTTTTCAATTAACTATTAAATATAGTTTTCAGTCTTTTTATTTTACTTTATGTGTTTTAATCTGCCATAAAAATACACAGGAGTTGTACTAAAAAGTAATCTTTTATTTATCTTAATGTACAGGGAATAATAAGATGTTAAATTTAGTTTAGTATAATAAATTAGAAATTTATTTAATTTTAAGCTTATTATTTTCTTTAACTCTCGCAATGCTTAAATTTAAATTTGATACTATCTAAAAAGTTTAGGCTTTTATTATGTTAGAATAAACGTGTGAATATTAACGAAGAATTTAAATAATTTGTGTTTAGTTTAAAATAAAATTGTTATAATTTACAGTTAGGAAAGCTAGGTGAATGTTTTTATTTATGATCAAATTTATACTTGATTTACCATACTTTGCATGGAAATTATTTTTTATTGTATCTTTTCTTACGATAGCATGTTTATTTATACAAACTAATTTATTTATGTCCAATTGTATGTCTTTTTGCATGTATGCATATGTTCAAGTTCGTAAATCACAAAAAAGCTGAATGTTTTTTATTCTATTGCTGGCTAATTGCAACCTGTTTTAATAACCGCAATTTAATCAATTAGTAATTTAATCAATGCATTCACAAAAGTTCATTTTAAACCAGCTCGTTCATTGAATTGTTATAAGCTTGTTTTTATCTCTTGCAAAGCACAAATTTAAACTTGATATTATCAAAAACTGTTTAGGATTTTATATATGACTGAATGAATGTATAAATAAGAATGTACAGAACTTAAATATGTGTGTAGTTTACAAATACATTTTTTATGAGTTACAGTTAGAAAAGCTAGGTGAATGTTTTGATTTATGATTAAATTAACATTTGATTTACTTTACAAGGTAATAATTATTTTTGAAGCATCTTTCCTACGATAGCATGTTATTTACACTACTAATTTATTTATGTCCAACGGTATGTCTTTTGCATGAACAAATGTATATGTTTCAGTTCTTCAGTCAC
This sequence comes from Flexamia atlantica, assembly GCA_035578135.1. Lineage (NCBI taxonomy): Eukaryota > Metazoa > Arthropoda > Insecta > Hemiptera > Cicadellidae > Flexamia > Flexamia atlantica. Next base: position 1,510,057 of record JAQJVK010000014.1, on the reverse strand, counting down.
AAAATAATGTAGATTTGTTTCAATTGTTTGCTAAATGCAACCTATTTTAGTAACTGGCAGTAATTTAATCACTGTATTCACTTAAGTTCATTTCAAACAAGGTTGTTAATTGAAAGAAAAAAAAATTATTTCAATACATATAATATCAAAAATATTAGAAAACAATTCTGTTAGCATTATATGTAAGCGAAACAATTCACATATAAAATTGTTTTTGGTAAATTCACCCAGCAAACAGCAGCATCTGTTTGAAGAATTGCAATACTTTAGGGTTCCATTTGTTAATAATTAGTTTGCAATATTATAAGAACACGAATAACTTTTAATATTTGGGTAACTTATATTTATTTGTCAAAGACACGAGCTGCTAGGTATGTGCGATCAAGATAGATAAGCATTGTAACGGGGTGGGTGGGGGGACACGCATGCAGTTGAATGCATACCGATGACATAGATAACTTTCAACAAATTTACTGTAAGGAAGTTTTAAATCAAGTTGAACTTGGCAATTTTTTCTCAGGCAATGAGGTTAATAATATTAGCGTATTACAACAAAACATTAGAAGCATAGATAAAAACATTGATGATTTTTTTATTAATTTAAAGGCAATTAAAATTAAATTTGATATAATTGTACTGACGGAGACCTGGCACTGCGATGATACGTTTTTTCCACCACTCGACGGTTATGACCTTATTGCAACCAAGCAAAAGAGAAACCGAAATGACGGAACTGTAATTTATGTAAAGAAATCACTGTCAGCCGAGTCTCGGGAGCTGGCGCTAGGCGACGTTCACTGTTTGACCTTGAACTGGACTTTTGACGGCAGACGGTTCCACTTACTCGCACTTTATAGGACTCATGACAGTAATATTGATTTATTTTTGGACGAGCTTGAAAGCTTTTACAAAAACAAAACAAAAAATACAACCTATATTTTTATTGGTGACATTAACTTAAACTTACTCAAGACTGGAAGACAGGAAGACCGTTACTTGAACATACTTACAGAGAACGGGTTTTCCTGTTGTATTGACAAACCTACTCGAGTGACTAGCGACAGCGAGTCCTGCATAGACCACTGCTTCCTCATTCACAACAATTACAAAAAAGTGCGGGCCGCAGTCGTTCATTGTTACACAACTGATCACTTCCTCACAGCAATACAGATTGAACTGGGATCAAAAACTAATTCTTCTCAAATTACTGACAACAATTCCCACGTAGACAAAACGTTGTTTAGGGCACTGTTACTGGAACAAGACTGGCAGACGGTACTAAAAACTTGTGATGTGAATGAAAGTTCACGCAATTTTCATTTTATTATTGAAGATATTCTTATTAAATCATCTAAACCCTTTGTTAATAATAATAGATTAAATCACATCAAACCGTGGATTTCTACAGGTATTATAAAATGTATTAGAAAAAGGGACAAATTAAGTAAATTAATCATCAAACAACCTTTTAATACTGATTTGAAAAAATATTTTAAAGCATACAGAAATCGATTAAATTCTTTAATTAAGTCAGAGAAAAAAAATTACTATAGGCAAAAGCTCAACGAAAGCAATAATAATCCACGTAAATTTTGGAAAGTTTTGAATGAATTATCAGGGCGTAATGTAGCTAAAGATCAATTTCCAATAGAAAAACATATCAAAAGGGATATTTCAGGAATAAATAAAAACACAATAAAAGAAGTAGCTAATGACTTCAATTCTTATTTTTCATCTGTTGGTCAGAACCTTGCTTCTTTAATTGATTCTAGCGGAGCACAGATAGTGAACGACAATGACTTTGTTACTGACAGCACTTTTCAACTGACTCCTGTCTCTGAACTCGACTTATTACGCAACATTAACAGTCTACGGGGAGGGTCTGCACCCGGGTGTGATGGCGTTCCTGCATCCCTCCTAAAAGAAAACACCGATTTATTTTTAAGACCCCTTTTACACATTATCAACCTAAGTATTACCTTCGGAATTTTTCCTGACACTTTTAAAACAGCAAAAGTTTTTCCATTATATAAATCAGCAGATATTACCAATAAAGCTAATTTCAGACCTATTTCTCTTCTTAGCGTCTTTTCCAAGGTCATTGAGAAAATTGTAAAGGAGCAATTGGTTTTTTATCTAGAAAATAATTCAATTTTAACTAATTGTCAATATGGATTCCGTACAGATAAAAATATTTCTGACGCTCTGTTTAGTATTAATAAAGATATTAATTCAGCAATCAACAATAATAAACGTTGTTTTTTGACTTTTTTGGATTTGGCTAAGGCCTTTGATTCCTTAGATAGAACTAAATTACTGCACAAGTTGGAAGTGATAGGTTGTAGAAATAACACCTTATCTTGGTTCACCAGCTATTTATCAAATAGAAAACAAGTTGTCACAGTTTGTGGAGTAGAAAGTATGGAACACTCAATTGATTATGGGGTAGTTCAAGGGAGCACTTTAGGGCCTGTTTTATTTTTGATATACATAAATAATGTATCAAAAATCAGTATTGAGGGTAAGCTTTATTTATTTGCAGATGATACAGCAATTCTATCTGAGGGTTCTAATTGGGAAGAGGTTAAGCTTTCAGCACAACGAGATCTTGCACTCATTAAAAAATGGTTTGATCAAAATGTATTAACTGTCAATATTACGAAAACTAAATTTATGCCAATTGCCTTGAAGTCTAATTTTAATACAAACTTTGATAGCCTCAAATTGCATTCTTGTGGGAATGTTTTGTCTGAAAATTGTAGCTGTGGGGCTATACAAAAAGTCGATTCTTACAAATATTTAGGAGTTGTTTTCAATAGTAGTATGAATTGGTCCGCCCACGTAGATTATTTAAAAAGTAAAGTTAGGAAATTTATTTTTGTTTTTAGACAGCTTCAAGAAATTTTAAATTTAAATGAATTGAAACTTTGTTATTATGCTTATTGTCAATCCTTGTTCATGGGTGGAATTATCGCTTGGGGAGGAGGTTACCGATCCATATTGGAACCTTTGAACATCATTCAAAAGTCAATTATCAAAGCTGCTTTGGGTAGAGGGCGAAGATATTCTACGGAAATGTTGTTTGAGTAGTTTGGAGTTTTAAACTTGAGGCAGTTATATGTAAAAACTTTACTAATATACATTTTCAAACATTCAGAGGAAATTTTTCTTAATTTTGAACATAGTTACTTTACTCGAAGTTCACAGTGCAGTAAAATCCGAGTTAACAAGCTAGTCAGAACTTTTTCAGTCACCAATTCACATTACATTTCTCAAATTCTTTTCAGAAATCTTCCACCATATCTTCAAAACTATCATAACTGCACACTGACCACTTACAAGAAACATGTTATAAACTGGTTAAAGGAAATAGGAAGGGATGCTATTGAGGCGGTCATCACATCCGGTTACAGATAGACTTGACTCAACCAATAACTTAACATAAAACAGGTTATCGCTGAGCCGGGGTCCGTCGTTTATTTGAAGTTTTTATATTGCCAGTTATTTATTTTTTTTTCTGTCTTAATATTATTAACAATCATATTAATTTTATAACAATTATTTACCTTATTTCCTATCTAATTAATTTTCTTAACAATTTTCACTTTTTCAGCCAGGTTTTTTATTGGTAAAGACTATTTTAGTATAGCGGCTCGTGCCTACGCACAGGTTCGGCAACCTATGTAGGCACTAGTTCCAATATAATTTTTATTGTTTATTTTATTCTTATAATAGTTATTTTATTTATAATGTATATTGTGTAATGTAATTGTATAAACTTTTTATTGGAATAAAAGAATTTGAATTTGAATTTGAAAATTTGTTTTCCTATATGAATTACATTGTAAATTAGCTGTTCAAATTTCCAGGCTTGCAGTTTGTATGACGCTGAGGATATTAAAATATAAATAAAATAGTTTTGTGAAAAGTGCTGGGAGGAAATGAACACACAAGTTATTACTGAATCAAAATTTGATACCTATTGTGGCCGACGGGCGGCGCAGAGGAACAGCTGCACTGGTTAGACGTTTGGATCAGTGCTACCAACCTTTTATGAGTCTAAGGGCCGGTTTCGGAGCTCGGGGATATCTTAATCCCGGAGTTAGTTAACCCGTGGACTAAGATAGTCTTAGCATGAAAAATCAGATTTCGGAGCTCGGGGATAGGTTTCTTAACTCTCGGGTTATCTAAATCTGAGGATAATTTTATCTTTGGACTTATGCAAGGAGTTACCGAGGTATTTTGGAGAATTTTCGTATTTAGGTAGTGGTGGGTACTGTGTTGAGACGCAGTTTACTTGTTCTTTCTTCTCTTCTCGAGTGAATTCGGCTCTGGCTGTGTTCGGGTTATGCCTCCCGAATTAACTTTCGGGTTAAAGATATTCTTGGAGTTAGTTATCCTTGAGCTCAGAAACCCGATTTCTACAGTTCGAAGATAAAAACCGGTTCAAACTGGTATTTAGTCTGGGGATAAAGATAACCCCGAGCTCCAAAACCGGCCCTAAGCATTGACTAGATACGAAGAATATCCTTAGTCAAAGGTTCAAAGCCACGGTAACGCGCTTTGTACAACTTGCCGTGGCTAGAAATAAATTCCTGAATTTCCTGCAGTTAAAACGGAGGAGAAAACATCGACTACCGATTGAAGCGAAAATACCGATAAAAAAAACACCGACCACTTACCATCGATGGCAAAAACATCGATATATTATCATCATAATATATCGTCGATAAATCATATATATATATATCATTCTCAATATTTTTAAACTGATTATGTACAGCAGTTTAGGGATAAGCATCGATAGTCGACGTTTTGTAAACATCGATGTTTTCCTTTCAATAACATATATATTTCATTCTCAATATTTATAAACTGATTACACAATATTTTTCAACTGAATATATATATTCAGTTGAATAAATAGAATATATATACATATATATCAATCTATATATCTTACATAAATAGATTGATTCCTCATCAACTGTCCCAAATGAACTTGACCAGGAAACCAAATTGTCCTCAGCTATTAATTTATGATTATGTTTGTTATTTAGCTTGAAAGAGGTAAAACCAAAATATTGCTAAATAAAATATTTTAATTATTTCGAAGTATATATATATATATATATCCATCAAGGTAACAAAGTGGCAGTTTAAAAATGTTTTAATACATCAGTTTTCTTATATTTTAATTTTTTTTTGAGTGGACGCCAGTAGGATTTTGTTAAATGGAGTTGATTTGAATACAAGATAAAAAAAACACCGACCACTTACCATCGATGGCAAAAACATCGATATATTATCATCATAATATATCGTCGATAAATCATATATATATATATATATATATATATATATATATATATATCTCACTCTCAATATTTTTAAACTGATTATGTACAGCAGTTTAGGGATAAGCATCGATAGTCGACGTTTTGTAAACATCGATGTTTTCCTTTCAATAACATATATATTTCATTCTCAATATTTATAAACTGATTACACAATATTTTTCAACTGAATATATATATTCAGTTGAATAAATAGAATATATATACATATATATCAATCTATATATCTTAAATAAATAGATTGATTCCTCATCAACTGTCCCAAATGAACTTGACCAGCAAACCAAATTGTCCTCAGCTATTAATTTATGATTATGTTTGTTATTTACCTTGAAAGAGGTAAAACCGAAATATTGCTAAGTAAAATATTTTAATTATTTCGAAGTGTATATATATATATATATATATCCATCAAGGTAACAAAGTGGCAGTTTTAAAATGTTTTAATACATCAGTTTTCTTATATTTTTTTTTTTTTTGAGTGGACGCCAGTAGGATTTTGTTAAATGGAGTTGATTTGAATACAAGAACGCTTGTTAGGAAAACGGACCAAACTCTCTAAAATATAGTTATATAGTTAGGCTTTTAACATAAACTCATGTTGACACATAAAACCTGATTCGAGTGCAAAATAAAACTGTTATAATTTGAAAATTATAATAATTCCATTACTGCAGGCTTTGTTGTTAAGGGAAAATAATCCAAATTTTCAACATAAAATCTTACAGGTGTACCACCCAGCTTAGGCCACGCAACTGTTAAATTAATTATGAAGCCCACATTCATCATAAGCAAAATATCTTGTTGTTGACCATTCACTAACATGAAACTTGTGAAGGAGATTCAAAGGAAACGTTAAAATATATCATGCAGTACAAAGACTAAACAACATTGTATGAGCCTCCACTCGGGATGAACAATGTTAGTTAGCACTGGACAATGGACATACAGTGTATGAGTGACCTGGTGGCCTCGATTGCAGTACTAACATGTTTCGTCTACTAACTGCTTTATCGACTCCTAGCAAGAAACAGAGCGTTTTAGCATTGACAATACACCTGCAGTAGACTGCTAGCCCAATGTACAAGAACAGACGCAAAGTTTTGACGTAGTTATGACAGTCCTCAAAAGATAGCGCCACCAGAAAACAATGTATTCAGCCAGGGTGTAGTTGAAATATAACAATAGGTAGTTACTGAGAATCAAAAATTTAACTGTACCATATCTAAGTTACTACCACGGTTTTTTTAAAATAAACCGCCTATCCATCTTTTGTTTATAAGTAGAAATAATTTAGATGAATCAAGCACATTATTTTTGGCGATAAGTGTATTATTTATTCTGTCTAATTCAACAATCGCTCATTGGCGACAAGCTGCACAATACTGTTTACCGACCTCGATTTTCTGACCGCTCTCGCCAGGTAGCTCTAGCGTCTTTGCTCACATTAATCGCCATTAGGTTTTGCATCTATTTAGAATATATAATCAGTGGTTTTAGTGATTCGTAATTTTTAGTACTTCTTCTTCTTCTTACTTCTGAAGAGTCGTCCCGATTGACCACGTAGTGGCATGAGACCAGTCAAAAAGGATATTAATAGATTAGGGATTTCCCTATAAATACTCCAGGGCCCTACAATTCTTCAAGAGTATATAAACACCTTACAAGATAGTCTTAAGTTTGAGCTTAAATCTATTTTTATTTTCAATTTGCTTAATTTCATTCGGAAGCTATTGGAAAAATTTTGCCCCTGAATATTCAGGTTTTGACTCAAAAAGCTTTAAGTTGTGCATTACAGAAGTACTAATATTTCTATTTCTAGTATTATAATGACGTGTTGGTTGTACATACAATTGGCCATGCCATAGTTTCTGTGCTGTGCATATTGGCAGAGTAACAATATTAGAAATGTGTTCAAGATTAATAATTAATTATGTTTTGATAAATTATTTTAGCTTCGATTGTAATATTTTTCCTTTTATATAATCAACAGAACTGAGAATTAAGCGGAGATAATAATTAAAGTACGTAGTAGCTGGTACCATTGACTTTACATATGTAAAGTCTGTAAAGTCAATGTAAACAAGAGGAGAATCAAACAGAGGTATATTCTAATGTTGCGCTCAGCTGGTGTCGAGCGCTGGCGCTGGTGTCGAGGACTTATAAAAAATAGTTCACCATTAACGCCACGAGAGAGCTACACCATCGCTGTCCTCTCCTAATTTAACTTAACTGTAGCTAGTTACTGGATGTAACTAGTAACTAGTTACTTAACTGTACCTGGATTTAACTTTAACTAGCAAGCACTTGGGCGCAACATAAGACCCATTTAAAGGCAACCTCTGATAGATCCTTCTCTGTGATGTAAACAGATGTAAAGTCAATGCTGGTACCTAACACTTATTTTTGTTTTTGAACTATCGAGAGTTACTTTATTTCATACAGAATAACTATAAAAAAATAGGTTACCATTTTTAGTTATGCCAGACAGGAAAATCCGTAATAAACGAGGAAGTTGTTTTATTAATATGTAATATATATTTTTTGAAAAAAGTTATACATTTAAAATTATTTTGATTACTGTTAGTCTTAAAACGCTACAACGCTGCTAATGCTCTCCGGGGGCAGAAAGTGGCACTAGTTAAGGCGTACTACCTTACCTTAGTACGCAGTACTACCTACCTTGGTTGGTCTTTTGGTATGGTAGTAAAAAAATATTTTCTGCAGATATTCATTGGAAGTAATCCTAAGTTTCATCTTGAAATCATATAACGTTTAAACAGGTTAGCCATTTAGTGATCTTGTAAAATTATTTATGACATTTTCGTTCGTCATAAGCCATACAATCTTGGAAAGGACCATTAACTATATCATTCATCGAGTACAAAATTCATGGGAATACTTCATAGGGATATTTTTTGTTTTTTCTGGGTTATGCTGTAATTCAAAAGTGACAAACAAGCAAAACCTTAAAGTAGGTCTCCATGTAGGCAGCAACAAAAAATATATGTCGAAAATTCCCACGCGGGGTAGGGTTTTATATTAGCGGCCCCTGGTCTACTGCTCTTAGTACAGTAACTCTTTTAAGTTTAAATATCTTAACATTATAATTTGTATTTTATTACAGTAACGATAATAATATTTGACATTACGATTATGTAGAAAAATGACGACTATTATATTACTTTGAGAAACTCAACTCGAAAAACCTGGTAACTCGTGGGTATTTATCAAAACTCGACTCGAATCGATTCGACTTAAAAAATCACTACTCGCATACCCCTACTTATTGGCCAACACAACCATACTGAAGTTCCTTCCTTATAGCCTAAAAGTAGAAGGAACCTTAATATAATATTGTATTGATCATAAAAACTACTTAAGTATCATTACGGAGTTAGAAAGAAAATATGTCCTCCAATAGTTTTTCCTTAGCAAAGTTTAAAAGTGTAATAGGGTGACTGGCTCCAAGCTGACGGCTTCTACGCTTCTCTTGATGGGCCAATATCCTCTGTTTACCTGTCAAGACATTCACTTGATAGATAGGATTAACTGAAACCAATTTCTGAATCATCAAACCTGTAGATTGTTAAATGCCAAGTAGACCCTCGTTAACCCTTAGTAGCATAAAATACGAGTTTTTTAATTGGGTTTTCGAGGGTCGGCCGGAAATTAAATAAAAAAATCCTTATTTATTTCAAATCCAGGTTAAATCGGAATCCAGTATGGAACAGCTTGAGTCTGCTTATATTTGTGGGGAAAAATGATTAGTTGTTGCGTGTGTTGAACATGAGAGTCAACAAAAATGTAGTCACTGTTTGAAAATGCTTCTTCATCGTACTGACACAGAAACATGTTTTCTAATCCTTTTTGTTGGCTCGCAAGGGACCCTTTGGCGTACCAGTCCAGAAAAAACTTTCCAGCCTAGGCCGGAAAGTGTTTTTGGACTGCAATTACAGGAAACGCAAGTAAACAATCGGCTAATTTGCAGCAATCCGACGTTTAATGCATGTTTATTGGTTACTTTTTAGAGGAATGTAGTGGCAGCACTGGCAGCAGTAGTAAATGTTTGTTTTGTTTATTATAGGTTAGGCTTGAAGGATCGAGAAACGCATTGGTTTATGCAATGAATATGTTACGATTGAAAGTATGTTTTGAAAAGTGTCGTACGTTACACGGCCGGTAAGTTTTACCATACTCGCATGAAAATCCCGCACACGCTTCCGCTCGCGCGGGAACTATCATGTTCGTCCGGTAAAACAGTACTTTCCGGCATAGTAACGTACAGTTCGAATCAAAACACAAGGCCCACGCCGTATGGACTAAAACTAACATTAGTCTTACGGATGGACTGGGCCTTATAATTTGAATCGGCCTATGATATACTATTCCGGTAAGCCCCCAAGAAACCTGCCACTTGCCACCATCTTGAAATTCCTTATACTACAATTAAAACTCCAATGCATAAGAACACACCGCCGCCAGTCTACCTACAACGGTAGCAGTTTTAACAACAGACGATTAGGGCTGACCCGGCCTACCTGAACCCTTTGAGTCTAATTACCGAAACTAGTCTAGGAAAACTAGGCTAGGAGGACACGCCCGCACGAAGTTGTAATGTATCAATTTTGGCTAACTCACCTTATCAGATTAATTTCGAGCTTTGCAGGATCGCCAATTATCTCGCAAAGGACGGTGGCACAAGGAGCGAAATTGCCGCTGCCGTCGTTTTCGCAGTATAGTGTATAGATTTAAATAGACGCTTACACATGACGCGGTAATTCGACTATATTTCCGCGGTCCATTTAAATCGCCCATGTGTCTCCGGCCAAAAATGTGCGTAAAGTCTCCTAATTATTTCCCTTGGAGAGGCGACGGATGATCTTATGGTAAAATATATCTGCGCAAGACACGAAAACTAAAGTTATTGTAAAATGAATAGTTGAAAGATTCAGAGAATAATTTGTTCAAATATAATAATATTTAATATTTTAGCCTATACCCACTCTCTAATTCTTAAAAATGGTTTAAACGTATACAAATTAACGCTGGACCCATCCGAAAAAAATGAAATTGAAATTTGGTTTCAATAACCTGCCTAAAACGGAATTTCCTGTTTCTATTTAAATAAACATAAAAAATGTTAATGTTAAACATCCTGTCAACTTTTATTCTCATTTATACATATATATATATATATATAACAGTTTTAAACAAGATTTTAGGCTTGCAAACTTGAAATATACTCTGTTTAACGTCTACGGTCCGTAACTGAATTTAAACTCAACGATATGTGATTCAAAACAAGTTCGTAATATGATTAGTTGATAATAAATACAGAAATAATAAATCTTCTGGATTTATAGTCATTGGTGTGATTTGGAAAATTAAACATTTAGTGTAACGTTCTTAAATTGATAAAAACTTTCACCAAAAACTACAATGGGTATAGTGTTTTTCTAGCGACTGACAAACTAAAATAAAAACAGAAACAAAACAGTTTGTGATGGATTGTCCAATTATTGGGAAACAACAATTTCAATCAGGAAACAGGAGCATTATTTGGAGACTGCTCTAGTTTATCTCTTTCTTTTCAATTGAAAGATTTAAAAACAAAAAATCCTTTGTTACTTTCTGGCAAATACTGCCATTGAAAAAATCCAGGTATCCAAAACAACGTGTCCTTGCAGAACGGTTTGATAAAGATTGTTAGTATTAATTTCTATAATTCACTATTTAAATGTTTGCATATTATTTCTTAGAAATTGTGAGCCTGAACAGGGGAACCTCTTTATTGTAGTTGTTTCAATGGTTTTATTTAATTTTTAAAAAGTAGAAAATACGAGTATCTCGAGGGTTTGGTTTTTAAACAATGCAACATTTTTAAATTAAATGATTTGTAATGTTAATTAAATGGCGGTTTGCAGGTTACCTACTGCAATCAAACCTGGCTCAGTGAATCGGCGTTGGTGAGGTCGCCCCACGGAAAAGCAGGATTTACTTTTTAGCGAATTTCCCCTATAGGGAAGAAGCTATTACTGTAGGTCTCATGGTAAGACCTAAGCCCCAGACCATGATAACTTTTCGTTTTGCAACCCCCAGAAGCAAAAAACACAATTCGTTCGAATTTTTAGATATATATATATATATATCTATATATCTATATATCTATATATATATGTGTCTGTTAGCACGATAGCGGCCGTAAAAATGGTCCGATCTTGATGAAATTTGGTACAGACATGTAAAGTGGTAATCGATTGGACGAGTTCGTGAACCAGCCCGATCGGACCACCGGAAGGGGGGGTAAAGGGGGATAAACCCCCCCAAAAATGGGTTTTTTGAGTTTTTTACATAGAAAAATAAAATTTATCAAATTTTCGTTGGCACCATTGAATTCAGCTCAAAAAACTAAACAATTTAGTACTTTGAATCACTGCTCTATGTCCATTGGTTACCGAGATATTGAAAGTGGTAAACACAGTACGTTGTCCCAATGTTAACCTTATGGGAAATAAGTAAAATGCTATATCTCGTTTATTTCTTGACATATCTTGATAAAACTTGGTAAATGGCTTCTTCTAGTTCAGATCTACTAAATATTGAATTAAAACCAACAAGTTTAAACATACCTGTAGCAGCAAACCTGCATACTCATTCCCCATGTTAATCTTATGGAGCTTACAAAAACATGTCAGATCTCGCTATGTTAGATTAAAATATATTGTTTTGCATTTGAAATTCGCTGAGTATGCAGGTCTGCTGCAACGGGGGTATTTCAGTAACAGATAGTGTCATGTCAAGTATCACTGACGTAAAACTTAAAAAATTCCCTTTTCCTAAAACTCTAAAAAACTATTTGCACATCTACATATAATAATACCTTTGATTTGACACGTCAAACGTTAAAACTCGACCGATTTTTTTTTCGAGTTACACCCCTCGAGTTTTAGTATATGTGAATTCTGGGATAGAGATGATAACATGGGAGGTTTGACAGGTCTATGGGTCGTATGACATTAAGCTACAACTAATTACTAAAAAGACACTTTCTAGCCATAGGAAAGAACCTGTTACCGTAGTACTCATGGTAAGACCTAAACCCCAGACCATGATAGCTTTTCGTTTTGAGGCCCCCCATATATACATGTCTGTTAACACGATAGCGGCCATAAAAATATGGTTCGAACTTAATGAAATTTGGTACAGACACGTAAAGTGGTAATCACTCGGACTAGTTCGTAAGCCAGTCCGATCGGACCACAGTAACTTGAACATTCTAGGTACTGTGGATTGGACCACTGGAAGGGGGAGGGGGGGGGAAGGGGGATAAACACAAAAAAATGGGTTTTTTGAGTTTTTTACAAAGAAAAATTAAAATAATCAAATGTTTGCACCATTGAATTCAGCTTAAATAACAAACAATTTGGTATTTTGAATCATTGCTATGTTCTATTGGTTACCGAGATATTGAAAGTGGTAAACACAGTACGTTGTCCCTATGCTATCCTTATGGAAAATAAGAAAAATTCTATATCACGCTTATTCCTCAACACATCTTGATAAAACTCGGTACCGCATATGGCTTCTTACGGCTCAAATCCACTGGATTTTGATTTGAAACCGCCAAATTTTTCCATACCTTTTGCAGCAGACCTGCATACTCATTCCCCATGTTATTCTTATCGAGGAAAAAAAATTGTCGTGTATCGCCTCTGTTGTGTTGAAATGTGATTGTATACATCAGAAATTCGCTGAGTATGCAGGTGTGCTGCAACGGGGGGTATTTATGGTTTATAAAAAAATTGGTGAATAGGCCTAATTAGTTAAAATGGACTTAGTAGCCGTTTATTTTGTTGAAGTATCCGATAATATTTAAAATCAAATCTCTTACTGCAAAAATTGCGATGCCATTTTCTATGTACTTAAAACTTAAGAGTCCTCCCTACCCATCCAAAAATGTTCAAAAACAGCTCTTACGCGGAACCATATAGCCGCCCCATGAGGTAAGGAAAATTTTTAAATTCAATATAGTTGTAACGGGAAATGTCCAAACTACTAGAATTGCTATTTGGAATTTCGATAGCTTAAATACTTTTTTTCTATAATCGATCTAAAATAGTCAACTTTGGACATTAATATAACGTGTTTTGTGACCTTTTTCAAAAAATAAAAAAGCAATTCCGGTAGTTTAGACTATTATTTATTTAAATAATATCGCATGGTATGGATAAAAAATATGGGCGCTAAATGAGTTCGCGCGAAACCTTACATCGCAAAATGTGCACTGATTTAGCATGGGCTCTTATGGAGCCGAAATTCCAAAAGTCGCCGCTAGTGTCATAGAAAAACAAAAACTTCCGTGGGTGGTAGGGAGGACTGTTCAAGAAGGCAGGATGATTAACTGAGGGGGGTCACATGATCCATGGACGCGATAATGAACTTCGTAAAGAGTTGGCACTTCCATGTTAACTCGGTGGTAAGGGAACAGTAGCGCTGTCTGATTAAAAGTACTACGAACTAAAAAGATCGATGCGATATATCGATGGTCGTCGATGCGACATATCGATCGTCGTCGTCTGCTTTGTTTATATTTTCGTTTTCTTGTTTTGTTTGCTAGACTTTCAATTTTAATGACTTTACCGATTAGTTTAGATTAAATTGATTAAGTACGTTTGCCGCTAGTGCAAGTTGTTTCGCGAAATACTGTACTGAGTGATTCTTATTGTGCTTAAAGCGATTGATAGAAAATAAATACGTAGATGTTTACATAAAAGCACTTAATAAAAACTTAATAATTTAGTAACTAAGTTAATTTTTATTAAGTGTTTTTATGTAAACATCAACGTATTTATTTTCCATCAATAGCTTTAAGCACAATATGAACCACGCAGTACAGTATTTCGCGAAACAACTTACACTAGTGGCAAACGTACTTTAGGTATTTTCCCACACTCAAATTAATTCCAACTCGTTATGGTTGTGTACACGTCGCGTCGGCGTCGTGATAGAAAATCAGGGGAAACGGAATAGGAAGTTAGCAGATCGTTATCATGGTTTTGATTGGCTGATTCAGTGAAGAAGAAGAAAACCATGTTTTTACAACGACATCTAACTAAAGTGCTTCGAACTAACCCGCTCCAATAAGCTTACCACTTGGCTCCATTTAAGTGTCAGACCGGTGGCGATGAGCTTAGTACTCATATCATACACTGCTTATATTATATATTGATTAGTAGCGACATGATAAATTTGTCCTCTAGCCTAGACACTCATGGTCGTCTATTTAATTGTGTTGATTTACATTGAATTATAATATAATTACCATTATCATTACTTAATGGGAATTCTTTCTCTAACGTTTGTTGGCAACATTGTTCTTACCTTTATTAAAAACACGTGATACAACACAACAATAACAACAACTAACAACTAATATCATAACCTAAAAACCAACTTGGACTTGATCCCTCCTCAACCATCATGCCTGATCATGACTCTACTCATTAATAATCAACATACATAATCAACAGATATTATTCTATGAAGAAAGAATTAAAATAGTAAAGGAGGGAACGTAATCGTTTAGATCAACACCGACTTCTGTGACTAAAGGTTAGTAATACACTTACAACGTTTCATAATCGTTGGATGGAAAATCATAATTGAACTGAAGAGTTCATTTGTATTGGTAAAATAATGTAGCATTGTTTTATAAGTTCTTGTAGGCTTATTATTTATAAATTAGGTTTATCTGACTATTTATCTGTTCCATGTTTCAATGTGGCAGACACAACAAGTAAAAAGTTGACAGAGGATGAAGCAACGTCCTCAATGAGGTACCTGTCTTATTAAAGTGATTAAGTGATTAACAAAGTGATAGTCCTAGTCCTAAGCACTGATCTTATAAAGGACTGATGCTTTGATAGATTTTAAATATGACACTGTCATTTTATAGTTAATTTTTTGACCACAAGGCGTTTGAAAACCAATCAAGATGATGACTGTTTACTCTTACTATATTTCCGATTACCTATGGGGAATAGACCCTTGACCTAAGGAAAAGTGAGTCTGTAAGAGTAAAAAAAATCAACTGAAATACCATCTCTGAAAATGTGCAATAGGTAAACTATAGAGTTGCAAAACGGATCCCAACCAGAGGTTAACGGAGATCTGCAGTGGATATGCAACAGAAAAATATTTGATTGCGGGTTTACATTGCACTTTTTTAAATCTTTAATTTTGTAATTTACTACATTAAATTATTTCTCTGTTGGCAGATTAATGAAGCAGTTTATAGTATTTTGAATACCATAGGCCTAACTTAGATTGAAAAAGCTACCAATCAAGAGATTGCTACCGAAGCTAGATTGAAAGTCAAAATCAAAGAAAATTGCATTATGACAGCTTAGTTGCTGACTAAATTGCCTTTAGCCCTTAAGAATATTCCTCTATTTTTTTCGGGAAAAGTGAGCATTAATGACCAAAGAGAACGTGTAGCCCAATAGTCATAGCATACATGAAAAATATCAGATTTCTATAACTCATACTTGAGGATTAAATAGACTTAAGAGATCAATAGCAGAAGGCTCTTTTGTAAGTCTTGGACCTTTAAACACCACAAACTAGGTACTGTTACTCCTAGTAGAGGTAGGTAGGTACTTTGTAGTGTTCGGTATCGAACATTGATGTTTTCAAAACATCGATGTTCGGAGGTCGATGTTCGATGATTTTATCGTTGATGTTAGAAAGTCGATGTTTTTCTATCATTGATGTTTTGGTATCAATGTGTTTAAATGGTATTTTAAGATAGATTTTGTCTTTTTTTTACCTCTCAATATGGAAATTATATAGGCCTGGCCTAGCGGCCTAATATTTCAAAGCAACCTTAACTTAAAAGAAAAGTTAAAAAAAAGATTAAAGAAATTTCCATTTTGATTTCAGATAGGCCTACTGTCATGCATTTTTTTTGAAAATGAATAACGGTATATCGAGATTAGAAACTTCCATATGATTTATTTGAAAACATAGACGTTTTTCGCTTAAAAACATCGATATTTTTGAACCAAAGTTTTTGCAACATCGATGGTATTAGTTGTATGTTAATACTGATGTTAACATCGATGGTGAACTATTGATGTCCGAACACTAGTACTTTGGGTACCTGTTTCACTGGAGACAGGTACCAACTTCCTGAACTATTTCGGATTTTGAACTACAGGATGGAATACATCATAGGCCTACTTTATATTTCAATCTATGTATTCGATGAAAACATCTTTAAAAAGATTGTATCGTGGCTAGTAAAGATTACTCACGGGTTTCTTTCGATTATTAAAACCTTCATGTCCTCGTAGGTCCAACACTGAGAGATTTGTAGTGAAACTACGACCAGAGGAACAAACCGACGCGCTACATTTCAACCTTGTAGGCCTTGTATCGTCGGTGAAGAAACAATACCGCCAATCTGATAAATCTTGGCAAATTGAGTTTTTGTTATCCTAGCAACAGTAGTGTAATTCCGCACGTAGTGGCGGTCGTAGTTCACCAAACATCTGAGGGATAGCGTCAGTATAGCACTGTTCCAACACCGCCTGAGGGATAGGAATGGAAGAAGCCGCCCAACTGCTTCGTTATTAGTATACTTTTTTGATGTGACTAAGCAGGTAGGCGGTGTTGTTAAAACAGTTTTTCGTCTCTCCTGTATAGTTTGGGATTTATCATTTAGAGGCGGTATTGTTTTTTCACCAACGATATGTTTGGAGATTCTGTGTAATGAGGGGCAATTTATAAGGTTAGGCAGGTTATTAACCATTGTGATTTTTAAAGTAAAATCGTTACTCCTGTAATCTTTCTATTTTGTTATAGGTTAGGCCTAGGCCTATCTGTTATTTGATTTTTATTCAAGAAATTGACATGATGGCTTCGAAACACTGTAAACCAGGCAAAGGCAAAAAATCAGGCAAAGCAAACAACCATGCTCCTGACACTATTGATTCAACTGCTTCAACAGCAAACACAGGTGAAAGCTCGGAAGTGGAGGCTGATCCTGACATGTTTGACGGGGTGCACAGAAGCATACTGGAAGCCTTTGACAATTTAAATTGGTAAGTTTTAAATTGAGTGAACAAAATAATAAGATTGTCATTGCTCTACGGTTTCTTTAGCTTTAGGCTAGAGTTTTATCTTTAAGTTTGTGTTTGATAGTTATATGTGTGTTGACGGAGTAAAGTATTTACAACATTGTCTAACGAGGGGCCTCGAGCAACAATTTTCATGAGGAAGATAATGTAGGCCTAGTTTTTTCACACGAAAAACATTGAACATTTCCTCACCTGTACCTATAGATACACAATTCAAAATAAATATTGTATTGATCTGATAAACATGATTGTAACAAACACAAGTTGACTGATGATTTAGGCCTATGATAACTAGTCGACTGTTGATTTAGGCCTATGACAACATAACCTCAAAACCTTTTCTGCCGCATCAGCTGTTTTGCTGTAGTTTCTTGTTATTAATTACCTGTTTACACATGTATTACGTTGAGCTGCAATACATATTTACATGTGTACGTAGAAATTTTTGAACTACTAACACAGGCTTGATTTTTTGATCTAACTTACCGTACGTTATTCTCTGGGTTTATCTTGTTTTCTGTTGGGAGTCATTAAAAAAAGTTATTTGACAATTGTCATTTAAAAATTAAACCCACTGAATAATACTGCTGAAAAGCTTTATTTTGTGCATTTGGCATCTGTTGCAGGGAAGACAACTTTTCTTATGAGGAACAAAAAGAATTAAACAAGTACTGGATACCTCCTGATGCAAAGTCAGTGTCATATACTATGAAGTTGATTGATAACGCCATGGTTACATTCTTATCGAAAGAAATCAAACTACCCCCGTGGAGTGGGGAAAATGGGGTGAGTGTAATCAATATATCGCTCTGTCTTGATTTTAAGATGACTGTGCTATCTGAAATAGATAATGAAAGAAAACAAAAGAATAACCTAAATTAGGCTTTATTAACCATAAAATAAGCCATGAGTGAGATTTACATAGATTTAAAATAAAGAAAGAATGTTTATTTACAAAAATACAACAAAAATAACAGCTGATGAATAAATGTGAATAGATAAAATATTAAGTCATTCCAAATTGATATAACATTACAGTAGAGTCCCAAAAACCCGGACGAATGTGGACCGAACGGTGTCCGGGTTTGTGAAAATTCGGAGTTATGGGGACATGAGTAAAAATAAGAAAAAATAAGAATAGTTTCTGTTATTTTTATAAGAAATCATTTATTTATTGCATAGTAAAAAATATAAAAACTATATTAGTTACAAAAAAACCTAAAGAAAAACTAAAACTGTTTTAATGTGTCACACCGTGCTCTGGCCTTGAATCTCGATGCACTTTATTGCTCTGGCAGGCTGTCCGAGTGATCCAGAATTCCGGGTTATCGAAGTCCGGGTTTGCGGGACTCTACTGTATAACACTATCTAGCCTTTTTTATGGCGAATATGAGTGAGAGATGAGTATAGAATTGATGATATGAAAGCTTTTTTTCTGGTAAAGGTCAGCTGATTAATTTGCCAGGATTATTAATTAGTAGCCCCTGGAGTAATCAATGTGACTTTGTACAACTGTTACGAGAAGCTAAGCAAATTATTACAATTTTGTTTATTTAGGTACTTATTGTTGGCATTTCCTCAGGGCAATCAAGAGGATTAGTTTTCATTCCAGTCCAACTAGAGAATTATGTGAAGTAAAGTAGGCCTAGCTAATATTAAATAAATTATGAAAAGTGGTTGATTTTAAAATGTCTTTGGGAATTTCTCCAAAAGGGAAGAAAATATTAACACATGCATTATGGTAAGACCTAGGTCTGAGGCTCTCATAACTTAATGTTATGAGGTCCTCAGATGCTAAAAACACCTTTTTGTTTTGAGGTCCTTATAAACCAAAAACACCATTTGTTCATTTTTAAAAGAAGCACGTATAAGCCCGGTTTTCTGAAATGTGGATCATTTGAGAAAGGCAATGGCACTAGAAAAGCTCATTTCTCACTGATCATCGCCGCCAATAAAACGTGTGATCGTCTTTTACCTGGACGTTCACATTTCACCAAGTTGCATTGGCTGCACATACGCGATCAGTACATTTATGCAATTGTTTTCAAGGTGATTGCACCTTTGCTTTTGTGTTCACATGATTTGTAAATAGATTGATCATGGCCTCTTGTGTATTTTGCCAAGATAGTTGTGCCACTCACTCAGGATCGGTGAAACGATTTTCCTTTGATTATTATTTTACGACCGATTATCTGAAAAATTAATCATCCGAACACTTCCGTTACTCAGTTTATTCAGGTTATTGATGTTCTATTGTATAAAAATACATGAACGATATAATTGCTAAGCTCAAGACAGCTTAGTTAAACTAAAATAGTTTGCCTATAATTAGGTACATTTGAGGCCCCGAAAGGCAAAGCGGACTAACCCACAAATTGTCAATTTTGAGATTTATATATCAGCTGATGCAGACAAAAAAGCTCTATTCAATGATAGAACGGACTAATCTCTATCAGCTGTAGTTTTTTTTTTATTAAGGTGAAAGGGTTGGTCCAAAATGCACTTGTACACATTCTTTTACAGCCAGACTAGTCCAACCCACAAAATTAATTGCAATTTTGGACTAACCTCAATTTGATTAATGTAAAACCAAATCTTCTTTCTCTGTAAAGGCAAAATGGACTAACCTGTGACTTTACATAAGAATAAAAACAGAATGGTCAACCTAAGAGCTAAAATGGGCTAACCCATATGTCAATCCAATGTAAGGCAAATTCATAATTTCTGGGAACCATTTTAGGTACCAAAAAATAAAAATAAATCAAAAACTTGTTTAACAGTAAAATTTTGTGTCTATTATGTATCATACAGTGGAACTATCATTCAAAAGAGCTATTCCTGTAGTGAGATATATGGCTTAAACTTTACCTCTTATTATCTCAAAAATGACTTTTTGGGGTTACTCCACTTTGCCTTTCGGGGCCTCATTTGAAAAAAAAATAAAGTGTGTATCTTACTTTAATCAAAATTATTGTGTTAGCTTTTGTATTTGTTTAACTAATTTTTTTTCCTTATCCAGGACAAACAGTCTCAGTCATTCTACCTGCCAGGTTTGAAGCCTAACCACGTCACAATGTTACCGAAACATTCAGTTCTCACCTTTAAAGAACAAAGTCAACTTTACACTTTCTATTGCTATATGAATTCCAGAAACAAACGACCAATGACTGAGGAGCAACTGGCAACATTTCAGGTACGTTTGTATTGAAGGAATGTAAGAATAAATGAAGTATTGTTACAACAAAATCCTCCATGTTGGTTTATATTTTATTTTAACTTTTTTTCATGATTGAAGGTACAGTACTCCTCGGATTATCTAGATTAATGTGGTGGATCACCGATCTGGAAAGCAACAATTTTGAATAATCCGGTCATTATAACACCGCCTAAGTGGTGATTGCGAACCAAGGCTCTGCCATATCGATGCTGCAAATAGTGTATGAAGTCTTTTCTTCATGTTTTACAACCATTCATTTAGAAATTTAATATCAGTTCACCCAGAGTTTTCAAATTTAATTACTAACTCAACAAGTGATGGTAACGAACTAACCCAAGAAATTGCCGTAAGTTACGCAAGTGTTGATTACTGCAAGGACTCATAGTGGCAAACCAAAACACTCGAACAAAAATGCTGTAATGTACTGTAATTTTACTGCAGTTGTGTCTTACTGTTAGAAGATACTCTTAACATTAAAACTCATTAAAATCACAATTTATTTGTATTTTATGGAGAGGTTGATCCAGATAATCCGGGATCCTGATAATATGATGTCCGGATCATCCGAGGTGTACTGTAATTGATTTAATTTCTAGTTATAAATCAAGGTCATTACAAGAAAAAAAATAATTTAGTATATTCAGTATTAATTGTTAGTAAAAGCATTCGAAGTTGTAAATGGAAGAATTTCGATGTAAATATCATAAATATTAGTAATAATATGTA
Source organism: Flexamia atlantica (assembly GCA_035578135.1). NCBI lineage: Eukaryota > Metazoa > Arthropoda > Insecta > Hemiptera > Cicadellidae > Flexamia > Flexamia atlantica. The sequence continues at coordinate 1,488,614 of JAQJVK010000014.1, read as the reverse complement.
ATAGATACAATGTTTTGGCGGAAAAAATAAGTCTCTTGGTAATATGACGTTTTTGGAAACCTTAACTCCCACAACTCTTGTCATGGTTTGATTATGGAGAGTAACATCTGCTTTATAAGGTCTAAAACAGCATATTTTTAAATTACTCCTATGGGATTTGTAATTTCAATACTCAAACCAATATATTTATAAAGTTTCCTGAGCTTTGTGCTTTCTTGTGGCGTCGTTTTTAATAACTATGGTTGATGGTGAAACAAGAATATTCAGATGTCGAAACCAAACCTAAATCTTAAATACAACCATGTAAATTAACAGCTGGTAAAACTAAATTACTGGCATGTCTTGTGTGATGTGAAAATTTGTAAGATTATTTTATGAAATAGATTTCCTCTTATTTTCTTTCAATTACCCTAAGCAAACCAAATAGTAGTTCTGAGAACACTACTCTGTTGTTGTCGTTGCATTTGTTGTCATTGTTGTTACTGTATCACAGAAGACTCACTGCAGATATCAAAAGAAAGTAAGAAATTAGGGAAAAATATTCTTTATATGAAAAATAAGCCTACTCACCAAGAGTACTGTCAGCATTTATTTACTAAACATTTTTTTGTAAGTCATTGTTGTCATTGTTGATGATTTTTTATCTTTCTGCGCTTTCGATAGAAGCTTGCCTCGAACTGGAACTTTTCATGTACTCTAGAGTCGAGCATAATCCTTAAAAGCTTTGCTCTGCTCTGATTCGGTGCTCTATTCTCATCGGTGAAATTTTTTGATATCTGTGTAATATTGTGTTCTTGTTTTGTTTCAACTTTAGTGTTTTTGACAGCTTTTTACAGTTATATGCTTTACCTATGTTTTTTGATCTCCTGGCTGTATGTTACTAATCTTGTAATGTTCTCGGTCCTTTTCCAACTGAAAATGGGACCAGCTTTCAGATCCCAAAATGCCAGGAAACTTGTTTTTTATAATTAACCGGCAACTGTCCACAAAAATCAAAATCAAAACTTTTCGATGAAGCTTGATCATCCTAATACTTGAACAGTGCTACTAGAATCATTTTAACTGTTACACACTATTTTTTATCGCAGGAGCTGAGAACCAAGGTCGCTGAGGAGTACGCAGAGTTTCAGGAGTTCGCCAAGTCGGAGTGGTACAAGGGGCAGTGGCGACGCGTGCTGGAGGTCCCCCCCGCAGTGGAGCAATACATCGACTGCTTGTGGAAGGTTAGTGAGAATCAAATTAACTTTTATCTACGACCATTGCAATAAGCACCAATTATGGTATTACAATAAACATTATAATGATATACATTAAAACACCAAAAACCAAGCAGTACTCTAATGACGACTTTAGAGTACTGGAGTCACTTTAGAGTACTGGTTCTAGACCAATGAGAGCTCGGCATTTGACGGAAGTAGTGTCATAATAACAATTACGCAATTCGCACATCAGCTGATTGTTGCATTACGATTCATGTTTGAGATTACTTATCCCATCAGCTGATTGTTCCACAACGATTCATGGTTCAGTCTGCTTATTTGCCTAACCTCAAATTTTAGTTGACCTATTCCATCATTATTAAAAGTCATGAGTTTTGTTTAACTTCGGGGAAATTTTGTTGTATATTGTTGGTCGTAGATAAAATAGTGTATGCAACGATTGTATTATGCCTTTAAGCCACTCGTGAGATATTTAGAACAGTCGCTTCGCTCGTGTTCTAACTTACATCTCACTCGTGGCTTAAAGACATTCATTATACAATCGTTGCATAAACTACTGTTAACTACTGAAAAAACACTACTTCAGTTTAATCATCTTTTTTCATTTACAGTGTCCATCCGCAAGGGGTTTTCTTAGTGGATTCAAAATTTGTTGAGGGTTGTATGGATTTTTATTAGGGGTATGCGAATAGTGATTTTTGAACTCGAGCCGAGCCGAGCCGAGCTTTTTCAAAAGTTTTCGAGCTCGAGCTTTTTCGAGCCAAGCTTTTTAACAATCACCAAACTATTAAAAGAAATTATGAAGCTTGATTTTAATTTTTAAAGATACAATAGACTAAAGTTGCATACCTTAAGTGATCGCCAGCTCAAAAATAGAAAGCTTATCCCCAAAACAAGTGAATTATCTCATAGGTTCATCAGTATTTTGTATTTTGTTACATACAAACAACATTTTGTTACAATCAAACTGGCTCAACAAATAATTTATGAAGAAAAATACCAAATTTAAAATCTACATTTATCTACATTATATTTAAGTAATAACCAATCCCAAAATACTTTACTTAAAAATAAATAGTTAAAATTACATAATTAGACTAGTTACATATAGGTACAAAAAAATTTAATTTCAAGAGTAGAAAGAAGTAGTTGAAAGTTTTTAAAATAGTTATATCTAGTAAAAAAAATCACACATATACACTTAGTCAAACACAGATTGATTTTTTTATGTTCACTAAGTAAAGATGATAAAAAATTAAGTAGCAGTCCCAATTGTGGCATAATATTCATGGCTAAACTTATTATTTCAGAATATAATATATGAATGAAATAATATTTAATAACAACAACAATTTATTGTAATCCTAAAATTAGTTACATTTCTAAACTTTTGTGAAGAAAATAATGTACAATTAAGAAGAAGAAAGATCATAAATAAATAAGGATGGAATAGAGAGAAAGAAAGAAACGCTAACCCTCTCTCTTTCCTTATCAGTGGCCAGGGAGAGGGGGGGGGGTGGAGGTTGTTTACTTCAAGCCCCTTCCCTGTTTTTTGCTCTTGTCTGATTCAGTGTGTGAGTTAATTAGGAGATAAGGAATCCTTACTACAAAATGCAAAAATACAAACTACTTGTCATACAACTATAAATGACGGCTCATATTTTTTTTCTTATTTTTATAAATCAAATGAGACCAAAATGAAACTTGTACGATATACCGTTTAAGAGATAAGCCTTGATAAAACAATAGACTTAAATGCTGTATTTCACGTTCCCCAAGGTCAACTAAATATAGCTCCGATTTCCATTGGAGATAACATTTCTTGTTACCTGTCAATGTCCTTTACTTATCACTAGGGAATGTTTTTTGTGGGAGGGAAACGCTCTTCCGGTTTAACGTGTCCAAAAATAGATTGCAATAATTATCTTTCCGATAAGAACTCTCTTATCAAAAGCTCGGCTCGAGTGTCGAGCTTTTTAGAAAAAAGTCGAGCCGAGCCGAATACTGAAAAGCTCGACCGGTAGAATACTCGCTCACCCATAATTTTTATATTTAAGGTGTCAAAAAAGTATTTCACAAAAATCAAATATCCAGGTATCATCATCAAGGTATTCAGGTCAAATCACAAAAAGCTGGATTAGAAAAATCCAGTTGGCAATAACAGAGAGAATATTGAAAAGATCCATTAAAAATATTTACTTTTGGAAAGTGAACAGCTAAATAATTTTAAATCTTGAAACTGCATGGCCCTGAGGAAAATAACTGAACAAAATAGCTAATTTTTTTATTATTATCTTTAAATTACGTTTCCCATAGATCGGCCAATACGCCTCAGAATTTCAAAGATGGGCATAACTTAAGAAGGTACAGTAAATGGCTGAAGATTTGGAACAGTGGGGCTATCCTTTAACATTTGATCAAAGTCAGTTCTTTTTGTTTAAAACTAAACGTATGGACATGCTTTGAAATAGTTCTAAAGATCAACCACTGATTCTAGCATTTTTATAAAGAAAATAACAGGAAGCTGCAGCAGAAAAATGTAGTTTGCAGAATTACAGAGGATATTGAAAAGATCCATTCAACCTGTAGTTCGGCTTGTCGCCACAGAGGGCAGGTCATGTACTTTCAGCAGGAAATGTTGCCCCGCCACTCGCTCGCAACGGCTAACGTTGCCAATTCGTGCGTGTGGATGTTATCTTATCACCACGCACCTGCCTCTCCTCGCTCGACTCACGGGCCTCCGTCTCAGCCCGTCTGGTGTGGGTGCCTTATGAAGCTTTGTTATGATCACAGAGAATGGATATAGACGGATATATCTATATCCATTCTATGTGGTTATGATTACGCAATTTAGTAATTATGACGGTAAATGTGGAATTTTTTCAATTAAAAAAATCAGAGAGCTAAAATAAATAAAAAGATATTACATATATCTTGTGTCATTCATTAAAAATAGGCTATTTATCTTCTTATATGGGGTGCTTCAAAAAATCTGGGGCGCACCTGAATATAGTCGAAAATGTTGAATCACAATTTTTAATTCGCTCCGTCCAGTAGTAATCTGTTAGTAAACGATTTTAGGTTTCTAATTCAAACTTATAGCGCTTATGCAATGCTTGATGATTCGAATTTTTGCAAAGAGCATCAAATTCTGACATAATGCAAATTTAAAATCAAGGCAATATTTTGTCTTCAAATATAACATGAGTATCTAAAAAACAAAGAAACTTATAAACAATTGTTTTATTTCAGTGGTAACTTAAGAAAACTTAAAATTTCTCTATTATTTTTGCTATATATCTAAACATTTTTATTTACCTAATAGTATCCTTGAAATAATGGTAAACTGTTTTAGTACATGATAGTACCATTGAATATATAGCTAACGTTAGCTATATATTCAATGATAGTACACGTAAAAATAAGAAAAAAGATTAATGTTAACATGGGTCACAAAGTGCTTCGTTTCCCGTCTGTGTTGTGCTTATTACATATTCAATTATGTCTCATCATGAACCTCTTAATGTAGAAAAACATCAAAATTTGGAATATGGATGACCGCTGTTAAGAACTATTTTTGTAAAAAATTTCAAATTTCTACCTCGTACCACTTCAAAATGGCGACTATTTTTAGTTTTCAAAGCTATCTCAAAACCGTAAATTTTAGAAAGAATATACAAAAGACAATAAAGTTGCAAAATGTAATCCAGTTAACGCTGATATTAAGATTATGACGATCGGGCTACTAATAACGGAGAAATTTTTACTTTTCTGATTAAAAATATGGTTCCTTAGAACTTAGTGTTTGAAATTTGCATGTTGTTATTCGGAAAAGTTAAACTACAATCGATATTCCTAGATCAAACTCAAATAATGTATATTCGTTTCGTTGTTTCTTGTAAAGACTGAACAAAAAGGTCGTTGTCCCCTGGTTGCCCATCTTCGGCCTTGTGTTTACGCCGAGATTACAGACCAAACACATTCAGACGACAGCAGAAGGAGATGGGAGGGACGATAGACAACACGTGAACGAGACATTTTTGAGGAACCGATTAACAGCTGATCAAAGACGTTTGGGAAACCCCTGAATCATTATGATGCTTAAGTGAAGTGTGTGTTCAGTATTTGGTTTACCAATCGTAATGTTTTAGAAGCTAGTTTGTTAAGTTTGTCGTGTTGTTTGTTAGTGTTGTTAGTTTGTTAAGTTTTTCAAATTGAACATGACTGGGACTACATGTTCGTATAAAAACTGCAGAAGAAGCAGGTTTAATTCCAAAGGATTAAAAATGTTTACGTTTCCGCGTGGAAATTGCGATATTTGGGTCCGAAGAGCAGGTAAGAGTGTTTTATTTTAATTTAATTTTTGTGTTTATGAATATCGGATGCCCGTAAAAGCGCTCCCTAATTTTCAGTACCTCTAAATTGTAGTATAATAATCGTATAACTATTAATAAAACTTCAAAAGATCTGTAAAATCACCACTTTTTTTGTATGAAGTCACACATTTTTCATGTTTGCAAATTTGGCCATATTGAAAACGTGAAACAAAAAATCCAATTTTCTTTGTACATCAATGGTAATAAAAAACATGATTTAAGGAGACTTGTAGAATAATTTTATAAAACCTGTGGGTCTAACCCAGATTTTGAATAATTTTATTCCTTGGAGGGAAATTTAAAAAGTATAACGTATGGCATTTAGCACACAGCAATACAACATTACGTAGACAAATAGACAATGCATTGCATTTACATTGAAATGGGTTTTTTTTCAAACTGGCATAAATCCAATTTTTCTCGATTTTCTGTTTTTGGTCGTTTTGTACTCTACAGAACCAGATAGATTTTTCTTGACATGGAAATCCTATTATAAAGTGTTTTTGGGAGAAATCTGCATTGCATTTTTGTGATATATGGCGTTTTGAACTTACGTCCAAAAGGGATGTATAAGGACAAAACACCATATATCACACGGCACCTTTTTATTAAAATAGTGCCGAAATTATAATGAATCAAATTTTAATTTTCTTTTTACTTTTGTTGGAGACACATTAATGACAGATTACTCATTATAATTTAATAACAAATGTATGTGATGTTAAAAATAGTTGATTTTCTTAAATTTAATGTTTTTATATATCCTTGAGACTCAAATGTTTAAGGCGATATTTTTACATTCATAAATTAAAGCTTTATTACTCAATCTTGGATTTAAGTTCAGGTGTAAAATTTTGAATCCTGTTGTTAATTCCAGTCCTTCACAAAAAAATTTAGCTGTGGTAATTTGTTTGTGATGTTATAATTTATTTTTAGTCAAAATAGCTGTGCCATATTTTATCTTATTTATGCAGAGTGCCTGTAAAGTCCGTCACCAAACTCCATAGCCTGGTTTATTGGGTCAAAATAAACAAAAAAGTACATATGAAGGTATGTCCTAAAATGCGTATTTACCCAGATATCCGCCATTTTCTATTTTTCACCAAATATTTTTATCTCTGATGTTTTCTAATCGTTTTTTTTTTAAACTCGGTATGTACCCATGACTAGTCAAGGTTAGCTTATGAAAAAATAATTAGCGTGATCGAGTGGTAAATTTCAAACTGGCGGCCGTTTAAAATCTTTAAATTGTAATACCGAAAGAAAAAGGAGATTGGTACAAAAAATACAAAGGAGGAAAATTTTTAGGAAATTTCATTTCCAATCTAATGACACCAAAATTATGAAAATCGGCGGATAATCAGCTGAGTTATTTTCAAATTTATCTAATTGACCTATGTCGGCGCTTGACTCAATGCGACAATGGGCCATTTTTCTCTAAAAATTAAGCTACCCCGTTTGTTAAATTCGACCTTTACTCAGTTATTTATTAACCGATTTTCATAATTTTGACGTCATTAGATTGGAAATTAAATTTTCTAAAAATTATTATACTTCGTATTTTTTGTAACCAATCACCGTTTTTTTCGGTATTTCAATTTAAATAATTTAAACGGCCGCCATTTTGAAATTTACCAATCGATCATGCTGATTATTTTTTTCATAAGCTAACCTAGACTAGTTATTGGTACATACCGAGTTTCAAAAAACCGAATAAAAAACCTCGAAGATAAAAAATATTTTGTGAAAAATTCAAAATGGCGGATATCTGGGTAAATATCCATTTTGAGACATACCTCCATGTGAACTTTTTTGCTTATTTTGACCCAATAAACCAAGTTATGGGGTTTAGTGACGGACTTTACAGACATCCTGTATAACTTAGGAGTCCCTTTTACAGGGCATCACTTAACTTGAGTCACCAAACTTGATAATTTTGGAATGGAGAGATGATGATTTTTCAGATAAAGGAACGGATAATAATAAAGCAATACAAAAGTAGGTATGTTGGATCATGGGACCTTCATGAATTGTAATGTTCAATCCTTGAAAGAAATAAAATAAAAACTCCTGGATTTGTATTTTTAAATTTTTTTGTTACGTATTTATAACCTTTGCATCGTCCAAAGTTTTGTAAAATACTATACGTCTTTGGAGGTCTATTAGGAATGTGACGGACACTCAAGACGCCCATGTGTTGTCCACTGCATTGTAAATATTGATAAGATAATGGTATGTTTTCTTCGCTATCTCTAGTGGATAATCAATGCGCTATCCATTCTCCACTTTACTGAATCTTTAGTTAACAGTTTTCTAGTCGAATTTCTTTTTACAATACACTATAACCAAGCATTCGGTTTTTTAGCTATATAAGAAAAAATATAATTTTTTATCAAAACTAAATACTTGGATTGAATGGGCTCAAAGTCTCTATTCGAAATTTAGGGAAAATGTTAAGTACCTGGTGGACCGAGCGTTGCTCGGTATTATTTTATATTTACCAGTTCATCCAATTGCAATAAAACCATTCAAAAATATTAATGTATAAATACACTTTTTCACTCCTCAATGCAATATTTATCCCACACGCTGTATTTTTCTTTGATGGATGTAGTTAGCAAACATCTGTTACTGTATGATTACTTTATTTGTTTACACTCTCTTTGTTTGTTTCGTTGATATCATGACAGCTCATAAGGCCAATGTTAACATTTTAAAACTTTAAAATTTATTTTAATAAGTTATTAGATTTTTTCTGGCCAACTTAATCTGCATAGATCACGTTTTTAAGTCATAAATGACTTATTTCTAGACTTCAAAGGAAATTATTGGAGCCGATGAAACGAACCCACGCAAGATAACATTGCTCATATTATAACAATACTTCTTTATTTCAGTACAATATACCTTCATAGCAAACTGGCATTCAGGTCCACTGTATGATAATATATAGCATATGGTTTAAAATGAAACAACAGCACCACATTTTTTTCATGTAAACAATGCAGACGTTGAATCCCAATCCTTTTTGAATGGTAGACGTTTTACGTCTACCGTACAAAGATTATAGTTTGTGAAAAAAAATTATTCGCGTATCAAACTTATATTACGTAAAAAAGAACGGTAAAAGGTGCTGCTATACATACACGACACGTCACGTCGCGTCCATTTTCAAAGTGAAAGAAACATGTGTAATCAAATGGAACCGGCTATACATACACGTCACGTCACGGCACGGCCCGATTCGAATGCTCTGATGAGCATACACGGCCGAATCGGCCGAATTGGGACGCGACGCGACGTGACGTGACGTGACGTGACGTGTGTGTATAGCCTACACCAACGTCCACTCGGTCATTTGGCTCTTAGAAACTAGAAAATGCGAATCGATGCGAATATGTATAGCACCCCCTCCGGCATCGTCGAATTGGCCGTAAGTGGACGCGACGTGACGTGACGTGCATGTATAGCAGCACCTTAAACCGAACAGGCTCACAAGAATAAACCAAGTCAATCAGCTGAGGCTAAGGCCTGTGGAGCGGCGTCAGCGCAGGGAGATAAGGGGACGGCCAAGGTCGCTCATACACGACGACGTCACTGCCCCACCAGTCAACTTACATCGTTTGAATTTGGCTCGGTTTTGCGTTCAACGTGGCAGCAACGCGCGCGCTTTTTTTTCTCGCAGATAAGCTCTTGACAGTGGCGCTCTGCCGTGATTTACGCGGGAACTAACTCAGCGCGTGACGCGCTTTGACTATCTGCGTCTGCTCCTTTATCTGTGATTTAAATGTACAGGAAAGTGAACAGCAATATAATTTTAAATCTTGAAATTGTATGGCACTGAAAAAATAACTGAACGAAACATTTTCTTAAAATTGAAACGTCATCAAATTGAAACGAGAGACTTGGTACAATTTCAATACTGTTTGTCTGTCACACTGAAACTTTAATAAATTCTAATTTTAGTTACTCATGTAACATTATATAATCTGAATTTTATATATCTTACTTGAGGCACAATCAAAAGATGTTTTTTTCAGTACGTAACAGAACAGTTCTAGTAGTTTTTATACATTGTTTAGGACACATTGAAAATCTTAATTATATTTTCTAATATCACTCTCAAAAATATCCCCAAGACAGTTGGGAATCTAAAGCTAAATTATAGATATTTAATTATGAAACAAATTTTTATTTATCGTACGTAGTAAGTAATTTTAATTTTGTTGTAAAATTACTAAAAAACATAAAACAACTGATAAAGTTCTTGAAATTTACATTCAATTTCAGTTCACTTTTTTCCAAGTAGGCTGGAGGTTCCTTATTTTCGGTTTTCAAAATCTGGGGAGGGGAGTCTCCCTCACTCATGTGTTCACTGTTCATTGTTCCAGATGCGTGCAGGCCAGTGCTTGAGCGTTTACCCAGATGAATACAGGAGTATCGATCACATACCCCTCACTCTCAATGATGCTAATCAAGATTTTAGTGTCTTCAAGTTTATAAAACATTTACATACCTCGGTAATTATGACTTCTTTATTCGATTCATTGATTGCAAATTGTTCTCGTAAAATTTCTGAACCTGATATTTGTGTAAGTTTTGGCCAAGGCCGATGTTTCCCGATGTACTACTGGTCGTACGCAAGAGAGATCAATAAGTGGTAACAAACTTATAATGCTGGGTTTTCGAATGACAGCTGTTCTGTCCACATCATATTTCTTTGCAGAAACAGCACAGAAACCAATGAATATATTCTTTGCAGTAACTCATAATATTGAAAGATTTTGATAGGCTAGCAACATTGTCAATCTCTGTGTAGGCAAATTGTCAATTTTGTGTTAGCCATCCAATAAAAATAATCATTCAGAAAACCTGAGCACCATAATTTGGGAGCTAATGACCTAGGTAATAAGTTCATTCTTGACTTAATGCAATCTAAATTCAAGTTATTTCTTACCAATACTTTTTCAGTATAAATTTAGTATTAGTGGTTCTATGATTAATGAAACTATTTCAATGCAGATAATGTCGTAAGGTTGAATGGTTTAGCCATCGAAATAGTTAATACTCACTATCTTTTAATAACTGTGCTTCTTCCACCAGTTATCGATTACTGTGCGCATGCTCCATAGATGACACAAACATAATTACAAATGGTCACAAATGGCATGAAGATAAAAATTGATCGGGCCCTCGTACAGTTCTTATCAAGATAAGATCTCAAGAACTTTGCAAGGGCCCGATCAAGTTTTATGTTCATGTCGTTTGTAACTGTGTTTTTGTCATCTCTTGGTTTCGAAGCTGCGCATCGTAATTGACAATTGGTGGGAGAAGCCAAATTATTAAAAAAATAGTGAGTATTAACTTTACCCCACCCAAAAAATCATGTAATTCAGGAAGAGGATCAAAATAGTTGTAGTAGAGTAGATGATTTATCATATCATTATATTTAAGTCAAATATAGCCAAATTTTAACTGTCCCACTCAAGGACGGAAAATTGCTGATACCATAATAACAAATATTTTAATATAAATACCTATTTAATGAAATTTTGATTTGAATCTATAGATTTCTCAAATAAGAAGTTAAATAAGGGAAAAAATAATTTTAGTAGCCTAAAACTTAGTATACCGGGTGTCCCATAATAGTCCCCCCCCTAACTTTTTCCTATATTTTTTCAAATATCAATTCCACACCACCCCCAAACTGTAGTGGGTAGTTAATACTTCATTTTGAAGGGGTACCCAATTTTGGCCGCCATCATGGATCCGCCATATTGGATCCAAAATAATTTTTTTCAAATATAAAAGTGGTGTTGTGACCCATCATTTCGAATTAGCTTTTTTTACTGATTACAATGCCGCAATCCGTTTTTGAATATCTCAATTTGTTCTCAAGATATGGTTAATTTAAATTAATTTATTTTCATCCAATTTAAACATTAAAAATTGATAAAAATAGGCCCATGACCACAAAATAATGCTAGATAGTGACGATTAACCACCATCAGTATTTGATGAGCGATTTACACTTAACTTTCCCCAACGTAAATTTTTTGGCCGCCATCTTGGATCCGCCATTTTGAAATGAGGTAAGTTATTTCAAATATGAAGTTGGTATTGTGGCCCATCATTTCAAACTAGTTTTTTACGCCGAATTCAATGCCGCAACCCGTTTTTAGCTGTAAAACTTAGTTTTTGAAAAATTCATATTCTTGAGATTTTTATTAGAAACATGTCAATATATTGAAAACTAAACTCTATAATTAAAAACGGGTTGCGGCATTAAATTCGGCTTAAAAACCTATTTTGAAATGATTGGTCACAATACTACCTTCATACTACCTTCAATATGGCGGATCCAAGATGGCGGCCAAAATTGGGTACCCCCTCAAAATGAAGTATTAACTAACCAATAACGTTTGGGGGTGGTGTGGAATTGATATTTTAAAAAATGTAGGAAAAAGTTAGGGGGGGGGGGACTATTATGGGACACCCGGTATATTTGTAGCATTATAAACTTAAAGTAAATTTATTCTGCTCAGAGTATGCCATTGAAAGTGAGCCTGCCGAGGACCAAGCAGCCACTGAAGTTGATATCCGATTTTGAAGATCTGAGCTGTTTGAAGCCTGTTTCTTCAGATTTTCAAACCCGTCCAAGGCCTTTCATGAAGTCAATTTCTCAAGGTGAGTAATATTTTTGGCCCAATTCGCACTGAACTGGTGTTTCGCAGAGGCGTGGCGGAGGCGTGGCACGGTTTCCTCATTTTCCCACGTTCTGCACACCGAAGTGTTGTGGCGCGGACGGCTGCTCACGCCACCACCACGCCTCTGCCTTGCTCCTAGTGGCGACAACGGGCGCGCCACAGAAATGTTGGTCGCCACTTGTATGAAGGAAGAGGCGTGGTGGTAGCGAGAGGTGGGGACGCCCACGCCACATCGCTTCTGTGTGCATTGGGCGATTAGTCCATGTAGGAGCAATGGGGTAACCGTGACGCGCCCACGCCATGCCTCCATAAAACGTAAGTTCAGTGTGAATTGGGCCTTAGATTACCCCTTATGAAATCTTGTTCTCATATCGTGTGCGTATCTGCTTGCTTGCTTGTTTGTACAATTATTTAAAAACGGTTCTACGGAGATTACTTGGCCAGAGAAAATCCAATAAGAAAATGGAATTAATTTTAAACTTGTAAAATTTTAACATTGGCGTTATGAATCGCCATGTTATTAACCCTTGAGCGGGCGCTTCATTGGAAAAACGGCAGCAGGCGCATGCGGAGTTTTACTCTGCAACACTAAATCGCACAAATTTAACCCACTTTACTTGTTTCATAACAAAATATTGTGTTTAAATGTTGCCAAACTTCATTAGAAATCATAGTTCATTGTTATAAAATTAATTGTTCAACTTAATAGGTGTAATAATTCAATTGAACATTTTAAGTTATTTTCTAGTACAAAATAAGTATCACTTTCTGTGTTACGGGAGAGGCCGCTCCGCAATTTGACACGGCATCACTGAATTGCAAATAACAAGGTACCAAGGGGGTGTGGGAAAATATAAATAGTTTTACGGGATTCCTAGAATGTGGCGCGTGAGGTACGGAGCCGGACACGGCTGCCGACACCCATTATACCTGTTTATTTTAATAAAAAAACACGTGTGGAGGAAAACTCCGCATGCGCCCTCTCGAGGTTTAACTAGGTTTATAATCGTTTTCATAATAGGATGGATTATCCGATCTAGTCGTTATCTGGCCTAGGCTTGGTCCTGCGGAGGGGGTTCTACTGTAATAACTGATCCTTAATCAACATAGATTTTACATGTAAATTTCATAATACCAAAAATCACAGGACTGAACCTGACAATACTGGGATTGAATATACCCTCAAGTCATGTGGGATCCCAGGATTGGATCCCCAAGGCTCGTGTTAGTTAAAACGTTCGCTACCGGTAAAAAAAATCCGTAATTACAGCCCGGCCGGCTCAGTTATGGGTCAGTGTTACAGTGCAACGAAATGATCGATTGTGAGATACCTGTCTATATTAGAGGCCTGAAACTTTTGTAGCGGTATACAGGGATACTGTTGCATATACTGTATGCATGGTCTCTGGGTTTCTTGACTTATAGGGTAAATACATTTGATCGTCATACAATTTAATTCCTACAATGTTTCATAGTTTCTAATACACTTGTAACTTTTTCCAAATATGTAAGTTTTGTTTTCCATGTAACTTTTAGTTTAGTTTTCCATTTGTGTAGCTTCACAGATATGTAATGTTGTTAGGCCTACCTAATAATTTGATTGTTACTAAATTTTTCTTATTCCCGCATATACATGTAGCTTTTTCCAGTAATTCCATATATGTAACTTTTAGTTTTGTTCTTCATATATTATGTAACTTCATAAATATGTTATGTCTTAACCGAGGAGTTTGATTGACATTTAATTTTTTTAGTTTCTCATAAATATGCAACTTTTTCCAGTAATGTTGCCCCCTCAATTCTTGGAGTTTTTCATTACAATTAAAAACTCAATTTACATCGTAAAATAAATTTATATATCCAAACGTAGTATTTGTTTACTTATTCCCTGAGGATTTTTAATATTGATAGGTTTGTTTAAGACCGCTAAAAAACAGTAATAACAAAAATAATTATCAGATTTCATAATTTATACATTTGATCTATACATTCCTGATATTTACATAAAATATACTAATTTTTGAAATTTAGGTTGATTTTGAGTGTGGCTCATGTGGTGTGCGGGCTGCCACAATGACCAGCGTGGCTCATGTAGCGAATGTGATAAGTATACATTTGTTAAGGTATATTTCTGTCCAGTAAACATTTTCTGAAGTAAGCCATTGTTTTTCAGTCAGTTTGGACCTTGTCGTGGACAACCTTTTGAAGCTGAATGACCTGGATGTAGACGTTGTTATTTCAATGTCCGGGATTAAAACACTCATCGATAACATCAAGTTTCGTCGGGAGTGGGTATTACCCATTGTTGTAAAAGAAGTTCTGAAAAATGATGGTGAGAAAATTTAAAAAGTTAACACCTAGCGCTTTAGTTAGAAGTGTTTTATCTCAATAATGTATTTAATAAATCATTCATATAGGACTTAACGTCATATTGGTAATGTTTGAGAGAAGATTGTTTAAGGTTCAGTTTGAGGTAATAAATAATACGTTCAAATAAAAACAAATAAAAATATTCTTTATATGCAGTATAAAATATATATTTAGCCTAAATACGGTCACACTTTCATCTAGTTGTGAAAAAGTATTCTTTTATTGGTTTCATTTTTGTGTAGCTTCTGAATCACTTATATAATAGTAGTTTTCATTACTAGGAGCGAAAGTGGCTCTTTTTGTCGAGTACCAAGGAGACACTTTTGCTCCGTGTGATGAACAACTATTTTCATCATTATGTATAAATAATCATTTAATCGTTAAAAAATTAGACTACATAATTTTGAGGTTATCCAAAATAGTCATCGTCATTTACACATCTGTTAGTTGTTTACAAACACAAGATAAGAAATCGTTCAACCTTTCAAACGTAACATAAACAAATTTTGACATTAGAGTACGGCAAAATTTACCATATGTTTTTCCAGTACTCCTATTCGAAGTAATCCAAAAACGATCATTTTGGGTACGATTTAGAGAACTAAAAACGGCTGTTTTCGGGACAGTATGATAAAAAAGGTTTTATTACCTTGTTGCTGTCAGTGATCCTTTAATTCCAATGTTGGATTTCTTTTATTGGAGTTATTAAGTGAAAAATGGTTTCTTTAATAATTCTTTGCTCTTTATAACTTCCCTAAATGTGTTTTAAATACCCTCGTTGCCTTAGACCTACATACTCAGTGAATTTTAAATGCAGAACATAGTTCAATTGGCCCCCTTTACCCCCCCCCCCCCCTTACTGTGGTCCGATCGGGCTGGATCACGAACTCGTCCGAGTGATTGCCACTTTACACGTCTGTACCAAATTTCATGAAGATTGGACGATATTAACAGCCGCTATCGAGTTAATAGACATATATATATATTTTATATATATGTATATAAAAATTTCAATGAATGGTGTCTTTTGCTTCTGGGGCCCCATAATGAATAGTTCATGGTCTGGGGCTTAGGTCTTACCATGAGTACTATAGTAATAGCTTCTTCCCTATAGGGGAAATTCGCTAAAATAAAAAAAATATTTAAATTTTACAAGAAAATCAACTGTTTTGGTTGTTTGATAACTAAGCCTGGCTTAAGCAGTGAAATTTATTTAAACTTGTTATTGTATATTTTATAGGCGAAACTGTCAAGAGAGTAGTAATTATCGATAAGAATTTACCTCAAAAGTGTTTATCTGTCCACGAGAAGAATATCTGGCACGCGAAAGTCGTTGCCAAGTGGATGTTGGTGCAGAGTGACTTCCCATCTCTTCTGGAGAAGGAAGATAAACCGTCACCGCGGAGGTTAGTCAGGTTGCTTGCGGTTTGCGGTTGTGGCAATTTATAGGGTTATGTTTATTTAAGTTTTTAAGTTACACCTTAAGCAAGAATTTAAGAAAGTTACTTGGCCATATAAATTTTAAGCTGTAAGACTTTTTGTTCAAAGGATTCAGTACAGCCCCTCATATCCGGCCTCGGTTTTACTGGTCCTCGTTATCCGGCCGCTTCTCAGAAGCCTAGATCAAATCATACGAGGTACGTTCGGAAAGTAAGTTCCGTTTGAGAGTAAAACAAATTCTCAATGCATTTACAACAATTTTATCATATTCATCTTAAAGAGCGTACCTTAGAACTACTTTTCCACATAGTTCCCACAAATATTTAGGCACTTGTCATATCTAGGGGGAAGCTTTTCAATTCGTGCTGAAATCAATTTTACCGCCTGTGTACGCAGCCACCCGCTGACGCTATCTTTAAGTTCATCGTCATTAACAAACCGACAAAGGTTACAATGGTGTACAGAAGAGTTCGTGAAATTTGTGGGAAACACTCAGAAGGATCAGTAATTTAGAATTTCCTTTTCTCCCGAACTGTATCATTGATTTTGGCAACGAGATCGTCAGTAACGACAGATAGTTGGTCACTCCTCTTTTCATCGTGGACATTAGTGCCACCATCTTTACAGTTTGGGAAAAAAGGAAATTCTAAATTACTGATCTCTCTTGAGTGTTTTCCTCAAATTTCACGAAATCTTCTGAACACCATTGTAACCTTTGTCGGTTTGTGAATGACGATGAACTTAAAGATGGCGTCAGAGGGTGGCTGCGTGCACAGGCGGCAGATTTCTTTTCAGCACAAATTGAAAAGCTTCTCCCTCGATATGACAAGTGCCTAAATATTGTGGGAACTATGTAGATAAGTAGTTTAAAGTATGCTCTTTAAGATGTATGTAATAATAATGTTCTAAATGCATTGAGAACTTTTTTACTTCCAAACGGAACTTACTTTCCGAACTTACCTCGTATTTCTCACGCTTGCAGACCATATTCCCTCTGATTTCTCTTAGATATCTCTCTGTTTGTTTACGTTTTATTATCTCTCTATTTATTTATGGTTCCAGTTTACTATCGACAATCAGAATGAATTATTATCCATATTTTAGCCCCTGAGCTGTGAGATCAATAATGTAAGAAAAATTACTTACTCAAAGTCCGTCAACAGCTCAACATAAAATCAACATGTTCAGTACATGTTTCGACGTTAGCACGTCACCTTCAGCTGCATACTAATAGTGAAGTTCATTGTAGACTAGTTAGCGTTGTCAAGAATATTATAAAACATGAATACATAACTTTACACTTACGACACAAACAGTTAAACATTGAAACAAAAATTACACAGGCCTGTTACAACAAAGAAAAACCACGATCGCGACGCGTCAGCAGTAGGAGACAGACTCATTTTTGTTTCACTGTTTAACTGTTCGTGTCGTAAGTGTAAAGTTATGTATTCGTGTTTTATAATATTCTTGACAACTCTAACTAGTCTACAATGAACTTCACTACTAGTATGCAGCTGAAGATGTCGTGCTAACGTCGAAACATGTACTGAACATGTTGATTTTATGTTGAGCTGTTGACGGACTTTGAGTAAGTAATTTTTCTTACAGAATGATCTAGGCTAATGCGAACATGTACTGGTACGTTCAGTGAGCCTCGCCTACATCACTCTCA
Source organism: Flexamia atlantica (assembly GCA_035578135.1). Taxonomy (NCBI): domain Eukaryota; kingdom Metazoa; phylum Arthropoda; class Insecta; order Hemiptera; family Cicadellidae; genus Flexamia; species Flexamia atlantica. Next base: position 1,470,826 of record JAQJVK010000014.1, on the reverse strand, counting down.
TAAGTCCAGAGGCGGCGAATTGCTTGCCGAATGTTTCGGCAAGTAGGATCCACCCTAATTAGGCACTAGTGAACTTGAGCCAATAGTAAATTATTGTTTAATATGTATCCAGTGCAGTCATTAAATGTTTTGTTTGTCAAGTCTCATTGTAGGCCTATGGCAAGCATAAAGATAGCTATGACGGTAGCAAAATACTACTGAACAGGGCAGTGATTTCAATAATTCAAATCCAAAAATTTATTAATCCAAAAAGGCGACTTAAGGCTCTACTTTGGTCTTAATTCACTAGCTACTTATTATTATTTAGGTATAAATGATCGTTTTCATAATAGAGTTGGATTATCCGGCCAAATCGTTATCCGCCTGGGCTCGGTCCCGTGGAGGCCGGATATGAGGGGTTCTACTGTAATTAAAAAAACTTGTTTCTAATACTGCTGTTCATTCAGCCACTAAATTAAACTTATTGTGTCAGACATTGATCTCATAAACACATATTAAGGAGAATATGACCAGATTCATTTGGGAATCTATTAAATTAACCTACTCTTTAAAATAACTGTTGTCAATCAACTCAAACATTTTGTCATTACCTTCCATATTTTAAAATTAGTAATTTTATTTTTTAGGTTGAACTTTGTAACATATAAAAATGAATTTTGTGTCTTCCAAAATATGAAACGTGTCATCCTCTCAAGTAAACATTAAATTAAACATCCCCTTAAATTCTATATATTTACCATCTACCGACAGTGAAAATTTTTCAACATTCACAAACAATTAAAAGGAGCTTTACAATAAAATGAATATAACTTCTGAGTGTACAGAACATATTGCAATACTTAAATTATAAAAATTACACTGTGACCAAAAGTTATTGCATCTTAGGCCTATAATTGGTCAAAATATCATTAAAAAAATTAATTAAAATGATTCAGAACCTAAAAAAATAAGTATATGCAAACTTGCGGAATAAAATTAGGTTAAATTTAACATTTCTTGCCCAAATCAAGATTTTTTTTTGTCTTGAAGGTACAAATACTCAAAAATGTGGTTACAGGAGCAGTGAGTCATACGAGGATATGTTGAGCGAAGTTGTTGAAAAATTGAACGTTGACAAAGCCACGGGGAATGAAGTAACGAATGAGACAAAATCCAAGAGTCCTGAGCAAAAGTTCAAGAGTTCTGAGAGGAATTTTAAGACTCCTGAGCCGAGGTTTAAGAGTCCTGAGCCGAGGTTTAAGAGTCCTGAAAGGAAGTTTAAGAGTTCTGAGGAGAAATTTAAGAGTTCTGAGCCGAAGTTTGAGAGTTCTAAGCCGATTTTTAAGAGTCCTCTCCCACCCCCACCACCAGCGCAAAGTTGCAAATTCAAAGCTTCAGGCTTCAAACCTTCAACTAGCGTATTACCACCAAACAACTTTGAATCAAGGTATGATTTTTGGGTCATAAATGTGTGAGAATTTTGTAGAAAAATCTGACCGATTTGATTAATTTTGCTGTGGAAAATCGAAAATAACTTTTTAAGTTTAAAGGACACAATTACATTTATTTTGACCGATTTAGTCTTAAAATACAACTAAACCACATCTCAGTTTTGCAAACTAACTCATAACATTGTCGATTGCTATTCAATGTTCATTGTGCGAGGTGTTTTTAATGAAAATTCAGTTACTTTTGAAGTATATGATTTTTACTGTAATTATGGTGTTTGTGTCTCCAGTCACAATTTCATCATCAAGTCTTGACTATTGTGTATCAGGCAAGGATTTAAAACTGTGGATTAAAATTGTCAAAAGTATCTACATTATTCTTTAATATTTAACACAATTTCTAATTGTGATTGTTACAGTTAAATACCATTAAAATATCCATAGAGTTTATTTTGAACCGGTTCCTTGGGACTCAGATTGTGAAGTGTAGCCTACTGTAGATTTTTGATTGTAGGAAGCGAGGTCGACAAACTTTATCCTACGACGATGACCCGTTTTCGGACAGCTTGGTCCACGACTTTGAAGAGTTTGGAGTCGATAAAGGGCCGACCAAACATGTACGAATCACATTCACAGATAAAAAGGAAACCACCTCTCCTCCACAGCACCCTAAAGGTATATATATATATGGATTAGTCTAAATTTTGGTAAAAAATATTTCTCTCAATGATAATCAGGTCAAATTAACCATAGGCAGTATAGCATTAGTTCACTGCATTAGTATAGCACATCCCTTTCCCTCAGTGACCTTAATTACACGCATAGTCAAAGTCTTATATAATCACAATTGTAATCTCTATATAAGAAATCAACTCGTAAGTAATGTGATTTTTATTAATTATTTTTCTGATTTAAAAAAAGTTTTATTTAGTTTTGTATTTTTTTTACATTGAGCTAGTTAATAACCAGGGTTTTCTTCTTAACCTCATTGCTGCTTCCTTTGGATCTAAAGAGTTAATTTTTGTGGCAATCCATCAGAAACATTGTCAAATTGTAAACTAGTTTGTAAAAATAAATAAAATGTTCCTTCTCATTTCAGCCTGCAGAAAAATTCCTGAAGAAAGTAGTACAGCAAAGACAATAAAAGTAAGTAAATGTCTTCATAGTTTAGAGACTGTATCATTGATGGAAGAAATGGTTTATAGCAAAATGTTTTAGACCGTGACATTTTGGCAATAAGAACTTATCCCCTTGTGCTAGTAAGTACAGTGCCTCTGCAAATCACAGTCTGACAAAAATTATTTCCAAATGAGCGCTATCTGGCACTAGCCAGTACTGCTGGCCACTGAATTTGCTCTAACTCACAGTCATATTGCAATTTTGGTTTGGACAGCTTGGAATTGTTTCCAATTCTAACCCCAGTATCAGTACTGACTTAAGTTATTTCATTAGCAAAACAAATAAGTTTACTGAAACAGCATGTTGTTTAAATAAGACTATAATAACCTTACTTTAATACAATACAATTCAAGTTTAAAAATATAGGTGGATGTAGAATCAACACATTAAAATTAACAAATAATACCGGGCTACTGCAAGGGCAAAATTTACTTCTATAAATCAAAGTAAATAATTTTGACTTTGTACTCAGAAGTCCCATATTGTTGGTCACTGTGTTTTTATAACTCAAACCAAACAGGTGATTCAGCGAAGAAAGTGGGTTGACTAGCAACAAATCAGCAAGAATTTTCTCTTATTACGGGTTAGAAACATGGGAACTGCCATCACTAATTTTGTTCTACAGTTAGTTGATAGGTTGAAGTTCTTAACAGACATTCTACCACACATGTTATGAAAATAGAGCAAACACATATGGACAGTAGTGCTGGACATAGGGTTGGTAGACAGAATTTATCTGTTTGTAATACTGGCCAACCGAGCTAAGAGATGTGTGGTTGCTAAAATAATTCTTACATGACATAGAAATGGTGGTGGCCAGTACAGCTGGACACACATTTTATGACCTAGCCAATTGCAAAGGGTTAGAATTAATTATGAGCTGTTTCTTTTGGAGGCATTGTGATTTAACACTTTGGGTGTGGCCCGGTCTCCGGAGACCGGTGGCTGGAAGCGCGCGCCGGCCTGGCCGTTCTCGCGAGTCTCCCCCGCACTCGGTGGAATGAATCAGCCACAGTGCTGCGACCTTGCGGAGAAGCTCGGAGTTGTTGTCGTGTGCATTGCCATAGCAACCTGCCCTACACTCTGTGCGCGTCGCCCGCCCACGGGCCTGACCCGGTCTCCAGAGACTTTTTATCTATTACTTACTTATTGCATGTTTTGACTTATTACTATCGTGTTTTTGCGAGTTATATGACATTTTATAATTTATTATTTTAGTTTTTGTGACGTTTTGTTGAGGTACGGACAAACCGGGTTTGTGTTTTGGTAACTGTTTTGAACAGTTCCACGATGCCCTGTAAATGAAATAAACATTGGTTGGGAGGGAGGATGGGGCTGTAAATATAGTAAATATTAGTTATTGTGCCATTTAAATTTTTTTTGTGTGAAAACTGTGTGTTTGTGAGACTAAAAGTGGGGAAATTACGTCACGGTGCCTACGGACCCCTTCCCACGGGCCGGCCCGATCTCCGGAGACTGACGATTTTGGACGCCATGTTTTTTTTTGAAAAAACCCCTGGAAACGCAGTTTGCGACCATAATCCAAGCTTCTGGATACAAAAAGTAAGATTTAATGCAAAAAAATTTCAGGCCCTGGGGATGGTTTTACTCATTTTGGTGCCGCACCCAAAGTGTTAATCCAATAGGGCATAGTGATTCACTTCATTAAATCACATGCTTTTTGTGCTCAAAAACAATATTTTAGACTCGATAATACCATATCACTACATAAAATTATCACTTTGGAATAAATCGTTAAGTTACTGTCTTAAAATCGAGCTAAGAACGTTATTCCTGTTGTTACCTCATGTATTTCAAAGAGGAAGAATATTTGTTTATTTTTTTTTAAAACCTAGTATAGTTCTTAGTTTCAAGAGATAAAAGCAAGACCACTAATTTTTTATATAGATTTGATTAATCAGTATTTGTAATTAATTAAAAATGTATTTTTTCAGATTTCCAAAAATGAAGTTTGTTCTAGACCATTGGAGAAAAGTAGTAGGAATAAAGAAGACCAAAAGACAAGTTTTGAAAGGAAATTAATAAATCCTTCAGCTGGATCCATAGAGGATAATAGTATGAATGAAAATTTAGGAAACCCAAATGCTAATTCTGAGAGAAAATGGATAAAACCTTCAGCTACAAAAGTAAGGAGACGTGATTTCAGATTCACAGCTTGGGTTTTCTTCATTTTAAGTATCGCAACTGCTGTATTTTATGTTTTTTGTCTTTTAGCTAGTCTGCAATTTTTTTTAAATCTTACCATTTTATTTTTTATGAGAACATCAACTCAAGGGAAATCATTCAGTAATGTTTGTTGGTTTTCAATTGCAACCAGGATCTGATTTAGTTAAATTAGTTTGTCATACTTTTAGTAATTCAGTGATAGAGTTCCACCAGATGTTTCAAGCAAGTCACTTGTTGTACTAACTTGCAACATCTATCCGACTAGAATAGTACGTAATAAGTTAGTAACACTGCTAACTTAAGAGCAGTGTTAAAAACTTATTTTGAACTAAGCCAACAACACTGCAAAAACTGTTAGACACAATGCAAACCTAGACCATAATGATGAGAATATTTTCAACATCTACTGACCATTTATAAATGAAAGTTCCCAAGTAGTGATGTCCAAGTGGGATCATTTTTATTCTTATTAGGCGTCTCCAAACAATTTACTCCATCAAAATGGCCTGTAGCAAAGGTTTTTGAAGTTCATCCAAGGCCTGACAATTTCTCATGTAATACAGTAGACCCCCTCGTAACCGACCTCGAATTAACCGGCGATTGGATTATCCGCGCTTGCTGGTCAAATATTAAAGATCGTTTTAACCGACCTGTTTTGAGATCAGTTCTCTTTAACCGCCCTTTTCTAGGAATTGCGACATTTCCATTCCCATACCCGATGGGAACGTTATACTCATCTCTAGAGGTCGTTACAGATTAAAATATTTTGAATACAGCATTCATTAGTTTATTAAAACGTTCGGTAATATTTTGAATAGAGCATTCATTAGTTTATTAAAACGTTCTGTAATATTTTGAATACAGCATTCATTAGTTTATTAAAACGTTCAGTAGATGCACTTCAATGCATAGATAAGGGTCTGTGATTTTCATTTTCATATCCGGAAACCATTATATCATTCACCAGTAGAGTAATCAAACAACACAAACCTCATGTGCAGTTCTCCGAGACGTTAAAAAATTATCATACTTTTACTATAATTTTGAGTGTGGTACGATCCAAATTTTCTCCAGAACTATAGGTTGATGATGATTTGAAGACATCATCACTGCCTATATTATACTCTATTTTCAATTGAATCACCTCAATCGTAATGCAATGATTGCTTGTTTATTAACAATTTTGACAATCAATACTGCATTACGAAAGATTCGTTAAAAAATGAACATGTTATTCTTTTTTTAACTACGTCTAACATTTAGTTTATAGAAAAGGTTTTCTTTTGACCGTGTTTTGGGATTGTTATCCGTGACATTTCTACAGTAATTATTTTGGAAAATAGGTTTATAATTATGGTTTATTTTCTAAATAATCCACGAACGGCTTTAGAATGATGTCAGTAGAACTCTCAATCTATAGAGTTTTTATTTTTTACTTGAAAGAAAGCTAATTTAGCCTTTAAAAGACATTTAGCTAAATTTGGTCTTCTTCACATAATAGCTGGTCTAAATTTGGTCTTCTTCAATATTTTTAAATTAGCTAAAGTATTTCCCTTGTATAAATATAACGACTTTTCAGATGTGAACAACTTCCGCCCCATATCTATGCTGAGTGTCTTTTCTAAGGTTTTGGAACGAACAGTAAAAGATCAATTAGTTTCTTATGTACAACTAAATGGCATTTTAAGTAGCAATCAATATGGGTTTGTTCAAGATAAAAATATATCTGATGCTCTGTTTGACATCAGCAAAAATATCGATTATAATATTTCGTGCAATAAGCGTTGTATGTTAATTTTTTTGGACCTTAAAAAAGCATTCGATTCAGTTGATAGATGTAAATTATTGGCTAAACTTGAAAATATTGGAATTCGTGGTGTAGCTCTTTCATGGTTCCGTTTTTATTTAACTGACAGAAGGCAGTGTGTAGTTATTAATGGCATCTCAAGTGATATTAGGCCTATAGATTACGGAGTTATTCAGGGAAGCACTCTTGGTCCGATTCTTTTCCTTATTTACATAAATAACATTTTTAAACTAGCTCTAAATGGAAAACTTTTCTTGTTTGCAGACGACACTCTCATATTGCAAAATGGTGCTAATTGGGAGAACGTACGTTGTAATGCTGTCAAAGATCTTATGGTCCTAAAAAAATGGTTTGATCAAAATGCTCTTTCCTTGAATGTCTCTAAAACTAAATTCATGCCTATATCATTGAGATCTAATTCTGATTATTTTTTGCAAGACGTTATCATTCATTCTTGTGGAGATTACCAAAATAGAAACTGCTTTTGTGAATCTATCCTAAAGGTAACTTCTTATAAATATTTAGGTGTTGTTTTTGATAATAGAATGAAATGGATAGATCATGTTCAATTTTTAATCTCTAAATTGAGAAAATTTATTTATGCCTTCAGACAACTGCGGGAAGTATTAACATTCAATGAAATCAAATTGGCATACTACGCTTATGTGCAATCCTTACTTTCATTTGGCATAATCGTATGGGGTGGATTGTTTCCAACAATTTTAGAACCCCTTTTTGTCATTCAAAAATTAATAGTAAAAATTTGTTTTAAGAAACCTCTCCGTTACCCCACAACCGTACTATTCCATGAGTTATCACTGCTTACCGTTAGACAATTGTTTATTAAGACCTTGATGATTCATATTTACAAGAATTTTAACTCCTTATTTACTAGCATAACACACACTCATAACACACGCTATTCACAAAATGTAGGAATAACAGCCATTCACTTAACTAAATCTTACTCTACCACCAACTCCTCTTACATTTCATCTGTTTTGTACCGGAACTTAACAACCTATTCAAATAACTTAATTTTTAATTCTCCTTTTGTGAAATCATTTAAAAAGCATGTAACTGATTGGCTCGTTGAACTAGGAATAACAGATTCTGAACTTCTTATCACTCCTCAGTACTGGCAGACCTGACCCTACTTACACCCACTAGGACCTGATCTGACCGAATCTCACATTTGACCACCTTTTACACTGCCTCTTGCCATCTTCCCCTCTTTGCCACTCCCGTGCTCCGTTGTTTCATTCTCTAAATTATTTGTTATTATTTTCAACAAGTCTAGTTTTTTAAAAACCACTCTTTTCCGCATTAAAAAATTAAAAGCAAATTTTTTCCAAAAGTTTATTCACAATAAATAACCTATGCTGACTGTAATATCGGCTAAGCCTTCGCACAGGCAACCTGCCCATGAAGGCTTATTTCCTTGGTTATAAATATCTTTCATGGACAATGTTTTTGTAATTAAAATTTAGCTTATCATTCCATTTAGTTATATTTTTCTTTGTAATTACCAACTATTGAATTGTAATTTGAATTCATGGAAGATTTGTTTTTTGTTAATATTACTGGAAATAAACGATTTTTTCATTTCATTTTTTATTTCATTTCATTTCATTTCATAGTTCAGAATTAATTTTGGTTCAATTTGCGAGCAGAGTTTCTTTGAAACTATTGTTCATTCTTTGTTGGTTAAAGTCATGTGCTATTTTAATCAGGTATGTAATTAATTGTCATCTTATTATTTTTGTAAATCAGACCATCTTTGAGTGAAATTTTCTCAACTATTTTTTAATCCACTCTCATTACATCGACACTGTACAGCATTGTTGTATTACAAACCAATCAATGACCGTTACAATGTAGATTACTTGCAAGATGTTTCTATTCTAACTTTTCTTCTTGTCTTGATAATTGCAGAGAGAACTGGTCAGACCATGCCTGCAGTACGACCTATGGAATATTCAGAAGTCAAAATACATACAGTTTTTGAAGGGCGAACAAAGAAGTTTGAACGTATTAGTTAGGACTAGAAGAGATGGTAGATTGGTAAGATATTTTTATACATTATTCGTTATTTTAGTAAAATTTCTTCTCGATATTCATACGTATTGTTTGGCCAAAAATATTTTTGGTCGTAAAATATTTATTTACTTCTGGATTGAAGTTTTACTTCTTTGCTTTCTTGACTTTCTTATCTGTGCACCGGTGGTGTTTTATTAAATTTTCGAATGGGAAACTAATATATTCCCTTTCATATTTTAATGGGTATACATCTATACTTTGAATTAGCATTTTTCCTTACAAATTATTCCCGCTGGAATAAGTAATTAGATTACATATGTGGTCTGAAACAGCTTTCCTACAAATGCTCATAAACTGCCCATTCCTGGTCTGAAAACCAATCGTAAAACAGCTGTTTATTGAGAAGCAAGCAATAAAGTCTTTACCTCTCCCCAGCTGTTTTCTTTACTGCTTGCCAGCTGATTGCATTGTTGCCAGCCAATCACAGTCGTTGCCTTCAGCGCTTCTGCCTCCGCTTTCCATGGCGCATTCAGCTCAAAATGGACCCGAGTACTGTTATTGTATTTATCATTTGGGAATTCAAAAATGCAGTTGTAGGAAAAATCTTGTATTTATTTCGCTCGTAAAGTGTCTTTCTTGCGTTCACTAAAATTGCCATGCGACGCAAAGTGCAGTGCAGTAAGTGTTTAGCTCAAGCGAGAAAGACTTTTTTACTCTCTTAAAGTCAAAGTCAAACATTCTTTATTCATCATAATGTAATTACATTGGTACAGTCGACTCTCGCTAACTCGAAATTCCACGGGACTGCGATTTTTCTTCGTGTTACGTATAGTTCGTCATAGGCATAGTTCGAGTTATCGAGGTAAACCAAATGAAAATTCGTGATACAGAGGTAAAGAAAAATGTAGTTTATTCCCTACATCTTCGACGAATACAAGCTTTTAACTTATTTAAATATTATTTGCAATTTAATAACCTTTAAAAAACAAAAACAGATGAGATCATATTAATTCTAATTAAATTTCCGTAGTTTTCCTCTGCTTAAACATGTTAAAACAATTACAGTATCTTTCTTTGAAAGACTTGTCTTAGATGGGGTTTTGTTAATTTAATACCTTGAATATTATTGGCCTCTTTCCACCTCCAGGTTGACGGCGTTGGTCCAATTACGAAGTGGAGACTGCAATGAGGTCAGATCAGTCCACTTGTCACATTAAAACACAAACACAATATTGACTAAAACACGTAAACATTAAAACAACGCACGCCTAAACGAACCTGACGTTTTGAAAAACCAAAAAAAAACGTAATTTCGTTATCAAAGGTCCCCGGAGAAACACTTAACTATTTACATTATTATAATTCGTGGTCGCGGTCAATCGAGCCGAGCGCCTAACCATGACTCCAATGCAATGCGATGAGCCCCTACAAGCCACTAGTAATTTATTAAAATTATTTAGACTGCAGACAGACTAAAGGACTGCTTGACCCCGGATATGATTCACTGACAGGTTGTATCCTGAACGCCAAGATTTCGTATTATAGAGATCCATTCTGAAAACCTCGTGGTATGGAGGTAAACTTCGAGTTATGGAGGTAAAGCGCGAATCGAATTCGTCTTATCCTCTGAACTTCGCGTTATAGAGGTAATTATTGAGTCCCTTCGAGTTATAGAGGTAAAATATAACCGGAAAATGAGTTTGTGTTATGTATAGTAATTTCTTCGTGTTAGACAGGTTTTCCCAAGGGGATTAAAAATAATTCGTGATATCGAGGATTTCGTGATATAAAGGTTCGTGTTAGCGAGAGTTGACTGTACATGGAATAGTGTCATATGCAATTAAATCTAAGTTTTACAGAGGTACTTATAATCTAGACAATCCTAAATTCAAACAAAATTATGTAATATGTACAAATTCAAAATTATTGTAATCAATTACACTTGCTGTCCCAGAAATCATCAAAAGAGAAAGGGGAGAGTTGCAAATGAAAATTTTTCAATTGTTTTCTAAACTTTACTATGTTATCTTCCAGTACGATTTGTTTTGGCAAATTAAATAAAAATTTATTACCTCTAAAATTAGTCTTCTTGAAAAAAAATTTAATCTGTGTTGCTCCACCTCCATGTGAAATCTCAAGTTGTACCTCTTAATACATGAATAATGGGAGTCGAGTTCTAGTTGATTCGACTCGACACATCACTAAAACGTTGTGTTGCCGGACAGTTCCACTACCAGAACAACGCGGCGACGGTGGACGACGTCTGCGTCTCGTCCAAACTGGAGTTCCAGCCGGAGTACGGGGCCGCCAAGATGGCTGCCTCCGAGCTCACGCGCGAGTTCCTCGACCTGCACATGCGACCCAACGCCAAACTGGTCAGAGGTAAGTATATATAGTCCCATATATCCTTTGGCATTGTGTTATATGGCGCAACTAGCAACAAAAATTTATCGAGCATTTTAAAACTTCAGAAAAAAGCATTAAGAATAATTATGAATTTGAAAAGAAGGGATTCGATCAAACAATTTTTTTCAAAACTGGGTATTCTGACTATTTATGGCTTATACATTCTTGAGACAGTCATGTTTGTAAGGCACAATGGTGACAGATTACCTAGTTTAGGATCAATCACAACTATAATACAAGAAATAGAAATCAGTTAGCTGTAAAAAAACATTCAACGGAATTATATTATAAGAAACCAAGCTCTGCAGGAATAAAATTTATAAATCATGTTCCTAAGGACCTCCTTTTGATCAAAGATAATTGTAAATTTAGGAGGCGATTAAAATCATTTTTAATTGAAAAAGCATTCTTTTTCTTTGATGAGTTTACTGAGGCCAATTTTTAAGTTTTAAGTGTTAAGTTATTTTTTTTGTAATAGTATAATTATTGTACTATTGTGATTGACGCCATTCTACATTTGAAGGGGTCCCTCCCGTAACGTTGTAAGCGACATAGAGTAAATTTTTCAGGAAATGGAAAAAACATATAATTGGGAATGTAATGATGTAAACATATTTTATTTGTTATGTATAATTATAATATCATAAAACTAGCCTAACTATAAAGTATTACAATATTATCGCACGTAATAAAAAAGTTATTACAAAAAAGGCAATTTTAAAATTGCAATAACGTTGTAAGTGACAGTCGTTTGCAACGTTGTTGCCGACTTTGCCGCTTGCAACGTTATTGCATGGAAAAACAAACATCGTATATGTAATGAAAAAAATATTATTACAATATAAAAATACGTATATATCTGAAGTAACTGTCGTTATGTTTGTATGAGACATTGTTTGTATTAAAATAAATATTTAAACGCTAATATTTCGTAATAATAAAATTTTAAGTTGTACAGAAAATCGTTGCACTTGGCAGATACAACGTTGTTTCACATACCTCATGTGGTTGTTGTTTCCAGGGTACTGGTTTCTTCTTTTCATTAATGTAGGGTTCCCCAGCATTTCCTCTTTGCTTCCAAACATTTCTGGCCTAACTTTATAAATTAACCGGGCGTTTTTTACTCCGATTCCTAGCCGAAAAACATCGGACGGCGACAGAACGGTGCGCGGTTATGTTGCCATTTTTGGCGGTTACAACGTTGCTGCAACTGCAGGACCAACAGCGCTTGTTTTCCAACCTGGGGTAGTGCTGTTAACACAAGAGATATCAACGAAAAAATACCCTGCACTGATGCAGGATGTCATTTACAACCTTACTGCATAGAAATCTCAATTTTGAAAAAGTTGTCGTTTACAACATTACTGGAGGGACCCCTTCATTTGTATAACTTGTATTCTGACAATTTGTACAAATTTAATGAATAAAGGTTATTTGAATTTGAATTTACCCGGCACGTACTTGATACTCGACGTCTTCATCTTTGACTGGGATTCCAGACAAATTGTGATTTTTCTTTGATTTATTTTATGATGTTTTTCGATAGGCAGCTCCTCCTAGGACCACCAGTAGTAAGGCTCGGCTTCCATTTCACTCAGGGAGTATATAGGCCTATTTATCAAAATTTAATGGACAGTTTTTGAACTAAACAATCGCAGTGTCCAGATGCTTAACATTTCCAAGTCGTTGGAGAATTTCATTGTGACCACTGGAAGACTAAGACGATTTCTTGAGGGTAAAGAAGGGTAAGTTAATGTCACCCGCCCTCATTATATGCACATGTTGCTGTTTTCCCAATGAGCTAGGGTGCTCCTTGAAGAATGTTAGGGAGTTAAACACATACTGGACATAAAATGTTAAAACGTTTAGGAGTTGGAAAATAGGCTTTCTGTGTTCCAGTTGGTCAGACAAAGTAACGACTCTCAATGCCTTCTTTTGCAAGAGCAATACTCTAGTGCAGTCAGCCTAGTGACCTCACAGGAGTATACCGTATTATGTCTATGGAATAAAGCATGGTTTGACGGTAACTAAATAACGTTCTGAGATAAGAGATTTAAGTTATTTCAATAAAAAAATGACTCTGGAGAGCTTAAAACAAAGTTGAGTTACATGTTGGTTCCAGTTAAACTTTGAGTCCAACCAGAAGCCAAGGAGCTTGACTAACTCACTACGATCAGCTGGTCTGTCTTTTTTAAAAGAGCACAGAAGTTGCTGAGTTTTGTCATCATTCATCTTGAGTTTGTTTGCATTAAACCGTATTTTTGCCTCCCACAACAGATTTTAAAGCCTTTTCAAGAACTTTATCTGGGATGCTCCCCATGTTGTCAGCGAATAATAACGACCGACCATCAAGCCTTAGATCGTTTATGAGGAGAAAAGCAGCGGCCCTAGAATGGAGCCCCGCAGAACTTCGTGTGAGTCAGCTTTACTGCCAGAGACAGCGCCTGAGATTGATGCAACCTGTCTATTTATGACCCAACTCTCCTGCACAAGCTTTTAAAAGTAGCTGGTATTTTCATGGATGACAATAACAAATAGGCACATTTTAAAGGTAATGGACTTAGTACTGGAAAGCAAATGAATTTGTTTTCTTGCGAATAAAATCATTATTTAAAATCAGATCTGATTCTGCAAATGTGCAGTGGTACCGGGTCAAGCAGCTTTCACTTTTTCTATCAGGTTAAGAATTGTCGTTTCCAGTTTACGTTTAAGTTATTCTTCCTCGCAGTGATGTAAATAGTCACATTGTGAACTAAAACTTCCCTCATTGCATTATATTTTGTTATATTAGTTTTATAAGTTAATTTGTTATAAATATATATTTTATCGAAGCGCTTGTTATAACTTCTGTTATTAGATGATCTCTCAATCAACTTTTAAGCTAGAGAGATTAATATTCATAACTGCTTTGTAATCAAATATTGTATTTAAATGAAATAAATAAGTGAAATTAAATAAAAACACACTCCCAAAATAATGGGTTTGTTAGGAAAAATCTACAGTCGCTCAAATCAACCGTTTTGTTTACAGTGCGTTCGATCGGGCACACGAAGGAAGTGATGATGACGGAAGTGAAGACGCTGACGGACGTGAAGAACGCGCTGCAGCAGGAGGTGCGGGAGATCCACCGGCTGTTCGACCCGCTGTACGCCGTGCTGACCAAGCTGATTGACCTGCCGGCCGGGCGCTACATGCTGCAGCACCAGGCCAAGCAGGGCCCCTTCGCCACTCTGATGATAGAGGCTCCGGGGTGAGTCTGAAGCTGATGATTAAGTTTGGGATAGCTCTTAAAACTGATGATCGAAGGCCTGGGGTAAGTCTCAAAACTGATGGTCCAAGCTCCAGGTAAGTCAAGCTGATAATCAAAGTTCCGGGGTAAGTCACAAATTGATGATAGAAGGCCTAGGGTGAGTCTCAAACTGAAAATCGAACCTCCATGGTCACAAACTGTTGATTGAAGCTATGGGGTAAGTCTCAAACCGATTATCGAAGCTCCAGAACAAGTCTCAAACTGATGATCGAAGCTCTGGGGTATCTCAAACTGATGATGGGAGCTCCAAGGTGAGTCTCGAACTGAAGATGGAAGCTTCGGGGTAAGACTCAAACTGATGAGGCTCCGGTGTAGGTCTCAAACTGATGATTGAAGCTAAGGGTAAGTCTCGAACCAACAATCTAAGCTCTGCAGCAAGTCTCAAACTGATGATTGAAGCTCCAGAACAAGTCTCAAACTGTGGCTTTGGGGTAAGTCTCGAAGAACTCAAACTACGAGACTAAACTTAAGGCAAAATTGTAGCATTTTTTTATAAATGTTTGGAAGAACATCTACCAACTGATTTATTATATAGTCCTGAATTCAGATCAGCTTATGCAACTCATTTGAGTGACAACAACAACACCAATACTAGTTGCCAGAATAATGTATAAATTCTTAACCGATGTAAAAAAGGGCCATTCTAGACTGTTAAATGAATTCCAGATTTATAAAGCCACCAAATCAGAAATGTTTAACGTTTTAAATGAACAGACATCCTTTAAATCAAATTTTATTTAAAATACGACTATTGTTTTTATGAAGAAACACAACCAAGGTAATGAGACTGGTCCTAGACAAATTCGAAGATAAATGATGAATAGCTGATAATTATGAACAGCTCTTGATGACCAGCATGGCAACAGACACATGCAGAATTCTGGAGTTACTCTTCGTGTGGGTTGGTCTGTGTTACAAGTGTTTTTTATTTACGTGTGCGTGTCAAGCAATCATGACGAATTTCAACAATCATGACAACCCCCATCATCAGCTTTTCAACTATTAGGAGACAAAGAACTGTCAGTTTGGGTATTGAAGTAATAGAAACAGTTAAATGAATACAAAATATGATGTTTAGTTTAACAACCCTCAGTTGCAGGTTATTTAACATTGCGAATATTTTAAGTAATAACCTATATTTAATCAGGCCTACCGGATAACACAACATTAACATCGTATTTTCCTCGAAATTGAACACTTTTAAAATTGTTAGGCTATATATTTTTATGATTACAAATACAGATTTGTATTGTTTGGTTTGGTATTTTTATGTTTAGAAATACTAAAGATTTGAATTGTTTGGTGTATTGTCAGGTGTGCCAGCTTCAATCTGCCCTACTACTGCCAGGAGATGAAGCGAGTGGAGGTGAATGTTCCGCCCATGCCCATCGACCCCCTGGTCCTGACGCCGTTGCAGCACAGGGATCGACTCGCCCCGGCGCTGTTCTTGCCCAAGCATAACGAGCAAAGTATGTGCTCTCTCAGCCTCTTACCTGTCATAATGATCAACCTTTTACATCTCACCTTGTCGTTAATATGATAATGACTGGTATTAGTACAGTACACCTCGGGTTATCCGGATTAATGTGGCGGAACACCGATCCGGATAAAAAAAATCCGTATAATCCGAGGTCATTACAATATTGCCTGAATATCGATCGCGTACCATAGACACCGCTAAATTGATGCTATAAACGGCATTTCTAGACTGGACAACATGTTAGTTTTTCAAATTTTACAAGGGTTTAAATTTACAAAAATTTCAGAAATAACCTTTTTTATTAATTATACAAATATAATGTTAACTTTTACCGTACATACGGTTGCGGTTTGGAGTAAAACGACGGATTAAATATTTAATCTATTAAGATTAAATACACATAACTCAAAACAACTCAAACTTGAATTAATCATGACGACTTATAGTAACTCAAAACTTATTTCAGTAACTCTTCCTCAGAAATAACGTAACACATCAAATGACAGCAATAAACAAACTCCTAAGACTGACGTAGGCTACGACTTTGTTGATTACTGCTAGCGCCCCCAGTAGCAATGGAGAAAGCTACGTTCACGAAAATGCTGTAGTGTACTGTTTAGGCAACGTGATTCCTTCAATTATTGTGATTCCAAATGCATACAGTAATGTTTCACATTTGCATTTTACTTTTAGAAGGCGCATTTCACCCGTGATTTTACTTTCTCGGATAGACCGGTCCGGATAATCCGGGATCCAGATAATGTGGGGTCTGGATAATCCGAGGTGTACTGTGTGTATTTTTTTGAGGTTTTTAAAAAATGCAGTTAAATTCAACAATGTAGTAAAACGTGGAAGTGAGTAAGGGGGTGGTGGTTACCGACTGAGGAGTCCCGAAAGGGACAGCAGCGCGAAGTCCTGAATAGGACCAGAGGCCACGCATTGCGATGTCGCAATGAGCAGATGCTCGGGTCGATCGCAATGATGTGGTGACAGCACGCGAGGGGGTTTTTTAGCAGGTATGCCCAAGGAGACGTACAGACACCTGTGCACTCCTAGCCGCCTCGAGCCTCGAGGCGGGGCCTCTGACACTGATGCTGTCTGTCAGAGGTTGGAGACCCCTGCTTGTCGCTTTGCTCTCTTGGGTGAGCGGCGTAGAGGGCCCGCATTTCGGTGCGGGTAAGGGCTATTTTTAACCTCCCTTCCAGCGTGGGTAAAAAAAAGGGGGTGGTGAGCTCTTTGACAGTTTTTTAGCACCATTAGTGCTTTTCTTCCCAACATCTTGAGAAGTCTTTAGTAAAGATAAAATATGTATTTTTTCACACTTTTTATATTCTGAGTTACTCCAAACCAAATATTCTGATGATTTAGCTGTGTACGAGGTACAGTAAAAAAATTCCCGAAATGAATTTTTGTAGACATATCGCCAGCGGGAAATTTGTCTTGCAGTAGTTGGTACGGCTCCTAGGGAGGGCATATCGGTAGTGGTGGCATAGCTGACTTGTCGTAGTGTAGCATTGGAAAGCGCTTTTCGTGTACCTGCAAGTCGACATTGTCGGATTTTTGAAAAATGGCATTTCATGAACAGCACACGAACATTGCTCTGTATTCAACTTTAAAAATCATCTTCATCGCCTCTTCACCATAAGTTTGAATTAACAACTCAAGAGTCTCACTGGGTGATGTTTAAAATTAAACACAGAGGAATGTTCGTGTGCTGTTCATGAAATGCCATTTTTCAAAAACCTGACAATGTCGACTTGCAGATACACGAAAAGTTCTTTCCACTGCTGCATTACGGTAAGTCAGCTATGCCACCACTACCGATATGCCCTCCCTAGGAATCGTACCAACTACTGCAAGCCGAATTTCCTGCTGGCGATCGCGCTATATGTCTACAAAAATTCATTCTGGGAACTTTTTGACTGCGCCTCGTATAATCCATCCCAAACAAAGACTCCCTCTTTCACTCCCCTTACACTCCCTCTTTTCTAGACCCCTCGGGACCCAGGCCTGTCCAAATAAAAGGTTTACCGAATAAACCGACATTTACTATAACTTATTAAAAATTAATTATTTTATGATTGTTTGTCTATAAATTTCCCATGGGAATTGTCGATATGTTCCTCAATCACTCAAAAACTTACTGATTTTACTTAAATTGAAGAGAGCGTAGTACTTAGACACGTTATTACCGGGCTCAAATATTCCAAAGTATCGTTGATACAGCCTATTTCCTGCTGATCACGTCCGGTTAAGTCGATGTTTTAGTAAGAATTTTCCGGTTAAAAATATGTTACCTCCGCCAAGAGGAGCCCGGT
Source organism: Flexamia atlantica (assembly GCA_035578135.1). NCBI lineage: Eukaryota > Metazoa > Arthropoda > Insecta > Hemiptera > Cicadellidae > Flexamia > Flexamia atlantica. The sequence goes on along the minus strand of JAQJVK010000014.1, from coordinate 1,452,672 downwards.
TGAACCCACTTACAGTGGAACTTTGATAATTCGAACCTCAAGGGACCAGCTAAAAACTTCCAATTATCCATGAATTTGAATTAAAGAAGTTCCAAAGAATGAGGCCAAAACATTAAAACTTCACATTGTGAATTTAACCTCCTTATCAAATTGACACTCTAAAAGAATAAATTCATCAACAAACGTTAATTATAAGGGTTCTAAAACAGTAATCATAAAACAGAAATAACTTCCCTTAAGTATAAACTACGTACGACGCGACGTACGATAATACAAAGAAACATTTCTGCTAGTAAAAATACAGCTACTTCTGAACTTGATATAGGCTACCAACTTAACTTTGTGTGACATTGACAATTTCCGCTAAAGTGAGTATTTTATAAGTCCGAGATTTTGTAGACATGGTCACTACACTTATTTAATGTTACATAAAAACTTTTAAACACTTAAAAACAAGACACTCCACAAATAAAAAAAAAAACTATGTTTGAAGGATGATCGAAAACAATGGAATGCTGCACTGGAATTCGGAAGTTAGTTTGGCTGGTGGGGGGAGGGAAGGGGGTCGCAGTGTTGAGTAGCCTTGGTGTTGACATAGAAAACTGCGCATCAAGTCTGGCGCATGGCTCGTCTGCCGGGAGCCGTTCTACACAGAATCAAGCACGAAAAGACTAGTGGCGCTGCCACAGCGAGCGCAACCCTTTTCCGAACCCAGTCAGCGTTCTGTACTGATTTAGTTTAAATTATTGGTGTCGAGTTACAAGCGATGTTGGGGCAGGGTGGGAAGCCTGGGAGGTGGAAGGGATGAGTCATTTGACCATAACGTGACATGCCATAGGTCTAGCATTAATTTTTTATTGAACGTCGTAGTAAAACGTGTATTCCAATGAATTTGTAACTCATGAAATTCAAGTCGTGGAATGAAATTGATGCACCTTAATTTGGCACTTAAAAAATTCGAATTATCCAAAATAAACTTCAAATTATCCATGAATTTTAGCATTGTTTCGATACAAAATGCCAGGGACCAAGAAAAATATTTGAATTAAAGAAGATTTCAAATTATACAAGTTCGAATTATCCAGGTTCCACTGTATAAGGTTACCCGGTTAAAAGGCACCTGCATAAGGGGGAGTCTACTGTATGTAGAAGTTTAATAAAACAAAGAAAATGTTTAGAAGAAAGTTTAAATTTGTTTTAAAGAATTTGTTAGTGGAATTAATAGGAGGGTAAATGGAAATAGTTGCTGCGCTTCATTGCTACAAAGATGTCTGTCATTCAAGCGTAGAGATGGCCATCTTTGAAGCGAGCAACTTTGAATGAAATATTTCAGTCATAAAAAATGAGAACACTTTGAACATCCAATCCAAAATATATTTACAATAAAATATTCATTCTACAAAAAACTCTTGGGTTTGCAACTAAATGAAATTAACATAAAAAGTTCATGTTAACCATTTAGTCAAAAGCCATCCACTTTCAGATCCACAAGCAGGCCTGCCATCTTCCATCAACAAAAATATGATAAGAAGAAGTTTTAATTGAGATATATAAGCAAGTTTGCACTTTTAGAAAACAAAGTTATATTTCGAGTTGAAAGTCTCATTTTTTGCTAGCACTCCCTATTTATTTTCATGCTTTACAAACTTTATATTCCTTTAATTGTTTTTAAGGTATCTTCTTCAGCAAGCCAAGGGTCCCTTTGACTAATAAAAAAAAGAACAAAGGAAAAAGGAAAAACAAAGGTGAGAGAAAGAAAAACAAGAACGAGCCACAACCCGCAGATGATGAAAACTATTTGGATTCAAATGATCTTCTCTCCAATTCACTCGGCATAGCCAAGCTGTGGCCTTCAGTGTGAGTTTAGAGTTTTATACAGCTAAAAAACTTTTTTTTGAAGACTGATAGTGTAATCACAACTTGAACGTAGCTTTTATGACTCGTTAAATATAGGAAGGATTAAAATTAGGTTTTTATTTTGAAATTAAGAAAGGTTTTGTGCTGTGAGCTGCAAAAATACTGTTAAATGTTTTAAAAGGAGTTTTTATTTAAGCGGGATCAGTATTTTTATTTATTTTGTATTGATCTTATCTTGATCAATTCCCAAGATATATTTTATTATATGTAATGTAAATGTATTATATGTAATCATGTATCATATTTTTTTATGTAATTCTCTATGTGCTGTGTAATGCAGTCACTTTTTCCTCTGTTTCCCCAAATAAAATCTTGATGGCATAGATTTTAAAAATTTTAAGGTGAAACTAATTTTTGAAATTTTGACACTGTTCAGGCTTCAAACGGGAGGAAAACTTAAAAGTTTTACAAGTTAGGTCTGATTGTTACCAATTTTGTTTTGGATGAGTTACCACTGTCTTTGTTGTCGTTCTCAATAGTAAGGCTCCTAGCCCACAATGTCATGCTAACCTGTCAGTAGAGCCCTTAGCCCACCATTTCCTGCTAACTCTTCTCTTTAGCCCAGTGCCCTAGGTTTGAATAGTTTTTTTTCCAACAGTTTCTCCAGAGTTATTAAACTAATCACTACTTCTGGAATGGTCCAGAATAAAATTTAAAAATGTTTATTTTCCTCTGTCTTGAAAACCGCATAAATTCTATCATATACCTAATCACTTTTCAATGATCAATCAATTTACAATTTAAGTGATGAAAAAAGACCATGATATGATAACAATCTTCCCGTTTTCCTTAAGTTATTAGGTTTAAAAGGAATAAAGTTTGTTTTCTATTAAAAAAGCTTTTTGGTAGGAGTAAGTGATGCCATTGTTGAGAAATAGAAATGATGTTGACAATAAAAATTTGATCTAAGTTATTATTGTAAAATAAGTGAGTTTACACAGTGTCAATTTTAGTTCAGAGGATTTTCTTATTTTATGATCTCATATGTTTTTAGAATTTGTACTTTTATGTTTTGTTATATAATAATAAGCTTTGTTTTTGTTACTTTTTTAATTTTCACTTACTTTTGTCTATGTTCTTTTGAGGATAAACTATGGATGGATCAGCTTATGTTACTTTACAATAAATGATTATTCGGAAAGAAGATGATTCCTGAAATCATCAAATAGATAAGTAAAGATAAGAATCCAGTAATATAGACAATAATGTTTTGAATTTTAATAGAATATGGTTTATTACTAGCTTTATTCCAGAAGGACTCCTCAAGCATCTGAAAATATTTGTATTAACTATAGGAGCGTTAATAATCTTTTTTTACCTCTATATCAGAAGGATGGCAAAAAAATTGTCCATCTTAATTTGAGGTAGAGTGTATGTGTTCCTAAAGGATAGATGTACCTACTTGTCACACTGAAGAGATTCTTTTTGACTATTCCTCGCCTCCCCCTTATCTGGATACCTTTTGACCGAGGCCCAACCAGATAAAGATTTGCGCCTACATAGGCACACATACATATATGCAAACACAGTTATGTAAAAACTCAACATTTTGACAACAGTATGTCTTTAGTATTTCTTACGGAAATCATCAATACCGTTCACTGCCTGCAAATCTTGGCTGGCCTTTTTTTTTGTAAAAATCAGATGTTTAAAGGTAGTCAGATAACAGCGAGAGAACTGAAATGCAAGTTTACAATGTCAAATTTTTCATCTTTGACACATAGTTAAGAAACTGGTATTCATATTTTAGTTAAAAAAGCCAAATGTTGTATCTTGATTTGTGAAACTATTATGTTACTATACTGATACAAAGCCATTGCTGCTCATGTATCTGTTTGGTTTTTATAGATTGTTTTACTATAACAAGTAAAATTAACATAGCAGCCACGTTTTCTTTTATAATACACTCATATTTTTGTTTTTTATTCCTTAGTATTTTGAATTTTTGTATGTTTACAGTCTTACTAAAAGAAGATAAAATATAATTTTTTCTTGCCTTGTGATTTCTAGGCAAATGCTCTGTGACTTTTAGTTTTTGAAATGGGATGTAAAAAAATTTTTTTCTCAAAAACTTGGTGTTGTTTTCTTATATATTTTGTTGTGCCTTACAATCAATTGCTCAAGTAGACTTATATTGAAAATATACAGTAAGAATATACTCCTCAACATATAATTTGTCTATGTTTTTACTTGTTATTTGATATTAAAGAGCTTTTCCCATATTATTTTGTACCTTATTGGTTTTTACCATTTCTATAACTCGGTCTGTTATCGAAGGAGAATCAATCCTCAGAAACTTCCCAAGACCACCCTCTCTTTCGCCACTCAGTTACAAAAATAATGTAAAGGCAGTACAAAAACTGTATTATCTTGAACTAAGTTAAACAGGGATAAAAATAAACCTTCAACACAAAGAGAACGGCAAAATTTTTAATGTTTTATCCAAGGTAACAAATATTCGGTAACACAAGTATATAAAAATATAGTATAAAGGGTGCCTAACTCAGTTCTTAATATGATTATAGCCCTTACTGACATAGTTGTCATACATTAAACAGTTGAAAATATATCTCCGAGGTCTTTTGGAGCAATATAAATAGTAATTACTTGCTTTACAATTAAGTGTTTAGAAAAAACAGTTTTACTCTTAACCTAATAAAAATAGAAAAAGCCTGATAGTTAATAAAGATTGGTAGGAGTGTGCGAGTACTCAACTATCGACTTTTTTCGAGCCGAGTTTACACTCTTTGACTTGACTCAAACTTCCTAAAAATACTCAAAAGTTTGAGTTAGTTACTGCTGCTGTTTACCCGAGATCTGTGCACGCGATTTGAGTTTTGTGGTTGTTTTTCACACCCATCTTTAACTGTCTTTGGAAGAAAAATCCGATGTTTTACTTCAATTATAACAATAATTCAATTCAATTATGTTCTGGACAGCCGTTCTGGCGGGTGAGTGCATTGTATTCGGAATTAGTGTTAAAGATCTGTCTTGTAGGCAGTCGATCATATGATCACATGTTAAAGGAAAGACACATTTACAACATGAAAGTTTATGCTGCAAGCTTATATGAAATATAAACACGGTCACACTACAATATTTGTTAAACTTACCGAAATACATGGTAAAAACTCCCGCAGAGCTTGCCGCAAGTCTAATAAGAGGTTATTTTCCCTTTACTAGAGATAATACTCAATATTACATTTGGTATTTCGTAAGACCAGTGCTTGATTTGCGGCGGAACGGCGTTCCGGGACCTCTTTCTGCCGCAAGAGTCGATCTTGTAAATCTTTATCGGTCAGATTATTTTTAATAAGAAACGATAGTATGCAATCGGACGGATAATTTGCCGTAAAATGCAATCACGTACAATCGGCTGGAGGATTTCGCCACGAGAGGATCGTGTGTAATCGGCCGGAGTATTTTTCGGAAGAGACGATCGCGTGTACTCAACCGAACTTTTACTTAAATTACGCCCGGAATTTCGGCCTGAAATTAGCGCACTTTTGTGTAGACTTGAGCTAAGCCGAATGTTGAAAACGCTAAAAAGACCCGATACTCACACAAGGCATCATAAAAAAATCTAGAATTTCTTTAGACTATTTATTTTTTGGTAAATAATTCTTTGTTAGTTTTTAATTTACTATTAAAAATTTTGAGTTAGATAAAATGTGGCTTTTTAAATCAACCTAATTATTCACATAGACAAATAATACTTTGTTGAAGGGAAGAATTATAATGAGGGGGGGTGTTACGTACAAACTGGCAATTACAGTTCCGGTACCTCAATTTGTACAAATCAAGCACTGCGTAAGACAACTTTCGGTACACTATTACAACACAAATTTCTTAGTGTTGATGGGTCTTACAAATGTAAACATCGTTTTGACAGTTCAACACAATCGTTAGTTTTAGTGGACAATTTGTAGTGTTTCCACTTTTTGCCACCCGCCAGTACGTCAGTCCCAAACTGTAAAGTTTGTTGATTCATTGATAGAAATAGATTTATATTGTGATTTATTGATATTTTACCCAGACATAAGGTTAGTGAATGTATTTAAGATGGACTGAGCTTTAGTCATTTCATATAAAAAAACACTGGAAAACCAAATCAAGCTGAAGAGATTTTAAAAGTTGCCTTAATTTAGTTTATATAATTTGATATACTTTCTCTTAACTCAGGAACAACTCTAAAGTGAGATTTTAAAAGTTGTCTTAATTTAGTTTATATACTTTTATAAACTTGTTCTTAACTCACGAACACCTCTAAATTAAATAACATTACAGTATTAAATTATATTTGAATAATAATTACTATTTTTGACATGATAATGTTGGAAAACTATTATCTTGTTACTTAAAATAACTTGACTCGAAAAAAGCTTGAAACTCGAGCTAGTATTTAAAAACTAGGCTCAACTTCATAAATTATCACTCGCTCACCCCAATTTATTAGTAAAGCTATACTATAACTAAATAAAAAAATTACAAATAAAAAATTCAGTCTATTAGACTTAGCACCAACAATCCATTTGTAATATTATTCTATTTAAATGTATGTTGAGCAGACAATATTGTAACCGTACTCAACCTAACAACAATATTGAAGGCACTGGTGAAAATGTTGTTTCTCTTAAATCGAACAACAACATTTCTATTACTATTCTATCTTAGGTCATCAAATCACAGCTCCAAGAACTTGGCACTTTTCTTGATTTTAGTATAAATATACGAAGCTTGATCCTAAGAGGACGCATTCATTTCCTCCTGAAAAATGTTTTACAAAATAAACATTCCGATAGAAGAATGCAAATAAACATTTTTATAGTTCTTTACAGAGATCCCTCCTATAAATATTAATATAAACAAGGTTAAATTTTGGTAAAAGTTGAAAGAAATGCTTGATACAGAAACAAATTTAGCAACAAATACTTTTCAAGCCGTAAAAGCTGAACAATGCAGGTGCTTAAAAATGTAAAAAATAGTTATGATGTTTTAAAATTTGAATTTAGTGGTTGAGTATAATGCATTTTGGGGGAAGTAGCAGGATTTTTTCCATAGCAGAGTGTGGAAAACGCAAAAGAGTCCAGAAATGGGAGGGACTAGAGAACAATGATTTTCATCACGGTGAAAAAACACCTAAGCTTTTTACACATTGTTTTTAAAAAAATTATCTGATATAAAGTATTCTGATAATTTTGCCAAGAGAGAACCACTTTTAAAGTTTATTTTAGTTTCAAAGTAAGATGGAAACAGAAAAGGTTTTGTTTAGGAGATGAAAAGTCAGCTGACCATTATTTATCATATGAAAAGGAAATCAAAGAGTTTCATACATCTCAGCTGTATGGTAATTTGACTAGAGTAGAACCTCGATTAACCGTCACTCTCGGGACCGGGAGTGTGACAATTAAGAGAATAGACGGATAACAGAAATTTAGCTAAAAACCTGTTCAAACGTAGATTTAAAATATTTTGGAAAGAAATTAAACCCTGTATAAGTGGATAATACATAGTATTTATATTTAAATGGCATTAATACAATGGTAATTACAGACCTTCTAAACTGTATGTTGTGCTCATTCAGTGTTCGTCAGTGAATTGCATAAACTCAAATTAAAAGATAGTCCGTCATCTTTTAAATGAGTCGCTAACACCATACATCAGCGTGATACTTGTAGCTGTTTCGTCCTTCCTCAAACGTTTAATAATTTTGATCTTTTGGTCAAGCCCTAGTGCGACTCGTTTTCGTTTTTCAGCCATCGTTAACAATCAACAGTTATTGTACTGCAGTTGATTAACAGTACGTATCTAGCTACACACTGTGTAACAGCAAACACTATGTAACTCTGAACTACGAGGCATGCCGTATAAGAAAAAAAATCAACATACCAATGAATGAGTAATAAATAACTTGCTCACCCCCATACCACTCCTTGCGTGGGAGTGGTGATTTTCGGTGGAAACTCAAGGTCATTAGCCGCGGACAGTCGCGTTTGATCACAATGGCGCTTGCACTTTCTTCTGTGCTTTGCACGACGCCAATTTACAACATATTGCGAGCACGGAGGCAGTGACGGATAAAAGAGTGACGGTTAATCGAGGTTCTACTGTATTTTCAAATACAGAGTGATGAATCTTTTTGTTACTAATCAATGTTTGAAAACCTCAAGATATAAGTGATTGCTAAACCCATTTTCAAGACTGCCATTGGCTGTTGGGCTATTAATTAACAGTTTTATCTAAGGAACATGCCAGCCTTAGTCAGTAACAAGAATACTACGTTCATAGGACCGTCCTTATATTAGACCAGTTTGTAATTTGTAAACCAGGTGAAATTGTGGTTCGGATTCCACGTTAAAATGTAGGTCCTGTAGTTGCCATTGGCTGTTGGGCTATTAATTAACAGTCCTGTCTAAGGAAAATGTCGGCCTTAGTCAGTAACAAGACTACAAGATTGCGCCAAAACCATCCTACACTCATCTTACCTGGGTAGGTCGCCATTTCAAGTAATTTATTATGTTTATATGTGTTGATGAGTCAAAATAACATGTACTGATATGTTATTTGTTACGTATTGATAAAAAAAGCACACATTTTCCAAATTGTCTTCACGAGAGGCAGCTACAGAGAAGAAAGAAGGTAATAGAAGATTGAAACTCTAATTTCAATATCTTCCAACGTGACAAATAATTTTCTTTAATGCCCTAATATGTCTATTTTGACTAATCGTAAAGTTACCTGTTTCTTCTTGAGAGCCTGCTCGTACTGCTGTTGCATTCTCAGCCTGGCGGCCCTCATTTCTGCAGCTAAGTCAACAGGCGGCTCCTCTGCAAGAACAAATATAACAGTTACTAAATTGTAACTTAGCCGCGACCTTTCAACAATATTGGAATACGTAGAGTTAATGAGTACGTTTCAATATGTCCAGGTGAAGAACATCCAGGTATGTTATATGTTACAAAACCTTCCAACCTGCACCAAACTAACTAAACCACTAATCCTAGATCCTAACCTAGTCTAACCTACCCAAACCAAACCTAACATATATTAACCAAAACTAACCTAACCTAACTTAATCCAACCCAATCTGGATGTTCTGCACCTAGATGTTTTAAAAAGTTTCCTGAGATAATTCACCTAGTGTCATCCAGTCATTAAAATTAAACATTTCACAAAATAAGGGTGCAACAGCCTGCAGCCTCTAGATACAAGTGTGATTGTAGCACAGTTATTGTTGCTTTTAATGAATAGTTGAAATATTTTATAAAAATAATAGAACGAAAGTAGAAGAAAACGAGTCAAAATGAATAAAGGAACAAATTGACCAAAGAGTGACTAATTAGTGTAGGAAAAATACAAAAAGTGATTTTCCATTGATCACCATACCAAAAAATGCAGCAAACACCTAAGAGGTCTTAGTTTGTTTGTACAGTATTTTTATACATACATACATACATACATATCTTCTTCTTCGTAGGCCATCATCTCTGAGGCACTGAAGGCGTCAAGGAGTCCCAATGGCTAGGATCACCGAATCTTAGGCTAGGTTAGTTAGCTTGGTATTAAATATTAGTAGGCTACAGGTTTTTATCTTTAATTCTGGGATATTATGGTCAGGCATTGTTAGTGGGTGACAGGTAGGCCTCCAAGTCATAATGTGGCTTTAAGATATTTTTTTAATTCCAGTTGAAAATTTTCTATTTTATTTATATATTTTGAATGATTTGGGAGAGCTTGAAACAGCTTTTTGTCACTATATTTTGGTTGATTGGGTTATTTGTGTATTTGTACAGTATTTATTGTGGATGAAAACAGTTCAGGTTATACCTTGTTTAGCAGTTTCGCCGTTCAGTGCATTGATGGCGGCCGCTAGAGTCACTGGCTTGGGTGCTGAAGTGGAGGAAGCCTTCGGTATGGCTCCAGTGGAGGGCCGGGCAGCCTCCGACCCAGGTCGTCTTTCAAACCGGTTGTTCATGTAGACAGGAGTCTGAAAAACAAATGTTTCATTCATTCTAAAACACTTTACATAGTCTATTGGGATTTTAGTATGTAGTGAAGGTAAAATCTGTAAAGATTCAAGATCACATTATTTCAAAATGATGTGTTTTATATAGGGTGGTTTCAAAACGTGTAGGTGCAGAATGTCCAGGTTAGGTTAGAATTGCTTGAGGTCAGCAAGCTTACTTAAATGACGTATATTCATGATGATGGTACACTCAAATAAATACGAAACAATTGGAATATTTCAATGCTTCTGGCATTCACGACCAGGAAGTGAGTCCTTCTCAAACAAACCTAATATGACCGAGAGGCCGACATCAATGCTCTTAGTTTAGGTTATTTTAAATTAGGTTAGTTTAGTTGAGGTTGGACGGTTTTAACAGTTTTTATAATGTTCCTGGACATTCAGCACCTCAGGGACATTTTTAAAGTCAATGTATATGTAACTTTACTTTGAAGCAACAAGCAAAAACCAAATTAGTGACCTAGAAGTTTCATCCTAACTTTAATATAACGAGTGGGAGTGTGTTCATATATAGTTTTTATACACCCCCTTAAATTTTTTAAAGGCAGGCTAGAAGAGACACCTCTTCAAAATAACAAAAAATCAAATTACCGTTTTAACTAAAACGGTAGACCCCCTCTTAACCGACCCAAACAGGACCGGACCTAGGTCGGATAACTTAAAAGGTCGGATAAAACGGGTAATCCTCTAAACACTTAAAAATAAAAGTTCTATTGATTTAGGGTTGTATTAACAGTATTCTAAAGCCGTTCATGGATTATTTAGAAAATATACTATAATTTTAAGCCTATTTTCCTAAATAATTATGTAAAAATCTTATAAATAACTTCAAAACACGGTCCAAACAAAAGATTTCAATAAAATAAATTTAAGATAAATATTTAAAATATTTTAACCCGCAACAAACTGTATAGTTGAGCATAACATTTCCATCGCTGGGTTTGGGAACGGAAATGCTGCAATTCCTAGGAAAGGGCCATTAAACATACCCAAGCAAAAATGCCACCGAACTGTTCTAAAAACAGGGTCGGTTAAAACAATCTTTAATATTTGACCAACAAGGGCGGATAATCCGATCGTCGGTTAAACGAGGTCGGTTAAGAGAGGTCTACTGTACTTAGTAGCATTTTTGCTTGGGTATGTTTATAGGTACTTGGGTGTTATACAGAGGCAATTTATTTGCACTGTGCTGTATTGTGATTATTTTAGGATAATTTAGTATATAAATAAACCTCGGTAATTTCTTTGTTCCACTTCAATTTAAATACGACCCATGAGACTTACTCCAGTCCCCAAATTCCCTGGAATAGCCCAAGGTCAGGATGATGATGAAAGTGTGAGGCTCCTTCAATGCATGTCAGAATTTGAAGTGAAGTTTTCCAATAATACTGCAGGCAGATTTTTTTGATGCTATCTTTGTTGATGTTAGTTTTTCAGCTTGTCTTGCCTTACCTTACCCACCCTGACTGAACTTAACCTAAACAAACTTAACCAACCCTTTTTATCTCTGCGATGGAGCATACCCCTGCGGCACTTTAAAACAGTTATATGGTAGTATATAAAGAATTCTACCTGTTCAGGAGTAAAATTGTAGAGAGCCGAGTGACCGAGTTTATCCACTTCGTCCTGGACCTCCAACTTGCGAGCCAGCGCTCGGTTGAGATCCTCGGGGGTGGGCCGCAACACCAGCATGGCTCCTGCGCAACCGGCCAACCCTTACAATAATATCTAAAAGCCTACGAATTTATTTTTTTGCAGAAATGAGGTTCACAATATTTCTTTTAAAAAGTTAGTTACCCTTTATACCTTTTTTGCCACAAAATAACATAGTTGGTGTTAATTTTAAGGTATCGCAAATATGTAGGGAATTCGGGGATTAAAATTTCAAAATAACTATAAAAAACTATGTATAAAATCAACAATTTTCCTTGAGAATTTTGAGCTCCAAAATAAATGTATATTTGATTAAAATTCCAAATAATTTCAGCTAAATACGGATAAGAAAAACATAATGATGAATCGGAATAATTCTCAATTAATTTTTGTTCAAAACTAAGCATGTTTCAAGGAAAATAGCATTTTTATTATGAGACTAAAATCTACAAATTTTAGGATATCTAAATCTAATATATCTACAAGGACTAAACATTCTATACTGACTCTTACATTTATTCAGGGTGTCTAAAGCATTTTAAAACGATTTACCTCAGCTAATAGTTTCAATTTTATTTTTTGTATAAAAAATCATCAATTATTTTTATGAGTTCTAGTGGCTTTATGATGAGAATCCTGGGGACTCGACCTATAATCTTCCAAGCAGATGAAAACTGCAAGTATAAAATTGTCTTTCAGAAAGCTTATTGAACAAAAATTACTTAAATTTCTAAATTAAAGATTTACATTATGATAGGTTCATTACAAATGTAACTTTTATACTTGGAAAAAAGAATGAATCTAACCCCATAAACTCACCATTTGGACTATTCAACACACAGCTTGCCGGTGCCTGAGATCCTCCTGGTATTTGAGACTCCTCAGGAACCTGAACAACAATCGTAACGGGACAATTATTTCTGAAGTAAAAAATAAATACCAATGCACCAGTGAGAGATCATTGATCAGTTGACTGGACGGATCCATTGTCATATTTCAAACACAATTAATTATACAATGAAAAGATAAACCAATATTTACATTACACTTTAAGATACACTTACATGATACTAGTTTTTTTGAACTCATAAAATTGATGTTAAATTTAAGAATTAAAACAGTGATCTATGAGGTAATACAACAATCTGGTCTCATCTTTAAACTCTGCATCTAAACTCTGTAGCATATTGTTAGAAAATTTGATTTGCAGAAATTTATGACTTTTGGTTGATTTGAATACAGTACACTCCCGGTTATGCAAGGTCTTCGGGACCGAGGCTACCTCGGATAACACGAACCTCGGATAATTCGGAGTTTACGTGTGTTTTGAGGTTGGGCTGTAATAAGACCAATTCAAAATGCTTTATTAGATATAGTATTTACCAATAAATACGACAATGAAAGTCCTTTCGAGTTGCAAATAATAGAATTTTAAATAACGAAACTTTTTTCACGCATAATAATAACGCTTAGTAAGAAAATTGAAACAAGCTTAGAGCTGCCTCGGATAATCCGGAGTCTCAGATAACCGGGGCTCGGATAATCGAAAGTGTACTGTAGTATAATTACTAATTACAAACAATATAAAGTGATTTTATTTACTATTACTACAACCATACTATATATGTCACTCATTATAAAGTGCAAAACTGAATAAATTTTCCTTTACAATCATAATATTGGGAAAAATAACGATGCCAAGCAATGTCATCATTGTTTGTTCAGTAAAAGAGGCTTGCAAGAGTTTATGCAGAGATTATCGAATATAATTCTCAGTTTTTTCTGCCAAATACAGACCTATTTGGGTCTAACACTGTTTCCCCAGGAGGGGTCTCCATTGAGAAGGTAAAAATAGAAGAAAACTGAGATAGGCAGTCATAATCCACTGAAAAACCACTGCCTTTGACTGTTGTTATGCATGTCTATGACAATAAAGAGATTCATTATTCATTATAAGCTTACCATCAGAAATAGCACTTAAGCTTTCTTAAAATACAATAACATTACTCAACAAATTATAACTACCTGAGAATCAAAGTTCCTCGAAATTTTGGGGTCTTGCTGTACTACTTGAGAACCATTACTTTGCCTTTTAGTTCCCAAATGCTGGGCATTTATTGCTTGATTGGGAGGTTCAATGTGAATGTTCCCTCCCATTCTTTCAATCTGTCCCCCGGTTTCCTTATTTTTACCCTCGCAGCCATTGGGAGATTTAGCAGTGGGATTTTCAGGGGTAGAACTTGGTAAGGCTGATGATCGATTCAACTGCATAGGAGAATTGTTTCTTGATGACTCTGGTAAAAAAAAGATAATTGAGTTCTTTTTGTTTGCTGACTGGCATCGGTTTTATGCGTAAAAAACGACATCTGAGAGTGATGCTGCTTAAACAAATTATAAAAATCTCATCTTCAATGTTTGTCCTCAGACATTTTTCACGACTTGGCATCAGAAGTCTTTCAAAACTGGTCTATCATGGTCTCATTGAAACTCACCTCCGGTACTCGGTGGTACTGTGGGGAATGGCCAACAAAAAATCATTCAATCGACTCTTTGTTTTGCAAAAGAGGGCGGTGAGGCTCGTCGCGGGCCTTGAGGCTGGTTCTCATTGTAGAGAGGCCTTCAAAAATCTAAGGATCCTGACACTGCCCAGTCTTCTTATCTTTGAGGTAGTGCTGTATGCTAAGGTCTATGGACAGCCTGAAATCCGTGACCATGCATACAACACTAGATTTAAAACACGTTTTGCCATCTTTCATAATACTAGTTTGTTTGAAAAGCAGCCTTTTTATATAGGTAATAAGTTTTTGCAGTTGCTTCCACCCAGTATTGTCAATAGTTCAAACCTCAATAGTTTTAAGAATAGTTTAGTACCATTTTTAATTGAAAAATCTGTATATGAGGTGGATGAACTTTTTGAAACTTAAAATCAATTATTAACTTTTATTGCAATAACTTAAATTAAGCAGAATTAATACAAATCCTGACGTATCCCATGCCCTACTACTGCTGGGTCAACGGGATGAAGAGGAGCACGTAAGCACGTAATAATAAATTTGTTGACCTTGTTTTTCATATTTTACACATTTCAACTTATTTCCTTAAATTAGTAGTTTTAACAATATCATTAGTATCTTTTTTTCAGCATTGTATAAAAATAATCGCCATCATCAGCCGTAGTAGTGACTCGGGTCTGCGCACAGGTTCACGCACATGCAGACCTTTTCCTTAGGCTAACAATTATTTAGAATTACCGAAAGTTATACAATAAGAATACAAACAAAATGTTATGATAATTTTACCTCTGAATATTTTTTGGAATACAGAAATTTTTTCATTCATTCATTTTTAATTAATTCATTCAACAAGACTTTTGATAAAAAAACTGTTATCTGTTAAACGTTTTACCATTCAAATGATTGTTGTAAGTTTAATTTATTAATGACGGCAATTTTAAATTAAAATAAATCAGAAATTAGGCCTATAACTCACCCAGTTCGAGAGGCTTTGAAGCTGGTTTGGAGGAAAGAAATGGATTCATAGACTCAGATTTTGCCGAATTTAAAGATTTGGTATCTTTGAGCTCTTTGACATTTTCTTTATCTTCAGTTTCCTGCAAATCAAGGGAGATAAAACTATGTTGAACGATGAAAACCTAAAGTGATATCATTATCTGAAATATGCCATTTATGTACATGTCTGTGTAAGCGAATGGCCATAATTTTTACAACAGCTATTACCTGACTTTCTACCATTGTTAGAAAGAATCCAGTTAGGCCTACCAATTCAATCTAATAAAAAAATATGATGTGTCTCATAACAAAAGTAAAAAAATACTAACCAATTTCTAGAAAGATTTATGGAGAAGCAGGAAGAATCTTCTAATCTCCTTTAGCAAAACTAGGGGTGTGCGATGCATCGAAATTACGATTCAATTCGATTCGACTTGCATCGAAATGCCGATGCATCGATTTTGCCTCGATGTCTAAAATTAGTCTAAAATATATGTTGAAAGCAATTAAATAAACATTTAAACTATGTAAATGCGAAATATTAATGTTCAAAGCAGTTTATTGAATCGTAATGAAATTATGAAAAGCTTAGTGCATAGTAATACTTTCAGACTCTAGACGCTTAACAACAAAGAACGCATAATAAAGGCTACGTGACAAAGTAGTGCATTGTTATTTTTTCGCCAAGTTTAAAAATTATTGCAATAGATGTTTCTCAATTTTATAATGAGTTTTAAATTATCGTAGGCTATAGCTGTATAATTCCATTCACAAATTTCAATGACGAGAATAAAACGAGCACTACGATAGTCGGCGGCAGCTTGCAGTGTGACCGCTATCAAGATGATGATGCAGGCTGACCACGCAATGGATCAAAACCAAATACTGCTGTTAGAGAAATTACCCGACTCTCGGATACAATAGAGCACCGATTATCCAAACTAATTGGGGACAAGGGGTGTTTGGATAACTGAATATTCGGATAATTGAACATGAAAAGACAACATTTTAAAATTATATATGTAACATAATTTTTAATAGTAAAAAGGCTAAAAAATGATCAAACAAAAATTATTCACTTAATTTTATTATGAAATTTATCAGAATTCATTGATATCCCGACGCAACAGCAGTTTCGGTTGGCGTGGGAATTTAAATTGCTTGAGAATCATGTTGAAAATATGAATTATTACGGCGTTCGGTTAACCGACGGTTCGGATGATCGACGTTTGGATAATCGGCGCTCTACTGTATTTCCAAGCCCGTGTGGGGATTTCGTAATACTTTCAATAGTTTATTCCAGCAGAGATGGGTATTTTTGCGGGTAAACACGGTCTACAAGTGGTAACACTGTTATGTGATGCTCAGCTGTCGAGCTGTGTGCCGTCGTCGTAAAGCTCACCACTGCACAGTAATTAATTAGTGTTTGTTTCTTTTGACTGTCGCACGAAGCAATTGAATGTTTTGTTTTGGAGTAATTGAATGACAAATAAAGATGTCTGAAGACTGCGACGAAGAGATCGTAGACGATGCGGGCTCAAGTAGCCAAAGCTTTGTTGAAACAGATAGTTACGAATGACAATACCGACACCGCTAGGGATAGGCCTACTTTAATTGTATCCGAGAAGAGTTACTTAGGCTAATTTTTATAATTATTAGATGACTTAACAAACTTTGAATTGATTAATTTTTACTTGGACAGCTTGTGTTTTTTAAGAAAAACTTTAGACCTAGTAATAATATAACTATTTCTTGAGAATTTGTTTTTGATGTACGATATAAAAAAAATTTGAAGATCTGAATGAAAAGTAAGACACGGAAGAATGAACATTACCGGTTTCTTCTGCCTGGACAGAACGGATTGTTCCTGAATCAACATCTCCAGTATCAGCTGCTCTTCTTGCCTTTGGAGAGCTTCCTCTTCCGTTTCACCTTCCAGCAGAACCTCTGAATCTGTAAATTATTCAATTATTCAATCAATTTTAAATTAACAGAACACAATTAAGGAACTGACACTTACTTTCTCTCTCAAAGCCGGTTAAATGTATGAAAACTGCATTATAGTAAAACTTTCATGAAATTTGGAAAAAATAATTATTTTTGAACACTAAAATCTTTATAACTTCTGAACCTGAATTTTCACAGATTGCCAGTATTGTCATTTCGTTTGACATCTTAGGTACTACAAACCATGAAATTTTTATCTTGATTGTTGGAGCCATTTTTGAAAAAAAAAAAACACTTTTTGGTTGATTTTTATGAACCCTTGAAAATTATAAAATAAAAAAAATGAAACAATCTAGAGATATCACAGCTTTATACCTATATGCAAAACTTAATGAAACTTGGACCACTGGTTTCACCTCTAGCTATGTTTACATAAAAAAACACTTATCCTCACGGATTGACAGACAGCATTCCAAAAATCATTGTTTCTTTTTGTTATTTGGGAAATATATTTCACACCACCAACTCAAATTTGAAAATTTGTAAAAAAAAAGAATACTTTATATAATTTATATATAAACTTTCCTGGGAAACGCCACTATGGGTGAGCTCAAACCAAGATTACCCAGGGGAAGATTAACGAAAGTTAAGGGCTAAACAATCTTTAAGACACAAAACAAATTCAAAATACTTACTTTCACGATCTCCACCACCCAGTCTATACCCAGCATCAATATGTTTATTTTTTTCAAGTTTTTCCTTTATTTTTTGTTCTTCCTTTCGTCTCTGCTTCTCTTCTTCCTATAAAAAATAAAAAATAACTAAATTTGTGAGTTTTTTTTCAATTCTATATAGATAAATAAAAATACTAAATAGGTCCTGAATTATTTAGTATTAAAAGGCATGAAGAGTGTTAATGAAATCAATATAAAATTTGTAATTCATAAGATTATTACTGCAAAGCTTGATCACGGAGGATCAGTTACCATCTCTCTAAAAAGAAACTTAAATTATGTCAATAGAAAACAAAAGGAAGTACTTTGGGTGTAATCAGAAATAGAAAGTCATAAATTGGACTGGCTTGTTAAAAAGCAAGATATGCATTGGAAAATATATGATGTGTGATGATACCATACAAGCCTACCATTCATATCACATTTGTGTTTACCTTACATTGCCACTAATGTGTTAGCCATGGATAAGCAAGGTCATCATCAAACTCTATCCATAGATAAAAGAAATACTCGGATAACATTAGCAATCTTAAGGCCAAAAATTACTGTCATATGTTAGATGACTGCTGTTGAGAATAAGAATAAATATATCTTTTCCTTTCTGCAATTTACTGATTTTATACCTCCACATTACCACAAAATTTTTTGTTTTATCCAAAACGGCTTTGAAAAACAAATGTATATTTGATTGTCTATGTGATTTGTGGAAATATGAATTAGTGTATACTTATTTGTTGTTATGAAATGAAGTTCAATAATGTAATCGGAAATCAAGGTCTGTAGAGAAGAGCAGCAGCACTAATGTCAAAAGGTTATCCCTCTCAAAAATGTCAACAAATCGTGACATCTTTTATAGACCGGAAGCTTGTAACCGCTTGATTCCACAGGCCTTGTAGGATTTAAGCAATCTGACAGTTTAATAATATTATTATTATCATATTATTTACAGCCCTTGGTAGGTGAGGAGTGGCAATAAACACCATTTCTTAACAATTTAAGAAGACGATCCCTTTTATATCCTGCAATTACATTTCATATCGCAAGTTGTTACAATATCCCATTTCAGGGGGTTAAAAATCCTGCGCGAGGAGAGAAAAATTATGCCAGTGACCTCTATGCACGTTTTTCAACATAATAACTTTTCTACAGCTCTATCCAACAACTCTCCAACAGTTGTCTGTCCAACAATTACCCACCAGCCTCCGCTGCTCCTGGTACCTCAGCGCGTCCTGTCGCAGCTGCTCCTGCTGCCTCCGTCGCACCTCCTCCTCCGCCTCCGCCGGACTGTAGCCGGGAGCTTCAACAACACGTGACAGATTAATTTTACTATGATATAGAAAGCCAAATTAGTCAAGATACAAATTAAATGTCAGTTGTAGTGAAAATGTAACGTGAACGTTTTACATTTCAGCAAAATGTAAAAAAAATCCAGCCACATGGTTTGTTGCAGCAAGGACTGAAAACGAAACTAAATAGTTTCTGGTTGAATTTCGACCAGTAAGCGATCTGTGGTCAATATAAAAATTAGAAAATCCTATCGATTTCTTTAATAAATGTCACAAGTTATGTCTCTTTAAAAAATATATATTAGTAATAAATTAATTCTTTTATAACTTCAATTTCTTTTTAAATTCCAACCATATTTTGCAAGCACAAAGTCATTGCATTGCAGTGCCCATGCATTGTCTCTTTAGCTGATAGAAATTGGAAAACCATCACAAAAATGATTGCACATTATTTTTTTTTTTAATTACACATATATTATGCAAACATCAAATAATAACTTTAAAAATATACAAAATTATACGATTATTTTACAATATCCTTAATTTATGTAAAGATGGTTTGAATTCAGCCAACAAATGTAAATATTAAAAAATAACAATTAAATGTTACAATTGGATATTAAATTTGTTATTGGCACTCAATGTTACTGACCTTATCAACATCGATAAGATAAGAGAAAGAGTCAGCATTATGGGTGTGATTCATGTCCTTAGACAGTCCAACACTTTATTTGCAATGAAAAATAATAAGCGCTGTGTTAAACCAAAATTTAGCTATTGTTTAAGGATTTTCAGTAAATCTTATTTGTTATTTTAATTGTTGCTTACAATTTTCCTTGCGATAATCCATTTTTACCACTCAAGTGATGATTCTAAAAGTTCTCAGGGTTAAAAAAGAGGTTTAGAGGTTTAGAGATTTACTTTTACTGTAAAGTGCTTGACATGACTTTTTTAAGGTTTTTCAATTTCAAGGCGATTCCTATGTTAACTGTCCACTGATAGGTAGCCTTAACACACTAAACATTTGACTAGGGATCAGGGCTGTACCCAGCTGTGGCGGGCCCCCGTAAAGACATTAAGCCGGGCGGGCCCCTCATGTCCTGGTACTGTACCCGCCCCACTCAAAACCGTAGCTGATTTCCGGTTCGGCAAAAGCGGTGACCTCCTTTTTTTTTTTTTTTTTTTTTTTTTTACTGACACGTCCCGCTTTTTGTCCCTTCGTTGCTCTTGCGGGCCCTTTTTACCCATTCCCGGCCCTCATCGGGGGCTTGCCGCTATTTCGGAGGGCAATACGGCCCCCCGGGCCCCCCCCTTGACCCCGGGCCCCGGTAAAATTGTACCGGCTATCCCGGTCTGAGTACGGCCCTGCTAGGGATCAAAAAATAGACTTTTCAAATTATTACCGTATCCAGCAGCCTCATCCAAAAGGCCTTCATTCAGTCGATGGCCCTGGTCTACATGTTTGTATCTCGCCAAATACTCCTCTCTTTTCTTCGCTTCTTTCTGTTGGGGAAAAAAGTAAAATGATTTAGAGTATTGAGGTTATATCTTCTAGAGGTATTTAAAATAAAGTATCTTTAAACAGATATTTTATTTTAAAAATAATATTTTAGACCTACAGGAATTTGAAAAATATTTTTCCTTGGGCTACAGCAATTGATGAATGGGATATTATATCTTAAAACATTTTTCAGTCGCCACCTAGAAATCAAGGTCCACTCTTATCTTAATGCCTATATAGTTAATATAGTATAATACAATATATATACTGTCTGCATTAGATTACCTGACTTCAAAACCAACGATCGGTTTAAATAATTTTAACCTGTTTTAGGGATTTTTCTGGCAAAATTTTACCTTTTTTATTTTTAACCCTTGGAAGACTGAAAAGTTTCTAGAAAGTTTTGAAATTTCTTTCAAAAGAAACATGAAATAGTTGGTCTATAGGTCAGGTCTGGGGGCACAGAACAGCTGACATTATACGGACTAAAGTTTTAAGTAAAAACAAGCTAGGCTTAAAACTAGTATTGGATTTCGTAATGTTATGAAGAATATGTATGTATGAATAATAAATGACATTTTGTTGTTCCTATGAACATCAAAACAAACCATCATGTTAAAAGGAACTTATTACACCTAATTATGATTTACACTTTAATAAGCACTGACAACAAGCAGAACTAATAAGTTTATGTTTCATTTTGATATCCGCAGACATTAGCCATCACCAGAGACGTAGCCAGGACATTTTTTTTTGGGGGGGGGGGGTTTGGGCTCCGCAGTTACTTGAAATGAAAAATAAACTTTCCAACCATTCATTTAAACACAATTCCAACATTTTTGGGGGGGGTTTGACCCACTGACCCCCCCCCCCCATTGGCTAGGGCCTTGGCCATCACTGATTAGTATAAGAACAAATAATAGCAAATTTGCGCAAAAATTAAAATCACCAACACCGATAATGAATTCAGTTTAATTATTCTATACCAGTAGGCTACACTAAGTTAAGACAGAGAAAATAAAAAATGAAACTACAGTAGGCCTATCAACAAATTTCATAATAAAAAAAACAAAGAAAAAGTTGAACACAAAAATTGAAAGTTTAGTGAAAGAAATAAACCCTGAATCCACAAAAATCAACCCACAAATATTTTAGTCATAAAACTGGACATATTGACCTTCAAGACAGATATTCTTAGACTCGGTTTGTTTAATTTTGTTGTATGCTTGCGTTTTCCCTTTGAAGTTGAAAATTTAACAGACCTCTGTAACAGATTATGAGTTGTACAGAAAAATATCAAAACCAAATTGCTACCGTACCATGATAGAAAAAATCTAAAATAGGCTTACTTCTTTTAAAAAGATATTATTTTCATTCTAAATTAATGCATTCCATCAAATGAGGCATTTTATATACCTATTAGGAAATGGATGAGCATGTTTTGGACTTAATTAGCACGTTAAATTTATCAATAACTATCGACAAAGTAAAAAATAAAAATAATTAAATACCATAGTGCAATTAAATTGATAACATTAAACTTACTTCTCTTTTTTTGGCTTCGTGTTCAGCCCGTTGGATTTCGTATTGTTCCTCGAACTTTTTCAAGGCTTCAGATCGGGAAGGAACTCTTTCATTTGCGTCCCGAACAGGACGCTGGACACTGAAGTGGTTCCCACCTGTAACATCCTTTTTCGTCAATCTTTTATCGTACGGGACTACTTGAAACAATGCTGGGCTGCGATTAGTTTGATCGTATCTTTGCTTCGGAGATCTGCTTCGCTCATTGTGGTTTTGCGATTTTTTCATTTGATTGGTTTTCAGAAATGGATTGAAATTTTCAGCTGCGTTTTGAGGGGGTTTATTTTCATTTCTTTCTTGTTTGTACTGTCTCCTAACACAACCATTGTTTGTCGGGTTTAAGACATTATTTTGTCCGATGCTGGAACTTGCAAATGTGTCGAGTGTTGAAAAAAACGACTCACTCAGTGCAGAGGGCTGTGCTCTGTTTGCAGTTTCTCCTCTTACGATACCATCCGAGGATCGTCCAGGAGATGGATTTAGATTTGTAATATTGTGAGGATCGGGGGGCTTGGGATCATTAAATCTTTGTGCATTTCCAGGTGAAGGTTTTTGTGAAGGTTGTTCCGGCTTTGAATTGTCATTCTCATTTTGTTTTAAGTCAGAGGATGGGCTAATGTATAGTTTCGGTTCATTGTCATACTCAAGATTGAATCTCACACGGGGTGTTGTCCTACTGGCAACTAGACCACCAGCAAAGTTCTGGACGGGAATTTTTTGAGGTGACTCTGATTTCTCACTCTGAGAATCAGAACCTGAATTCGAATCGGACAATTTGAACCCATAACTTTTAATTATCGCTTCTCTTTTGTCCGAACTTATATTTTTCAAGCCAACCGGACTCATAGATTTGTTGGACAAGGTCGGGGTGTCGGACTTTCTATTCCCGCCAGTTTTCGCTAACGCACGTTGTTGAATTCCTCCCCGAGGTTCACTTTGACTTACGTTCTGCACATGAGGTTTCGTTTGATTCTTGTTTCTACTTGCCTCCAACCTCTTAACCTCATGATGTGTCCTGTTCTGATAGCCGTTGTGTCTGTCAGAGGAACCCGCACCGGCCGCTTGGCTGCTCACCGAGTCCAGCGTATGAATATTGGAAGTTCGGTTCGAGCTAACATTACCCGGGGGCTGTTTGGAAGTGGCCGCTTCGTCTTCGAGGAATGAAGGGGGACGAACCATATTGTTGAACCTCGACATGAGCTCTCCCGTGAAAAATGGGTTTTGTAAATGTCTAGGTATCCTGTCTGGGTCCGGCTCCTGTGACGGTGAGCTTTCAGTATCAGCAGATCCGACAGTTTTGACATTTCTGTTGTTTCCTCTAAAATTTCCTCTGTTCCTAGGCTGGTAGTTTCCTCGGTTAGTAAATGTGGATTGACCACTCCTTCTTTCATTGTAAGGCCGATTCTGATACACATCTTCATCGTGTGAGTTGGGTTCATAACGGTGGCTGTTGCTTTGACCTCCCCTTCCACGACCTGGAATATACCATAGGCCTAAAGACAACAATTTAAAAGCTGGTAAGCCTAATTAATTTTAGCTCGGAAATTTTAACTCTCAATTCATAATCTTGATACAGTAGACCCCCTCTACCGACCCTTACGGGACCGGACCTAGGTCGGATAAGATAAAAGGTCGATTAAACCGGGTAATCCTTTAAACACCTAAAAATAAAATCTCTGTTGATTTAGGATTCTATTAACATCATTATAAAGCGGTTCTAGGATTATTTAGAAAATAAACTATCAACATATTTTCCAAAATAATTACTGTCGAAATGTCACAAATAACCCCAAAGCACGGTCAAAACAAAACACATCAATAATCTAAATATTAGACGTAACGTTCCCATTACCGGGTATGGGAATGGAAATTCCGCAATTCCTAGAAAAGGGCTGTTAAACCGAACTGTTCTCAAAACAGGGCCAGTTAAAACGATCTTAAATATTTGACCAGCAAGGGCGGATAATCCGATCGTCGGTTAAAACGAGGTCGATTAGGAGGGGTCTACTGTAAACTATGTGTACAAAGAACTTACGAAAACATGAAATAATATTGGTATTTAGATCTTTGAGCCAATCAACTTTTATAGTACCCCTTAGTCGTTCCTCAGATTAAACATGGGCCTATGAAACGCCAAATTTCAACTCAGGTGTAACTTAAATTAAAATGTAGGCCTAGGTCCTACTAATAATGCTTACTAACCAAGTTTTTTTTATGAATTAAAGTTTCAATTAGAGTGTAGGATACTGTAACCTAAATTAAAAGCATGCTAGTTCAGTAAATCTAGGGTAAAAAATTGTTAAACTAGAAGAACTTTCAACGTGCATTATTATAGAGACTACAAGAAAAAATGTCAGCAAGTTTTGACACCCCTCCCACCAAAAAAAAAGAAAGCGGTCCGCTAAATGAGTTAGTCACTACCGTATTGTAATATGTGCATTTAATCCATAATTCTTTCCTTCATCCTAGCCAATGTTTAGGTACTGTAGGGCCTTCTTCACTTAAGTTAGGAACCACAATCATCACTGCCTAAAACCATATCCAAACAGAAATACCATGACCAAGCAGATAGGCTACGAGTTCAATAATAAGCACTGGCCACCAAAACTTTTCTTCAAGGTATTATTTATGAATATTTGTACACCTATTTTGAGTAGAGGCTACCCTAATATGTTCAATAAGACTGTCCCCTTAATTAGACCAGTTTGTAATTGTGAACAAGGGTAAATTGTGGTTTGGATCCCACATTGAAAAATGTAGGTCCCTTAGGGCCTGTTTGCACGACGCCCAGTACAGTGGACAGTAACACCTTTAAACAAAAGAGAACAAAAGATTTTTTTTCTACTGTCCTACTGTCTGGTCGTCGTGCAAACAAGGCCTTAGTTGTCAATGGCTGTTTACTGTCCTGACTAAGGAACATGTCGGTATAGGCTAATTGTTCACTTTACGCTAAGTTACTCCATCCAAAAAATTTTTTTTTTCCAAATTGTAAGAAATGTTGAACTGATTCCAAAAATGATTGTCGTTTTCCGCAGAAAACATCGGAAATAGTAGCCCGAAAATAAGAAAAAATCTTTTATGGAAATAAGTCATGTAATTTTATGTACTCAAATTAATCGGGAAAGAGAGCTGAATAAGTATATGAAAGCATTTTCAAGATCCAATTAATATTATCGGAGATACGGCTGGAAAAGCACTGGTAAAATGGTAAAATGGTAGGCCTATTTAAGTAAAACATATCCATGTGGATACTCAAATTGACGAAAATTGCATGCTGAACAACGTCATGTAAGAATTTGCATGACCTGATCGACATACAATAGTTGAGATGAAGCCAAAAAAATCAAAAAATTATAAACCCGACTCTTGTTTAGGTTTATATGAAGATGGATTTGGCTGGAATAAATTAGACAGGGATTGTTTATGTTACTTTAAGTTGTATTAGGTTAGGTTCTGTTTAGGTTACCTTAAGATTTGTTTAAAACCTTAGGTGTTTTTAGCAAGCACCCCTGTTGAAACAGTGCACAGCGTGGTGGCCACTCGCGGCTCACCTGTCCGCACACAGGTATGCAAGGATTTAGGTAGGCCTATTATACTTTATTCAGGGAGTGTGTAAAATAGCCTAGGCCTACTTAGAGATTGCCTCTACAATAAAGACTTGTAGGATAACCTGACTAAGCTTACATTTGCCGACTTTGTCCGTTACCTGCGCCTTTAGAGTAGGGTAGAAGGGGGGAGTTGGGTACTAGGTTTTGGAAAATGTACTCTGTAGGCTAAACCAAATTGAATATCTTTCTAGTTTTTATGCCTTCATACAGGGCCGCCGAGAGGCCATGTCAGCCAAGTCAGAAACTTGGGGCCCGGGCTCCAAAGGGGCCCGGGATGAGCAGATTTTTTTTGATTGAGGGAATATTGGTTTGGACTTTTTGGAAATAAAATTAGGCCTACATGTTAAGAAATAAAATGTCCAGCTTCACACACAAATTACTTTGATAATATTCAGCTAATACAGTATTCAGTTAAGGCAGAAACGATTATTTTGTCTGTACTGAATTTGCCACTGATTGTACACTACGGCGGTGGCGACCAGCGAGTAGTGAGCATAAGTGACTCATACCTCTCTCATATATATTAACAACAACTTAAATCTTAAATACGCTATGATGAAATTATCAACGATGGTAAACAACAAGAGTGCAATGTTGCAGTTCACGCAGCAGATGACCGGTAAAAAAAATCGTGCGCATTGATCATGAAAAAACGGCAAAGAACTTTGTGAGTGGAACGAACGCGGAAGTTATGGGGAAGAGGCGAATGTCTGGAGAATCCAATAGTGCGGCATCACTGGTAGCGGTTTTTAAATCAGAGTAGACTTTTCTAAATCCGACCGACCATTTAGCCTCAATTGGTTTTATATGAATGATGTTCCTCCTAGACTGCCTAAAAACGCGAGTTTAGAGATCTAATTTTCTACAATTTTCCGGGATTTTCCGGACCCCCCTTTCACTGGGGCGTATTCCATACCTCCCAGACCCCAGGGCTCGTGCGGTGTGCAGACTTGGGGCCCGGCTTGGCTCTCGGCGGCCCTGCCTTCATATCAAAGCTTCTAATAGACATCTTTTCACCAACTTTAATATCTGCAACTTTTTTGGTTCTATTTAATAAAAATAAAAATATTTTTCATACCCAATTGCCCCTAAGGGGGGAATTGGGGACTACACCTGTAAGACATAAGAAAGCCCACATATAAAATAGTGGAGAAATGGGGGTTATTAAGAAAACAAAGGAACATTTTAAGACAAGATTTGTTGAACAAATATTTTTTTGACAATTTTATAGAATGTTAAACTAAATTTCAGATAACTTTACAGTTTTTCTTAGATAATTAATAATAATTAATCCTTATGACCTAGGATAGTAAAAATTGTATTTTAGGTAGTTTATAAGAGGTACTTTAAAATAATGCAAGTTAGATTTTTTTAACTTTTACAGAAAAAAATTTACAAGAAGTTAAAACTTTGACAAAATTTTGCGAAAACCTGTTTGCCTCGAACAATCATACACTGCTAAATTGATAAAAACACTTCTTTCAACAATTCTTTTTATAAATTAGCTCACTGTAGGGTAGGCCTACTTAATACCGAGTCAATAAAATAAAAACTTAGGTATTTTTTCATAGGCCAAACACAAACTTAACAAATAAAAGTAAAATCAGTAGTCCGTACCATCTAGAACCGAATTATTCAATGGGCTATCTTATTCTCCAGGTTAGCCAATCCATAAATGGCTTGAATTATCACTTGGGAAAGTAGCCTATATATTTCTAAAAACAAATTAGGCCTAGAGGTTTCACTTTAAAACTAGTACTTTGTCATAACCATAAAAAAAATAATAGCACCCATTTTCCCATAGGGGGGCAATTGGGTACTAAAATTTTCAACCCCTAAAAGCTACCCTTTAGAGATAATTTAAAAATTATCTCTAAACACTAGTAAACTGCCATTTAGTATGTATACTTTGGTTTTATGAGGTGAGTGTAAATATTTTGCATAACTTAAATTAAAAATTTTATAATGTTTCTATGGTTACTCGGACAAAGTTCGTGAGGCACTTTGTAAATCGAAAAACGTAAGGGTCGAACAAATTATTTTTTAACTTGTTTATATTTGAGGATAACAACTTAAAAAAAATGGTGGAAATTTGTTTCAAACCTTCCTAACCTAAAGGATTGATTAAATAAAAAATTAAAAAAAAGTAGTACCCATTTACCCCCGGTACCCAATTCCCCCCTTCTACCCTATAAGCAATAGCCTAAATTCAGGAATTAACTTATGAAAACTGCAACCTGTTGTTAATTGGTTTTACATGACTACTGGTGGGCCCAAAGCCGTAGCCTGGAACATTTTTTGGGGGAGTTCGGGCTCCACAGTTACAGAAATTGAAAAAAAACTTTCTAACCTTTAATTTAAAGGCAATTTCAACATTTACGGGGGGGGTTTGACCCCCTGACCGCTCCCATTGGCTACGGCCTTGGGTAGGCCTAAATAGTTAAGAACCTATTCAGAGGAAAACCCTGATTGTAAAACTAAAACTTACCACGACCACCTCGACCTCTTTGGCTTGTGACTGAGCTTTTTGTTGTGGTTGTTCTTGTTGACATAGCGACTAGGCCTAGTTTCTGGTTCAATCAAATCAGCTTGATTTTTTTAGGTTCCTTGTACAGTAACCTTATGATGAGAGGGGTAACTAGCCTAATCGACCCACACCTATCCTCCCTAATAAAAATCTTCTCTCTTTATCACCAATCCCGATTGAATAAGGGAAGCAAATTTCTAGTGCATACATAAACTTTATTTATAAAAAACAACCAAAACAATTATATCCAAGGTTGGGTTATCCTGGTAGAGTTAGAATATAATTAACCACCGGCCACCATTCGCACTTGCAATGCTAATAATATGCTAAAATGTTGATGCTGAAGCTAAACTCTAGCCACAATATTAACTATTAACCATGAAAAAGGACCGCAACGTCAAATAGGTTGCGACCGTTGAACCGCACTCACATGATTACTGATTACTCACACTTCCAGCGACAGTCAGTGATACCACTCCATGAGAAAAATATGAGGTAGTGAAAATTACCTCACTCTACCTATGGCTTTATTTGTTTACCTCAAGCGCATACTGAAAAGGAAGTGGGTTTACATCATAGACTTATGTCTATGATTACAGTAATTGGTAAAAAAATAATTAAGCTCGAGTGTCAAACATAATGATTCTTTGTTTCGAACAAGCACAGTGGGGTACGTTTTAAAGCGTCCAGGTGCAGAATGCCTATGGGACGGTGGTTTTAGATTAGGATAGGTTGGTTTAGGTTGGGTTTGGTAAGGTTGGATACGTTATAAAAAGGTAAAACAGATTAACCTAAAATAAATTAACATAAACTAACTTAACCTACCCTAACCCAACCTAAACTATAAAACTAACCATACCTAACCTGGACGTTTTACACCTGGACGTTTTGAAGCGATCACACAAAGAGTCGCAAAGGGTATTTTAAGAATGTGTATCAATAAATTAATAAATTTAAATTATTAATCTAAATTTAAACCCAATTAGAAATTAATTTCTCAAATAAGTTCATCTCCATAAGAATACATCTTCAATGAAAATTTTAGGATTACTAATAGACTGTAAATTAAACTGGCAAAGTCATGTAATTCATGTTTTTAGAAAAATTAGTAAAGGAATTCATATTTTAAAAAGATTAAAAGGCAATATCGAATTAGAAGTCCTAAAAATGCATATTATGCTTATATTCATAGTCAATTAAGCTATGGAACTATACTATGGGGAAATTCTAATGAAGCGAAAACAGTACAGTATTTAAATTTAAAAATCTGTAAGAATTTTAGCTGGAGTTAAGAATAGAACACATTGAAACCCCAAATTTAAAACATTCAGAATTATGACGTTGACATCAATTTATGTTCTTCAAAATATGTTATTTGTTAGAAACCACATAAATGATTTTAACCATAATCTTAATATACATCAACATTCAAGAAGAAATAGTTCACAATTAACAATACCTTTTTGCAAATATTCAAGAAGTCAAATAAATTTACATACATACATTAAATTAATAAACCTGAAAATGGACTTTCCTATCGAACATAACATTTCAAGAAAAAATAAAAGTATTCTTACTGAAAAATCTCTTATAAAATTCAAGAAGTTCAAGAAGAAAATTTTAGGACGTAATTAAAATTATTATAACAGTTATCACTATAAATAAGTTTAATTTAATATTGTCATGTATTTATATAATACCTCAGACAATAAATGAATATTATTATTATTATTATTATCATATAGGACAATAATAAACGTAATATTAAGTGGGTATCGTTCTTGTGAATTATTTAATTGTAAAAATAAATCATGAACTTGTAATAATTAATGTGTAGGGTACTTTGATTTTAAATAAATGATTAAAATAAAAGAAATGAGGATTGTACTAGGACCTTGGAGTATACATGATATATCCTCTTCCTCTAAAAGACTATTATTATATTTCCCTAGATTAGGACAGCTATAAGTGAAAGGCTGCGATGTTGAGGCTCATTTTTTCATTAATTTTGATTCCAATATATGAGTTATTCTATAGAGCAAATTAATTGTCCGATGAAAGGAATGAACAACAGCAATATTTGTGTATAGTGTCCCCGGGTGTAATTGAATCTGATATTATTTTTTATGACTATGAAACATATTTGTTTTGGCTAAAAACTTGGAGATTTTTGATAGCTATATAGCTATAGTTTTTTTTGTAACTGTAAGAAATGATAACCTCATGATCATCATGAGGAAATTCCATCCTTATGCTACAGCATAAGGATGGAATTTATGTATGTATGTATGTTTTTTAGTTAGTCTTTCCTACAGGAAAGACTAACTAATCCAGTTACGCGTGCGTTGACACAATAAGCTTGAATCAATGTAAGAGATCCGTCTTTGAAAGAGAAACTGAACTCGTTTAAGTTTTCATTCGCTTGTTGATAACAAAACAGAGCTCTTTAAAGATACCTTACTCCCACTAAAAGACGATAATATTGCCAATTTGTATTTCCTTTCGAGTCGGATGACATCGATGTTAACTCTTGTCAATATGTGTTATATTTTATTACACTTCTTATTGCTTCACCGACGTATTAAATTAATTAACATGGATTTTACCGACATTCAGTTCCCAGATTCTGTAATGAAATTTTGAACAAAGGTTTGAAACATAATTCTCTCTTAAAGTTTCATAAAAAACGGATTGTCTCTGATATTTTAAATGCCGAAACCGCAACAATAATATCAATTAGGGATGTTCAAAACAAAACGATAAGACATAAAAATTGACAACAAAGTAGGCTTAATGCAATGTTAAAAACAAATATCACAAGTTCGATGAGAATATAAAATCAGACTGAGACAACATAAGACAGAAACTTCTTGAAGCGGTTGTCCTAATGATTTTATTTTTGTGTTAATGTATGTAAATTGTAATAATTGTAGTTTTATGTGTTTTTAAATTTTGATACTTTAATACTTTGACAAGATTTCGTTATTGATATGATGTACGCAGACCTGATGCAATATCTATAGCGAAACATGCAGTCATGACACATTGACACACGACAAACTGTTCGACAGATAAGGTATGTAATTTTAACGAATTTTAGATCAGAACGATTGTGAAACTGCTTTTAAAACGGTGCTCAGGCACATTAACTGGGACATTTTTGTTATATCTTTGGCAAAAAATTATGTATAGAAGTCCTAAATTTGCCATTAAATAAATCTATCATAAGGAGGCGCTTTAAACAATAAACCCATTACAAATTTGTTTGCACACACTAGAGAAATTATTTTACCACAAATTTGGAATTGGAGTGATTATTTATATGTAATTCAACCAATTCAACGAAACGAGTTCGAGAAGGATGTATTTTCGTCCAAAAAACACCTTCATTCTCTTCTGGAGGAAGAATGAGTTCCACAAACACAATATACGGAGGCAAATAATTTCTCTAGAGTAAAATTTAAAACTCTATTCACGAGACGTTGAGCCTGAGTAAATTTGTAAAATAACACCAAACATCGCCTCCGTGGGGCGCGTCAGCTGCGTAACACTTTCTTTCTGTCATTTTTTTACTTAATTTCCCGTTGTAATTGGATTTAAACCGCCAACGGGCACACCGTTGTTTCTCCTTAGGCGATTTAAAATTGTTAGCGGTGTTGGATATTGAAAGTATTATTAGGAATACGCAATTTTTTCTGGGTGGGGAAGTCTGTTACACTACGGAAATTTGCTTGATTAAACATACAAAACATACTTCAAATTAGCGAACGATGATCTGTTGGATAAAAATTTGAAATTAAATTTCCACCGCTGTGAAATATCACAGCAAATATCATCTTGAATTTTAAAATCTTGAACTAAAATTGTAATAATTACAATCGAATTCACAATGAGAGTAAATAACTGATACCGCGTTTTAGATTTATTTTTGGAGGAAAAGCAATTGTATGTAAATAAATACATTTAATAGTAAAATTGGCTACGCGGTTGATCAAAATTATCCAATTAGATTGGAAATAGTCAACCCATTTGTGTTAAGGAAGCAAAGTACAAAACTGACTCACGAGTGAATATGGTAGCGCCCGAGCTTGCCGAGGGAGACGATGCGCTTTATCCCCGAAATATATACAAAATTACCAACCCTCCTGCACGGATAAATAAGCACACTATAGACAAATATATTTATTGAATTGACTCGAAAGACACGATTGTTAGCGAGATGATTGTATTTAATTGATAACATTA
Source organism: Flexamia atlantica (assembly GCA_035578135.1). Taxonomy (NCBI): domain Eukaryota; kingdom Metazoa; phylum Arthropoda; class Insecta; order Hemiptera; family Cicadellidae; genus Flexamia; species Flexamia atlantica. Next base: position 1,420,138 of record JAQJVK010000014.1, on the reverse strand, counting down.
ATCTAAAAATCCCACTGAGGCGGGGGAGCAAGTGTGCTGCTGGCTTTTAAAATATGTTATATTTGGTTATTATTCACCCATCTGACGTTGTATACAGTTATGCTCTATGATTCTCCAAAATCAGCTGATCATTGAAAACTAATTTCGTTTTATATTTTAGTATTTTAGTATTTTATATATATTTTTTTATATTTTTATATCTGTTGACATTTCATCCATAGAACTTAACCTTAGTAGTTTCAAACAAGGTTATATATTTTATATTTATATTTACGTTTGTATTTTAAACGTATAAAAGTCTTTAGTCCTTCTTTTCGTCTTAGTTTCGTTTTACATTTTTTCTTGTTAAGTAGCCCAATCTCATTGATCTCCTTAATTGAACTCAGTTAATTCATACCCAAGTAAATGTGCTTCCATCTTATGGAAATATGTTAGACTATTTAAAAGTGTAGAAGACGGTGGTGTCTCTAACATCAACTCATTTACTCAGCTGGACTTTCTATTTTTCGCCAACCGCCTGATGCTGTGGCCGGAACTGTAATAAATAAGAGAACGCTTAGCTAGTGACGATTTCAATTTGAAGGCGCTAATTTTTTGAATGATTGTTTTCAGAGTTATTCTTATGGGTTTACTTTGTCTCCCGCCGAGAGACAAAGTTATCACTTTACTCCCGCTGGGAGAAAGAGTATTATTTTACTCACTCACTGCAAGGGATAAAAAGTGTATTTAAACATAGAAGGTGAGAGAAAATATTTTGTGAACATTGTTTATTAAACTAAAACATGAGTTTTTATCTATGTGGAATAAATATGTTTCGAACACTTTATCTAACAGTTTCTTTCTCATTTTCTCGTCCAGCTAAGAGCAAAATCAATCTAAATCGAATTTTCCAGGTGTTTGACTATTAATTTTAGTTGATTTCTATTTAAGTTTGCCAGCAACCTTTTAGAAAACTGGGATACAATACTTTTATTTTGTATGAGTACTACTCATGAGAGGATTTTGTCCAACAATCATAAACAATAAACGAAAAAATTAATTCCGTCCTCACGAATTCCGTGGTACACAACCAATCTCTACGGAAACTTTCAGGAGGAGGGAGCGCGCGCCTCAACAATGCGTTACCATGACAACGGTGCCATGCGCGTTCTAGTCGTCTCTAAGGTGCAAGTTCCGTTTGCTCAGTCCGTGTATGTTACCGCTGTTGGCAACATCACTGCCTTTCCTGCCTTTTGCAACAGTCGATATCATCAAGGTAACGTTATCAAATGCTCAAGCTGCAAAATAAATTATTTGTATACTAAGATTTGCGGATATTGTTTTAGCTGATATAAATTCAGTATTTTCTCGATACAACTATCTGTTCTTTTAACGATGAACAATGAAATGAAACTATTGAGCAATGGTTCCAATATAAATAGGCTATAAATGCATAGTCCCATTGGATGAAGGTGGTTCTTTTACAGGAATTTTTATCTAGCAGTTTCCATAGTATTTTCTGAGTTTCCTTCGAAAAAAAATTGGCGATAAATACATTTTTTATTTGACTTTTTTAATTTCGGGAACTTTTCAAGGAAAAGGTTTTTTAAATTTAATAATAATATATTTTATGTATGGCTTTTCACAGATGTGAACAATTGAAAATGCTACGAAGTGAACCTTGTTAATAATGCCATTTTGCCTCGTTAATAATTATCATCGAAAATGATCGAAATGTTATAACATTAGACCGTAGCTACATACATCAAGCAAATCAAAGTAATAAACAGTATCGTAATTACTCATGTACGATCTAAAATTTGAGTTTACTCCAATAAGTAGTTACTTGAACAATTCTATTCCCATGTTTAACTTTGTAAGGAAATGTCAAACTTTAATGTCGTCTAGGGCTCCTCCTTTAAGCCTGTCAGTCATAAAGTTTGCTCACAGCAAAACTTGACGCAAAGTTATTAATAACACCTATTGAAGGACACGGATCAGAACTGTAGGAAGAGTTTTGATCATAAAAAATCTAGTGTGTTAAACAACAATAGAATTTGCTGTAACTTTCCGAGTCTTTAATTTATGTTTAGAGCGATTCAAAAAACCTGTACTCTTATAGGAGCAATCTTATCTTGCGTGCGTGCTTGGTTGCAAAACGATCTAAAAAACGGCTCCGAGGATTTCCTTCAAAGTCTGTAAATAAGTAATTTATGACTCAAAAACGTCTTTTATGCAGATTACTTGGGCAGAGAAAATCTAATAACGTTATAAATCGAATTTTAAAGTTGTAAACTTTTAACATTGTCCTTATGGGTCGCCATGGTAGCAACGAAAATAAACAAAGAAAGTAAACAAATGAAGTAATCATAACAGCTGTTTGGAATCTACAGCCATCAAGGGAAAATACAGCAAGTGGGATGAAGAGTCCATGGAGCAATAAAGAAGGTTTCTATTTATCAATTTTATGACATTGAAATATTTTATAGTTACTGGATGAACTTGTAAACATGAAATAACACCGAGCAAGGCTCGGTCCACCAGGTACTTGTACATAAAATGAATAACATTCATCGCAGTTTTAATTTATCTATTTATAGGAAATAATAAGGTAAGGATTCACTAGGCATTCCTAATTTTCCGGTGCATTTTGTTTTTATACACACGTGATACAAACTCAGGCTTCGACCCTGTGGCCTCAAAGTGCGGGGAGCCAATAAAACCGTAATTGGCATTGTTCAATAATTGATGTGCAGTTACGGGATTACTCCATACAACAGTAAAGCATCGCCAAGACAATCTCAACCTTTCCATCTGGATATTTACTGACGATTCAATAAAGTTGATGTATTATTTCATAAAAATATATTTAGCTGCCCTTATGGTCATAGATTATAGCAATCCATATTTAGGAATAGTCAAACTTAAGATGAATATGAAAAATAAATAACAGAATTTGGAAGTTAGAGGACCACCTATTTTTTTGATTCATCTTATGTCGCACCCTCCGTCTCGAATGATACGAAATCACGCTCGATTTATTATAATGTAATAATAATCTGGAGAAATGATAAACCAGTCAGAGAGTCTTTTATTGCAAAACTCCAAGGAAAGTACATCATGTGATCTATTGCAGTTCAAGGACAAAGGAATTACAGAATAGAATAATATCCAAGCAAAATATAGTAGAAATAATTCAAAAGTTAAACTTTGGTCTCGCTTATTCACGACAGCTTGGTTAGTAGGCCTAAAAGATCCAATACTAATTTAACATTCTGCCCATGATTTTCCCTTGGAGTAGCATCACATATGTTTATGAGAGCTCGTTTTTCTTGAAGACAATGCCTTAACTGGAGGCATGGGGAAAGATTTCCATTATTAAAACGAATATCTCTTACTCATATTATGAAATATAAATGAACACGGGCAAACTCTAAACAAAATAGTAGTTTTAAACTTGTAAAACTACTCACCTGTCGCGTTCAATTTATTTTAAATGTATATTAAAAAATAATGACAAAAAATATAATAAATAAAATAATATTTATTTGTATAATTTATGGTAATAAATTGTATTCTTTAAATAAATGAAAATAATAAAGAAAGCAAAATTATATATTAAGCTTATAATTTTTATACTTATAAAAGTTAGAATAAAATAATGTAACGATAAAAGGGGTTTCACGTAAGCTCTTTTACCTAACTCTATACTAATTAAATTTTCGTGAAATCTTTCTTTTTTTTTGGAAAATTGTCTGTGGTGAGTGATAATTTATCAGGATTGGCTAGAACAAATGCTACACTTTTCACTGCTTTGTAGTATTAAATTATTCAATTAGTTCTTTACATGTACCGGTATTTATATCTCACAAAATATTTCCAATTTAATGAAGAGAAACATGTCAGTAAACCAGGCTTAACTTATCTCTGTGGTTTTTTACAATTTAAATATTACTTTTCCGATAAATCAGATTAACATGTCAACGAAGATTTCGATTGAAGCAAATATTTGTCGATCGTATTGAAATATATCAAATGTTGGTGTGATAAATGCCAAAGTGTGGCTGGATATTGAATGACCGCAAACATGGACGAAGGCAAACAGTTCCACGTAGTTACAGGGATTTGACGGTACTAAAACTGTTACATTGACCTGTTCCACTGTTACACGTGTGTTTGATTTGTAAATAATTTACCATTGCATTCGTGAACACCTTATTGAGCGACGTGAATGAATGTTAGTATGTATTGCGCAGTAAAAGTAGTTTTAGACTTCCTAATATTAATAAGAACTAGATTTTATTAAAACTAAGTAATCCATAGTTAACAGCAGCATAGCTGGAATCATCTGCTATTAGTTATTTAAAAAAAATGTAACAATGTAAAAAAGTTATTTATCATGTAAAAATGTAACTAGGTAAACCTAGCTGACGGTGTTATGCCTTTGACTATTTACTAAAGACTACCAGTTCAATTAAACAATAGCTTTTATGTACTCGTATATAACACCTTTGCATAAGGTAATAAGGAAACTATTTTGGGTCTCTAGGGAGGAACTCAATTGAGTTAGGATAAAATGGATGGCTACAAACCTTCTCCAAGTTTCATGACAAACGGTCCAACAGTATTCGAGTCCATACCGACTTCCTATTTAATAATTATAGAGTTAAGAACGTATTAAAACTACTTATGACAAACTAGCTTGTAAATCACCTCATCCGTTTTCTCCAGACTGAACTGGCTGAAATAAACTTTTTTAAGAAGAATGCGGAGAAGCCTGTAGTACACTCCCCAAAGAAGCAAATAAGGCTACAATTACCTTCCCGTCTGCACTTTTCCTTTAACTATTTCATATGTCCTCCTTCTTTTCTGAATTGCAAACATTACGGTAATTTTAACGTTTACTTGTGACTTTGTTTCAATAAACAATAACTGTGATCACCAATGCTACAACTTCACATGTAACAAACAAAAGACTAATAAAAAAATCAATCAGTCGTCTAAAACGAAGAAATACCCCCGTTGCAGTAGACCTGCATACTCAGCGAATTTCAAATGCAAAAAACATATTTCAATCCAATATAGCGAGATTTGACATATTTTTGAAAGCTCCATAAGAATAACATGGGGAAAGAGTATGCAGGTTTGCTGCTACGGGTATATTAAAACTGGGTGGTTTTAATTCATTATTTAGTAGATCTGAACTAGAAGTAGCCATTTCCCAAGTTTTATCAAGATATATTGAGAAATAAGCGAGATATAGAATTTTACTTATTCCCCATAAGGTCAACATTGGGACAACGTACTGTGTTTACCACTTTCAATATTTCGGTAACCAATGGACATAGAGCAGTGATTCAAAATACTAAATTGTTTGTTTTTTTTAACTGAATTCAATAGTGCAATCAAAAATTCGATAAATTTTGTTTTTGTATGTAAAAAACTCAAAAAACCCATTTTTAGGGGGGTTTACCCCCCTTTACACCCCCTTCCGGTAGTCCGATTGGGCTGGTTTACGAACTCGTCCGAATAATTACTACTTTACAGGTCTGAGCCAAATTTCATTCCGATCGGGCCATTTTTACGGCCGCTATCGTGCTTAAAGACATATATATATATATATATATATATACATATATGAAAATGAATGAATAGTGTTTTTTGCTTCTGGGGGCCCCAAAACGAAAAGTTATCATGGTCGCGGGCTTAGGTCTTACCATGAGTACTACGGTAACAGCTTCTTCCCTATAGGGGAAATTCGCTAAAAGTTGTCGAAATTAATTTAGTACCGGTAATTTAAGTACAAAAAAATTTGTTTATGAATATATTTCTTAAAGACTGTTTTACAATTACCGTAAGAAAAACATTTGATAAAATTTTAATTTGACTATTCTTCAACCATCAATCAATGAGAGGTTTATGCAAATTTCTTGTAGAGAATGAAAGTCGTTAAAAATAACATGGGAGCCTTTAAGACCTTAGGGATGACGGCGGCGGCGGGGGATTTCCAAGTTGCAACCAAACGACCTGACCTGTGCCTATAAATATGAATGGAGCCTCAGCCGAGTATATTCTAGGAAAATTACGACTCCTTTGGATCAAAAGGTTTTTTATTGGAAATATCTGACAAGAATTGTAGTCCGTATCTGTCTTTTTCAAAAATTGGGGATACTTTAAAAATGTTACACGGTATTTATGGCAATGTATTGAAGTGTTTTTATAAAATGGCTGCACTTGCTTAACACAGTGATTGAGGCAAGTCTCTAATTATTAAGCGTTTCCAATTTGAATGATAAGTAAGCGATGTATTATAACTCGATTTGTTGTGCAATAATGTAAAAATCGAACATAATTTTTTAGAGTTGGCGTTGGGCAACGTTGTGAGCACTAATTACTATTCTCAAATAGAATAGGACGAAAACAGACGATCGCATAATAGTGTAAAATAATAAATTTCGACAACGTGCAGGGGCGAATCTGGCCTTTTTTATTCAATTCAAGATTTAACGTCTACGTCTTAAACAAAATATTATGGTTGTCGGAAATTTTTTGAGATCTTACCTTTTTTTGGCTCTTGAGAAATTACGTAATACGATATTTATTGACCGTTATAAACCAACTACCAACCAACCAACCAACCAACTAGCGAATATCATCGGTAGTAAATTTATTCGTGAACTAAAATCAAGAACAAAGAGTGAAAGTGGAGACGAACAAATTGTTTTATTTCTAGGCTTGTTAAAACGCAAGAAAGGAAAACAGCGGAAATTTATGCCGGAATGTCGTGTTTATCGCGAGTAAAATACCTCGTGTGAATCTTCCATCTTCTAACAGATGTGGTAAATTATTTCGTTAATGTTCTCGGTGACACGAAAACACGGTGCAATTATTTGCTGATGTAAAACTGATGATATCTACTACCAAGCATGATCCAAAAATGATATCTACTACAAAATAGAATTTGAATATTAATATAAATTCATACCGGAGTAGTTGAAAGTGTGTAGCTATCCATCTTAACGTTAACGAAACCCAAACTCGGCTTCGGCCTTAAGTAAGAAGTATAATAATGAACTTTTCGGTTAGAACCATAATTTTGGTCCAAACAAAAATGGGGTATTCTTGGGGAACCCGAAATGTTTATACAAAGAACCCCACCTTTGATTTTACATCCCAAACCAAAAAGATATCCATTTAAAAGTTTTAATGAGCAACTACGCTTAACTGTGGACATCTCTCCTAAATTTAAAAGAGGTCATAATATAAAAACCATCAGCACACCTATCAGGATAGATAAATGTACATAAAAATGGGTTGTTTTGAGTGCAACCCACAATTTTCAATCTAAACTCCTACCGAGTGAACTTTTTTTGAATGACTTTTAAAAATAAATACTATGGTGATCAACGTTACTTCCCTGACCCATAGGTGTTTTAAATTAAAATGTGTTATTAGGCTATATGCCTTGAAGTTTTCTAGTTTTAAAAAGCCAGTAGTTATAGTCTGCCTTCATCGCCACATGTATCGATAGGGGTTTGTGCAGGATTGGGTTTCAGGTTGGAGCGAAGGCGACGTGGCTGTCCGTAAACGATGAATCAAATTTCTTCGTTTGTCCCGGCTCAATTCGAATTTATTGGTTTCGCTCTGATGGAATGTAGTTTGCTAGTAGCTTTCCTGTAAATTATATTGTTAAAGGTATTTTTAGAGTACTGTATAATTTCTGTTTCCAAAGGGTAGAAACATATAACAGTTTTTTACACGTCTGCTAATTTCATGTCATGCAATTTTTTTCATTTGACATACATAGTTAATACCAAAAAAATCGTACATTGGCTAAGAAACTTTTATTTTTTACTTAGTTTTGAATATTAATTATTTGAATTCAAATATCAATTTATTTATTGTTTATATAATTTTTAAGCCCCTTACCACTGCTGCTGTTGTTTATTCAAAGAAAGTTTGACCACATACAACATTGGATACATCCTTGTTTGTGTCATGCAATGTTTTATTGTTAATTTGAAGAAATATTTGACGTAAAAATAACAAATTCTGTATATCAGTGATGTACTTTTTTAAAGTTTTGAGCATTGGAAAATCTTCGTAAAAAACCTTTTTTATGACATTTCAAATATAAAAATCCATCTGACTACTATCGAGTGAAAATGAAAACCTCTCCCGTATTATAAATAGCAGAAAACTACAAAAAACATTGCATTCTTCTCAAGTAGCTAAATCTTTGACTCTATGGAATTTCGACAAAATACCTTCTAAGGGGTTGCCTACATAATTAGTATGCATAAGAAATTTCGAGCTTCTTGGTGCAATGGTTTGGTCTGAGTGTAGAAAGGAATTTCATCTTGACCATATCGAGGATATTAATTTACAAAGACAAGGGGTTTGATGACTATTATTTTCGTGAATGGCCGTAAAAAAGAAGTTAATTAATCAAAATAACTTCACCATGAAGAGTTGACAATAAAAACTCGATAAAATTGCAATCTGAGAGATCTTCCACAATGAAATGAATCATAATGGTTTGTTATAGTTAATGTTTTGTCTCTATAAAAATATTGTCTATAACTTTTTAAATTACATTGAAAAATAAACATACTAATCTGTCATCTTTTAATGAATCATTAAAACGCTCATTGAAATCAAAAATTAAAAGATATAAAAAACCTCTACACCCACAAAATTAATTTAAATTACATGAAATTCAAGAGATTTAAAAGTTATTGCTGGATTATAAAAGAATCACTGAATTGCCCAATCTTCATTTCAGAGTCAATATTGAATACCAAGGGTGACTGTTTTGAAATTTAAATGTATCATGTTCTGTTTCACGTGCTGAGGTGCAAATCACAAAAATGGAACAGAGAAGAAACATTACCTCCCAATGCATATTTGATGGGCGTGAAATAAAATTTGATTTAAGCCTCCTCGTGGTGCTTCCCCTGAGGGAATCTGGGAATCCGATTGGTAACTGCACATATATGGAGGTTACTGTCACCAATAATGAGGTGTGAACTCAAGTAGTTTTATTTGCCGTGTTTAAAAGTTAAAAAGCTTTGCCAGACTTAATTTTCACCATGTATGTAAATCCACATACAGCATAACTTGAAACCATAGGTGGTTTTCTCTATGGACCCAAACAGAAATAAACACGAAAGTGAAATCAAACAATTAAAAAAAAACGTAGGAACGAACAGACGAACAGAAGAATAGACGAAGAGAAGAATAAACGATTAGACGAACAGACGAACAAATGAACAAAGGAACATACGAACAAAGGAACAAAAGAACAATGGAGCAAAGGGTCAGAATATCAAAGGAACAAAGGAGAAAAGGAGCAAAGGAACAAAGCAATAAAAACCAATAAACAAAATGAAAATTCGAAAAATCGAACAAACGAATAAACACATACTTAAACCACACAAGCATACTAACAAAAATACAATTTTACGCTACAACTCAAAAGTGCGTGATCCTGAGAAGCATTAATACTTCAAGAAACGATAGTGAAATATAGTTTTAAAGCAAAATAACTAACCATCTCATGTCTTCAGAATTATAATCTGACGAGGATATATCTAGCTTTAAACATTCAATGTAAAGTTGAAATGGAGGGGAATATTACCTGAATAGAACCAGTTCGCCTACGTTTGCCGCTGGGTTTCATGTCTCTATTTTTTTTTCTCCGGAACTAATTAAACTTTGCTTTGTTATGGATCCAGAAACACACTTTTGCTCCCGGGGTTACATTTTATCAACTTTTCTTATTCCCTTTCCTAAAATAACCTAATATGAAGAAGTCTTGAAAATAACAACGAGCTGGTTTTAATCTTTCTTTAATATGATTTATACATAGCTATTTAGTAAAAATATACGAGTACTTATTTTAATATATTTTATTTAGTATGTTATGATGTAATGTGTCAACAATAATTATAATATATATAATATATAATATATACAACAATAATTATAATCAACAATAATCAATTGGTTTATAATATGTATTTCCTAGTAAAATACTTTTCGGTTATCAATAGTGAGTTAACTCCCTTTTAATTAATTACTAAAATGCAGATATCGGGAAAAGGAATATTAATCAACTTGTACTTTTATGAAACTTGTGTATTTTGGCACTTTTATAACGATAGAAAAATAACTGAAATAGAACACATTGTTGAATTACTATGTTTCTGTTTGCCCAGCTGAATGGCAAATTTATATCATATGAAATTCGATCCAGGTCTTTTTATATGCATAAAATTATGAACTAGTGAACAAAGAATAGATGTCATATGTTTCTTATGCACTAGGACATTTGAGATGATTTTAGATTTTAGTTGCTATCACTTTCCTTACTAGTTCTCCCTAATTCTAATTTAAAATTCAATGTTTTACTAATACTTCCTGTTATAATGGTACAACAAATGTGATCATATATTTTAAAGACCCCCTTAATTACCTAGCATGTTTGATCAAGATCCTGAAATCCGTTTGTTAAACAGAAAAACTTAAATAACAGACTTACAAGGCAGGCCACTGAGAACTAGAGCCTTAGATACCAAGAGCACAGTTATCCCACATATTTTAGAAAAAAGTACATATAATACGAAGAATTTTGTTTTTAGAAAAATGGAAAGATCTATGTAACAATTACAACGCAACAATCACACGTTTATCGTAGCATTTTTTTGTAGCCATTGGATTGCTTGAATTTTAAATTTATTTTATATAAAGAAATAGATTTTCAGTTTCAAAGCCCATAATTACTAATGCTATAACGATGACGAAACTTAAAAAAAAATTCTAGCTCAAACCGATTTCCAACTAATTAAATAAATATAAAAACCAAATGTTATGCTTAAAACAGGCAAGGCATTAAATCAGAAATATTTATATTGCCATTGTGTTTGCTCAAGGAAAGTAGTGCAACATTTTGTAGATAAATTAAGTTGATGCGGTTTGTATACTTCAAAAATAGTTTTATACTAGTTTAAAGAAATAACTTAATAAATGATATGATATCTAGTATGAGCACATTGCTTGCAGAGAGACACCTATCATTGCCCCTTTGATCGATATTTCGATGCAGTTTTCATTCCAAACGAACATACAACTCACAACTCATAACAACCAACTCATAACTCAATCACACGTTCGGAATACTCGACCAGAAAATGATTTAAACAGAGTGGAATTTTAAACTAAACTAACTGAAAATCATCTTTTTTTAGGGAGAGTTGTTAACGACTACTATTAAAAGTTATTCACTTTAAAATATGTTACGTTTATGCTTTTCATAACTGTTGTTATACAGGGTGTTTTTTTTAAAACGCAACCCATTTTTAAGATTTAATAATCCACATATGAATGTGTAATGAGTGTTGTTTATTTGATCTTTTCATTTTATATATCCTATTGTTTAAGTTTGATCACATTTAGTTTACATTATGTGCTCAAACAGTCCGACATTGGCATTTGTAAAAAGTTATGCTCTCTCCATCAAATTCCCGAACACGTGTTCCAAAGTACCTCTTTAAATTTCTCGAATTAAATTTGTTATGTTTGTTTTGAGGTGCTGAATATCTTGTGAATTGTTTTCGTAGGATAATCACTACTTTACATGTGTGTGGCAAATTTAATTCAGATCGGACCATTTTTACGCGAGTTATCGTGCTTAAAGACACACACATTAAAAACGCAACCCAAAACTTGATTTTATCGGTGAAGGATAATTTTCCTCCAAGATCCCCGGATTTGACCCCACTATATTATTTTCCTTTGGGATACATAAAAAGTAAGGCCTACGAAAACAATTCACAGGATATTCAGCACCTCAAAGCAACAAACAAATTTAATGCAAGCAATTCAAAGAGGCACCTTGCAACACGTGTTCGGGAATTTGATTGAAAGAACATAACTTTATACAAATGCCAATGGCGGACTGTTTGAGCACATAATATAAACTAAATGTTATCAAACTTAAATAATAGGTTGTGTAAAATGTAAGGACCAATAAATCAATACTCATTTCATATTTATATGTGCATTATTCAATCTTAAAAATGGGTTGCGTTTTAAAAAAAAACACCCTGTAACTTTGATATTTATCAACAGATTGGTGTGAAAGTTATCTATAATTATGCTGAATATAATTTAGTTTTTTATTTTTTGTAAAATAAACAGTTTTATGGTAATTTGAGTTTGGAAATTTAAACTTACCTCATTTTGAATTTTGAAAAGTTTAAATAAAGAAAAAACTCCATTTATGTACATTGATAATTAGGACCCATATTCCAAGTTTCAAAGTTCTATCCTAAACAAACTTGAAATTGAAATTTTCTTGTTATAAACACGTACAGATAGACAGACAACCACCTACGCATATTAAAAAAGCTATTAAAAGAGTAGAAGTTGTATGTTTCATATATACTAGGTCATTAGAGATGATTTCAAATTTTCGTGGCTTTCACTTAGCTATGAGCCTACTAAGCATCCAGGAATAATAACCTGAATTATTATCCGTTGCGAATTCTGAAACGCCCTGTAGAAAATTTATTTGTAATTACAAGTACATGTACACAAGACGTCAAAGCTCAGCTTTGGTTGTGAGGACTTGGGAGTTGAAATAAAAAATAATAGCTAATGTAGAAAATCAACTGGTTTAACCGTGTAACCTTCATCGATTTGTTTTACCGTACTTTGCAAAAGCTCCCTATTAGAGTTGTTACTGGAAAATTATGTATGTCATTGCAAGTGAAGTAACAACAGTAATTTAGTTAAAATACTACTGCTGTTATAAAAAAAAACAAATTCTCTGCCTAATTGTGTTTTAAAAACAAAGTAATCCATTCTAGAATGGCCACCATAAAATTGTGGCGCACAATTGCTGCTGAGGATTTACGCACTCCTGATTTAACAAGGTACTTACGTACGGAACATTACGGCTCCATCGACTCTGCTGCTATATTGGTCTAATAGAGTTGCCCGGTCGTCGCTGACGTTTATTACTGCGAGTTGACATTGCTTGTAACGATTGTGACTTTCTGTTTTCAGAAGTAGATCCAATTAGTCGCGCACGTGCTTTCGTTATAACTTGATTTCCAAATGATACAACAATTTACGAATTGTGTTCAAAATTAGAAATTTACTGATGACTTCAAAAGTTAGTTGAAAATTAATAATAAAAAATAATTTTATTTCAGTCTAGCATCTAGGGAAGCAATTTAAAAATAGCCACCTCTAAAGCTTGCTTGAATAGTAAAATTCTAATTACACATCATATAATGACTTCTTCGACTATTTACGACTTCTTTGTTTCTACATCGTAAATTTTTTTATCTACGACCATTGCAATAAGCACCAATTATGGTATTACAATAAACATTAAAATGATATACATTAAAACACCAAAAACCAAGCAGTACTCTAATGACGACTTTAGAGTATTGGAGTCACTTTAGAGTACTGGTTCTAGACCAGTGAGAGCTCGGCATTTGACGGAAGTAGTGTCATAATAACAATTACGCAATTCGCACATCAGCTGATTGTTGCATTACGATTCATGTTTGAGTTTACTTATCCCATCAGCTGATTGTTCCACAACGATTCATGGTTCAGTCTGCTTATTTGCCTAACCTCAAATTTTAGTTGACCTATTCCATCATTATTAAAAGTCATGAGTTTTGTTTAACTTCGGGGAAATTTTGTTGTATATTGTTGGTCGTAGATAAAATAGTGTATGCAACGATTGTATTATGCCTTTAAGCCACTCGTGAGATATTTAGAACACTCGCTTCGCTCGTGTTCTAACTTACATCTCACTCGTGGCTTAAAGACATTCATTATACAATCGTTGCATAAACTACTATTAATGCGACACACTCCTATTGCTATACAGAGTGTAATATAAAAAGTTAATTTTTACAAAAGACAAAGGACTATTGTTAAGAAAATATCAGGTTAAAGAAATTGAAATATGGTCTCCTCATAGGGGCAAAGGGGAAAATCCCATAATATTTCAATGCATTTTGGGAAACCTTTGAATTGAATAATAAAGTATTACATAATATTGCACTAACTATAATACAATATTCAATAAAAATTCTAAAAAAATCAACTATATGGGACTCAAAATTAATGTGGAGTATTCTTTGTATATATGAAATTTATAGTGTGTAAAAATGTGTTAAATTTTAATAAAAAAAAGTAATAATAACGAGTAATTACGCAGCACACTGAAATAAATGAGAGTGCGAATTTCAATTTCATGGTTTAAATTGCTCATTATGGACCCAAGGTTCTTCAATTTCACGATTTATGCCCCCTATAATGGGGCATAAATAAAAAAGAAATTGTTAATTAATTGTGTTGTTGGATGAATCGACTTCAATTTAGGTCGCTATGAAGAACTCGGGTCAAATTTTACAGGACACATGATAAAAAAAAATCATAAATGATAAAGAAGCTCTAACGGCCTTAAATTTGATATTTCCTCCAAAAATACTGATTAAAACCAGTAAATTGAAATTGAAGGTAAAACAGCTGAATGGATTTAAAATAATTCTTCACTAAACCATATTATAAAATGCATATTTTGAGTCAAAATTCCTTTTTTTTGTCAAGGAATGGAATTTATATTTAACTAAGCGGTTCAGCCGCTTCAGTGCAAATTGCAATTTTCCGATTTTTGGAAAAATGTTAAATTATAGATGATTGCTATAGTCTACTAAAAATTATTTACTCCTGAATTAAGACAGTTAGAGAGGACATTAATTAAAGAAATGGAATTTCTTTTGTCAGTAAAACCTCTGTGATGACTTACGGAATCATATTTGTAATCTTCAGTTAACAAAATTAATCGGTTTCTCATAAACCTATTTGAAATGATTTCAAATTTTTTTGTAAAAGCCATCGAATGATTGACTAGATAGGGAGGTTAGGATTAAGATTAAGGGAACAAAAAGTATTCATATTATAACAGAGTTGATTTATTTCATTGTAGATTAAAATGAACAGGTTGTTTAGATGTACTCTGGGATGCAACCCATAATTCAACCCTCAATAACGTATCTATGTCGAAGTATCTGAAAAGGCAGAAGATTTAAAATTATTCAAAAAGTCGTAATACATGAATACAATTAAAATGTAATCGTTATTAAAGTATAAGTCATCTGTTGCATATGGTATGAGACATGTTTTAATGGAAGACAATGAAGATGTTGTCTGAAGTTTTTGATAGAAAGATAACAAGAAAAACATTTGTCAACAAAACATTTTGTAATCTGAAACGTAGTTAAAAATTCAGGCTAGAGTAAAAAATACAATATTAGGAGATGAATTGCACTAGCCTTTGAAATCCAAAACATTAATGCGTAAGTATGAAGTACATAAGAAGATGAAATAATATAAACATAAAAGATGGTCTTCATTAGCTTGATTTTGGAATTTATGAACAGTTTAACTGTTTTTCATAAATTTTTCAAATTAATATTTTTGACAAGTTAATTAATTTACTCAAATAAAGGAAATATTTAATCAAAATAACTAAGAGGGCTCCACAGTGAAGTTCAAACAATTTGAACAAGATCCAGCTGCCGTTTACTATTAACAGTCCTAGAAAATAAATCCTCAGCTGGCCCTTGCCGTAAAAAAATCTTCATATAATCTATTCTACACACATCCTTGATTAAAACAACTCCACTGGTGGTCGGTGTCTTAACGTGATAATGATATGATCTTTCCGAACTTATTACTCGGCTTGCAATTGTTTTTAGTCGCCTATGAACGATATGAAAAATAACAAATAAAATATTTGAATGAATAATATCATTATTCATTCAAAAATTGTATTCGTTATTTTTCAGATCGTTAAATAGGTATTAAACAGATATTCAAATTACAAACAGTTTGTAATATTAACATATGGTAATACATAGTAAAAATATGGTATTAAAATAATATTAAAATATGGTAATATTAACTCTTTTTTAAATTGTTAGTTCAAATCCGTAGACATTGAAAATTGAATTCAAAAATAAAGTTTCCTTTCATTTTTAAATTATTAGAATTAAAAAAGAAGTTTTTATGGAAAATTGATGAATCCATTAAACAAATTTCTACCTTAGCATCAGCGGAGACTGACATCAGCAACAGGGCTGCAGCCACGAGAAAAGAGAGTGAAAAGGACATCTGTAACACACAGCATTGAATTTTTGTTCATGGGTACCTTAAAGAGGACAACTCAAAGATGTTGCATAAACGGTGCTAAGAAGAGCTTCTTACATTTTTGTCCCAAACTGTTTATCTTCTTTGTCATAGGTTAATTTTTAAATTTAATTGAAATTGTCCTTCAAAAGCTATGATTTTTGGCTCATTAAAAAAAAACAGGAAAAATTTCAATGTATTTATTGAATTTTCTTACCACAAATAGTTCATGATAACTTATTATAAGAGCCTTTAAAAATGTAGCATAAGAAAATCTCACCTTTGAATGAGGCCTCGGTTATGTCTGTGATAGCAGGTGGAGGTTGTAGTTATAGGTTTACCGATGAATGCTAAGTTTATATACCCTCAATGACTCATCTATACGATTTATAGCGATCTAATTAGTCATACCAATAGGAAACTGAATTATATTTAATGAAATTAGCTTAATTGATTATTATATGAGATGACGATAGCGTGGCTAATAAAACAAAAAAAAAACATTATGGTAGGACTAATTGAATTGTTTTATTTAATTCTATACACTGAAATAACATCTATTTAGTATTCAATTGCTTTAATTACGTTAGTGAAAGAACACATTAATGAATAGTTAATAACCTTAACTTAATTTTCATCTTTTTTTTTAGTTTTTCATTAGTCTGAAAGTAACAATAATGATCCTACGGTGCTGTGATAAATAATTAGATTGATAAAATAAAAACAAATGAAAGTAACAAAAAACAAGCGAACAAAATAACAATCGAAAAATCGAACGAACGAACAATACTTGAAACACTCAAGCAAAGTAACAAATAATCAATGTCTATGCTATAACTCAAAAGCACGTGATCCTAAAAAGCATTAATACTTCAAGAAACGATGATCAAATTTTAGGTTTCAACAGAATAATTCAGCATCTCCTGTCTTCATAGAATTATCATCTGACAAGGAAATGTCTAGTTTTAAACATTCAATGTAAAGTTAAAATGGAGGGGAATATTAACTGAATAGAGCTAACTCCAACCAGTTCGCCTACGTTTGCCGCTGGGTTTCATGTCTCTAATTTTTTTCTCCGGTCAACTAATTAAACTTTGCATTGTTATGGATCCAGAAACACACTTTTGCTCCAGGGGGCTACATTTTATCAACTTTTCTCATCCCCTTTCCTAAAATAACCTAATATGAAGAAGTCTTGAAGATTACAGCGAGCTGGTTTTAATCTTTCTCAAATATGATTTATACATAGCTATTTAGTAAAAATATACGAGTACTTACTTTAATATAATTTTATTTATGATGTAATGTGTCAACAATAATTGGTTTATAATATGTATTTCCTAGTAAAATACTTTTCGGTTATCAATAGTGAGTTAACTTCCTTTTAATTAACTCCTAAAATGCAGATATCGGGAAAAGGAACGGTAATCAACTTTTACTTTTATGAAACTTGTCTACTTTGGCACTTTTATAACGATGAAAAAATAACCGAATCAGAACACATTGTTAAATTTCTATGTTTCTGTTTGCCCAGCTGAATGGCCAGTTTATATCATATCAAATTCGAACCAGTTCTTTTGATATGCATGAAATTATGAACTAGTGAACAAAGAATAGATGTGCACTACGACATTCGAGATGATTTTAGATTTTAGTTGCTATCACTTTGCTTACTAGTTCTCCTTAATTCTAATTTAAAATTCAATGTTTTACTAACACATCCTGTTATAACGGTATAAAAAATGTGATTATATATTTTAAAGTCCCCTTAATACCTAGTATGTTTGATCAAGATCCTGAAATCCGTTTGTTAAGCAGAAAAACGTAAACCACAGACTGACAAAGAAGCCACTGAGAAATAGAGCCTTAGACACCAAGAGCACAGTTATCCCTCATATTGTAGAAAAAAGTACATGTAATACGAAGACTTTTGTTTTCAGAAAAATGGAAAGATCTATGTAACAATTACAACGCAACAAACACACGTTTATCGTAGCATTGTTTTGTAGCCATTGGAATGTTTGAATATTATATTATTGTATATAAAGAAATTGATTTTCAGCTTCAAATCTCAAAACGATTGCCAACTACTTAAATATAAACACCAAATGTTATGCTTAAAAGAAGCAAGGCAAATAATGGTAATATAAAATCAGAAATATTTATATTGCCATTGTTTTTGCTCAAGGAAAGCAGTGTATGTATAATTTTGTAGATAAATTAAGTTGATGCGGTTTGTATACTTCAATACCCCCGTTGAAGCAGACCTGCATACTCAGCGAATTTCAAATGCAAAACAACATATTTCAATCCGAAATAGCGAGATTTTACATGTTTTTGTAAGCTCCATAAGAATAATGACATGGGGAATGAGTATGCAGGTCTGCTGCTACAGGTATATTAAAACTGGGTGGTTTTTAATTTAATATTTAGTAGATCTAAACTAGAAGAAGCTATTTACCAAGTTTTATTGAGATACGTTGAGAAATAAGCGAGATATAGAATTTTACTTATTTCCCATAAGGTTAACATTGGGACAACGTACTGCGTTTACCACTTTCAATATCTCGGTAACCAATGGACATAGAGCAGTGTTTCAAAATACTAAATTGTTTGTTTTTTTAGGTGAATTCAATGGTGCCCACAAAAATTCGATAAATTTTATTTGTCTATGTAAATAACTCAAAAAACCCATTTTTGGGGGGTTTATCCCCCTTTACCCCCCCTTCCGGTAGTCCGATCGGGCTGGTTCACGAACTCGTCCAATTGATTACCACTTTACATGTCCGTACCAAATTTCATAAAGATCGGACCATTTTTGCGGCCGCTATCGTGCTAACAGACACACACACACACACATATATATATATATATATATATATATATATATATAAATTCGAACGAATAGTGTTTTTTGCTTCTGGGAGCCCCAGAACGAAAAGTTATAGTGGGGTCCGAGCTTAGGTCTTACCATGAGACCTACGGTAATAGCTTCTTCCCTATTGGGGAAATTCGCTAAAAATAGTTTTATACTAGTTTAAAGACATAACTTAATACAATAAATTATATGATATATAGGATGAGCACATTGCTTGCAGAGAGACACTTATCATTGCCCCTGTAATCGATATTCTGGTGCAGTTTTCATTCCAAACGCATCCGTCGTACAAGTCATAACTCAATCACACGTTCGGAATACTCGACCAGAAAATGATTTAAACAGAGTGGAATTTTAATCCTGGTTTTAGAGAGAGTTGTCAATTACTATTATTAAAAGTTATTCACTCTAAAATATGTTAAGTTTACGCTTTTTCATAAGTTTTGATGTAACTTTGTTATTTATTAACCGATTGGAATGAAAGTTATCTGTAAATATGTAAAATAAACCGCTTTCAAGATAATTTGGGGTTGAAAATTTAAACTTGTCACCATTTTGAATTTAGAAAAATTTAAATTTAGAAATAATTTAAGTTATGTGCATTGATAATTAGGACCCATATTACAAGTTTCAAAGCTCTATCCTAAACATACTTGAAATTACAATTACAATTACAATTTTCTTATTATAAACACATACGGATAGAAAGAAATCTACTTACGCATATTAAAAAAAGCTTATTATTTATGAGCTTACTAAGCATGCAGGAATAATACCCTGAAGTATTATCCGTAGCGAATTCTGAAACGCCCTGTAGAAAATTGATTTTAAATTTCAAGTTAATGATCACAAGACGTCAAAGCTCAGCTTTGGTTGTGAGGACGTTCTTTATACAGAGAAGACTGTGCTCAACCCCAACTGCTTTTGGTGCAAACAGTTACCACAGCTTCTGATAAAACGCATCAACTGTAAATAACTGCAATCCATACTTATTTAATACGTCAGGGTTTTTTGTGATGAAGGCTCAGATTTGAACAGTTTTAATAATTTAAGTGCCATTGGAAAGAGCCACGGTGTTAGGTTTTGCAGGGAATAAAATTTATAAAGGTTAGAGCCCTAGATACCTTTAAGATTTTGTATTCCTCCATAATAAGATTTTTACTTGGGAGTTGGAATTAAAAAAAATTCTGATTGGGTTGATAAAGTTTTTTAGCATTAGGGAATTTTGCCATCCACCGTAAAATTGTACAAGAAAGTTTAAAGGGTAATTTTTAACATTAAGCTACATGTAGAAAATCTGCTGATTTAACCGTTTAACGTTCATCGATTTGTTTTACCGTGAATAGCAAAAGCTCCCTATTTAGTGTTCGTACTGGAAAATTATGTATGTCATTGCAAGTGAAGCAACAACAGTAATTTAGTTACAATACTACAGCTGTTATTAAAAAACAATAAATTCTCTACAAATTTGTGTTTTATTCTAGAATGGCCACCATAAAATTGTGGCACACAATTGCTGCTGAGGATTTACGCACTCCTGATTTAACAAGGTACTTACGTACGGAACATTACGGCTCCATCGACTCTGCTGCTATATTGGTCTAATAGAGTTGCCCGGTCGTCGCTGACGTTTATTACTGCGAGTTGACATTGCTTGTAATGATTGTGTATTTCTGTTTTCAAAAGGGGATCCAATTAGTCGCGCACGTGCTTTCGTTATAACTTGATTTCCAAATGATACAATAATTTACGAATTATGTTCAAAATTAGCAATTTACTGATGACTTCAAAAGTTAGTTGAAAATTAATATTTAAAAAATAATTTTATTTCAGTCTAGCATCTAGGGAATCACATTAAAAGTCACCACCTTAATGCTGGCTTGAATAGTAAAATTCTAATTACACATCATAATGACTTCTTTGACTATTTACGACTTCTTTTTTTCTATATCGTAAATTTTTTTTAATGCGAAACACTCCTATTGCTATACAGAATGAAATATGAAAAGTTAATTTTTACAAAAGACAAAGGAATATTTTTAAGAAAAATATCAAGTTAAAGAAATTGAAATATGGTCTCCTCATTGGGGCAAACGGGACAATCCCATAATTTTTTAATGAAGTATTCTTTGTATACATAAAATTTATAGTGTGTAAAAATGTGTTAAATTTTAATAAACAAATAAAAGTAATAATAACGAGTTATTACGCAGCACACTGAAATAAATGAGAGTGCGAATTTCAATTTCATGGTTTAAATTCCTCATTATGGACCCAAGATTCTTCAATTTTACGATTTACGCCCTTATAATGGGGCATAAATAAAAACAGAAATTGTTAATTAATTGTGTTGTTGGCAGAATCGACTTCAATTTAGGTCGCTATGAAGAACTCGGGTCAAATTTTACAAGACACATGATTAAAAAAATCATAAATGATAAAGAAGCCCTAACGGCCTTAAATTTGATATTTTCTCTAAAAATACTGATTAAACAAGTAAATTGAAATTGAAAGTAAAACAGCTGAATGGAGTAAAAATAATTATTCAGCAAACCATATTATAAAATGCATACATTGAGGCAAAATTTCCTTTTTTTATCAAGGAATGGAATTTAAATATTTTACTTAGCGGCTCAGACGCTTCAGTGCAAATTGCACTGGTACGATTTTTGGAAATATGTTAAATTATAGATGATTGCTATAGTCTACTAAAAATTATTTACACTTAAATTCCGTCAGTTAAAGAGGGCATTAATTAAAGAAATGGAATTTCTTTTGTCAGTAAAACTCTGTGATGACTCAGGGAATTATATTTGTAATCTTCAGTTTATAAAATTAATCGGTTTCTCATAAACCTATTTGAAATTATTTTAGAATTTTTTTGTAAAAGCCATTGAATGATTGATTAGGTAGGGAGGTTAGGATTAAGATTTAGGGAACAAAAAGTATTCATATTTTGATAGAGCTTATTTATTTCATTCTAGATGAAAATAAACAGGTTGTTTGGATGTGTTCTGGGATGCACCATGGTTTACACCTCTATTCAATATGGTATTTAGTTCGAAGTCCATTGATCTAAAAAGGCAGAAGATTTAAAATTATTGAAAAACTAGTAATAAATGAATTCAATTTAAATGTAATCGATAATAAAGTATAAGTTATCTGTTACATATGCTGTAAAGAATGTTTAATAGAAGATAATGATAATGTTTCCCGAAGTTTATGACAGAGAGATAACGTCAACAAAACATATTGTAATGTGAAATGTAGTTCAAAATTCAGGCTAGAGTAAAAAATCCAATATTATGTAATGAATCGCACTAGCCTTTGAAATCCAAGACATTAATTCGTAAGTATGAAGTACATATGAAGAAGTATTATAATTAGAAAAAAATATCCTCAATAGTTTGTTTTTGGAATTTATTAAAATATTACAGACTTTTAAAACTAACAAAGTATAAACAGTTCAACTGCACTTGATATATTTTTCAAATTAATCTATTTGTCAAGTTAATTAATTTTACTCAAATAAAGGAGTTATTGAATCAAAATAACTTAGAGGACTCTATAGTGAAGTTCAAACCATTTTAACAACACCCAGCTGCCATTTACTATCTGACTGTTATTAATCCAAAAAATAAATCTTCAGCTGGTCTTCGCCGGTAAAAAAAGCTTTAAGTTAATATAATCTATTCTACACTCATCTCTAAATAAAATACCTTCACTGGTGGTCGATGTCTTACGTTATAGTCATAAGATATTTTCGAACTTATTACTCGATTTACATTGGTTTTTTAATAGCCTATAAAATATACGAAAAATAACCAATGAATTTTTTGAATGACTAATATTTAATGATATTAAATAAATAGTTATTTAAATTACAAACTATTTGTATTAAAAAACTTTGGTCTGTTAAGTTGATAGTTCAAATTATTGGGCATTGAGACTTGTATACTAACATAAAATGTTTCCCTTTATTTTTTAATTTATTAAAAATAAAAATGTTTTTATGGAAAATTGATGAACCTATTAAAAAAACTTTTTACCTTGGACATCACTATATCAGCGGAGACTGACATCACCAACAGGGCTGAAGCTACGAGAAAAGCAAGTGAAAAGGACATCTGTAACAGAGCATTGAGTTTGAGTTTATGGGTACTTCATAAAGGACAACTGAAAGATGTTGTATGACCAGTGCTAAAAAGAGCTTCTTAAATTTATGTCCCTTTCTGCTTATCCCTTTTGTCTTCGGCTCATTTTAAAATTTCATTAAAATTATCCTTTAAAATCTACTATTTTTGGCTCATTTTACGGCCATTGAAACCACGAATGATTTCAATATATTCATTTAATTTTCTTACTGCAAGTAATTAATTAATGATAACTTTCCACAAGAACCTTTGACAATGTAGTATAAGAAAAGCTCACCTCTGATTGAGGTCTCGGTTATGTTTGTGATAGCTGGTAGAGGTTGCAATTATGAATGCTAAGTTTATATACCCAGCTGTATATGATTTGTAACAATCTGATTGGTCATACGGATAGAAAACCTAATTTATATTTAAGGAAATTAGGTTAATTGATTATTATATGAGAAGACGCGTGGCTAATAAAAACACAAAAAAAACAATAAAACAGTATGATAAGTTATATTTAATTGATTTAATCAATTCTATACACTGAAATAAATCTATTTAGTATTAAATTGATTTAATTCCGATAGTGAAAGAACACATTATTAATTAGTTAATAACCTTAACGTTAATTTTAATATTTAATTTATGTTATTAATTTATTTTCTGTTTTAGGTTAGTCTGAAGGTCACTGTAATAATTTTACGGTCCTGTGATAAATAATTAGTTTGCTAAAATAAAAACAAATAAAACACAACTTTGATAAAAAATGCTCAAACATTTTTGGGCTACTTTTTTAAAATTCATGAAATATTTTGTTTACTAACAATTTAAGGCTAACTTCTTTACAAACTTAAGTATGGGTATTCAATATTGAAATACTCCTAATGCATGAAACCTGTATACTCAGCGAATTTTTAATACTTAGAATCTTACTTCATTCCAACATAAGCGATACATAACATTTTTGATTTCCACTCTAAGGAATAACATGGGGAATAAGTATACAGGTCTGCTGCTGCAGGTATGTGAAAGGGAGTGGGTTCACATCAATATCCATAGAATTCGACTAAGAGAAGCCATAGACGAAGGTATATCAAGATATTTGAAGATATATGGTAGGTAATCTAATATGGCACTATCTGGGCATGAAACGAACACAGAAGCATACAATATTCCTTAGAAGAATTAAAAATCACAGTTATATTTATCTACATACATTGATTAATTAATTGAATAATTAAAATATTTTAAGAAATAATCTTCACTGTTTAAATACAAGCCAAGATCCATTGCAGCTTCTACAAACAAGGAAAAATTACTGAAATTAGACTAAATTGGTCCCTAAAACAATGTAAGGTTTGACTTAGGATGTAATTAAATCCTTTAATTCGTGCTCTCGTTAAATTCTCCAAGTACAATCTCTAACACTTTTTTATTGAATTTTAATAGTGTTTGTAGCGTTTTTCGTTTTTTTCAGCAGCCTTAGGGTATGTAAAATTGCAGTGCAATGATGAAAATCCCATAATACAGATATGGGCGTAGTCTTGGCTTAATTAGTGGACATTCATATAATATTCTTCATAAAATTGCCAGATATATATTTGTCTGTGTTGAAAGCTGATAGCAGTTGAGCTATAAATGTAGCTTAAACCAAATTATTTTACAATTTTTCTTATGTTTCATTACTGTTATTTTCACGACATAGAATAAAAAAGCACATTCGTTATTGTAGTGGTGCAATTATGAAAACTCCCTAGAAATTGTCAGTAGAGAAATAAAAGCAAATTATTTTCCTCCCAACTGCAAATCCAAAAAGGTATTCTTTGAGAGGAAGTTTATTTTAGCACACTTAAATAATACAAGTTATATAATTAATTCAAACTACAAATATTTATTTTTAAGTATTGTTGAGTATACTCAATACGGCAATAGTTAGTTCAGCAACAAATTTTAATGTCCTTAAAAGATCCTTGCAATCTGATCTAAGTAAAATTAGTAAATGGTTGATTTCAAATAAATTACTAATAAATGATAGTAAAACTAAATTGATTAATTATTCTCATAGAACTTTACCGGAAGAGATAAAAGTGAAATGTCATAAACATCTTTGTATTTATACTTGTGACTGTGTTACTATACAGAGTGTCAGCAGTATTAAGTATTTAGGGTTGATAATGGATGAAAAATTAAACTGGAAACCGCATCTTCAACATTTAAATGATAAATTAAGAAAAATCAATTATATGTTATACTTTATGAAATCATATATTAGATCAGAGTATCTCAAAGTTTTATATTCATCATGGTTTGAAGCATCTTTAAGGTATGGGTTGATTCATTGGGGCGGGACATTTTCTTCTTCTCTAAAAACAATTGAAATGACACAAAGATTTGCCCTAAGACATATATGTAATAAAAGGAAATACGACAGTATAACACCCATGTTTAAGGAACTGAATATATTAAATTTGAATCAGTTGTATGAGATGTCATGTTTAACTTTTGTTATTAAGTACTTGAGCATATTCAACGTTAAGACATTTAATAGGAGTACTAGGGCAGCAGCTAAATTTACTTTATTTGTTCCAGGGTATAGAAAGGAAATCAGTAGAAAACAATTTGGGTTTAAAGCAATTACACTTTTTAACAATTTTTCAGATGAAATAAATGCAATCCTATACAAATGTAACTCTATGAACTCTATAAAAAAACTTTTAAAAGTGTTAGTAACAGGGAGAGAGTAAAAAAAGCCAGGATCTTTTTAAATTTTCTTTCAAAATTAATAAACTTGATATATATCATCTGTTTGTTCCTTCTCGTGGTCTGTTCCATTCTGTTTGTTCTGTTAATCACATAGCAAAATTTATTCATGTTAATCTAAGTTGCTGAAGTATTTTGTTATTATTAATTGTTATTGATAGTTTGTTATTAGTTATTTGTTTTTTCTATATGTGAGTATTTATTACTTCTAATTTTTAAAGTTGTATTTATTAAATATAAGAACTGCCAGCACCAGCTCATTAATTTTTGTTATCAAATTGAATTAATTTTTTATCCCGCACGTGCGTGTGCACATGGGACATAACAAAGTATATGTACAGAACAATTTTTGAATAAAGATTTTTTGAATTGAATTGAATTGAATTGAGTATAAATACGGGTTAAGGGGAAATGCTCAAGATTGGCTTAGAAGCTACTTAAAAATGAGAATGCAGTGTGTCAAAGTCAATGGGGTAGTAAGTACGATGGGAGAAAATAAAATTTGGGGTACCTGAAGGATCGGTTTTGGGGGCAACTTTATTTTTCATATATATTAATGATCTTTGTAATGACAATTTAATTGGAAATATAACTTCTTTTGCCGATGACACCGCTTAATTTTATATAGGGGAATCTTGGAATGATGTCGCACTAAAGATAAAGATTTGCTTTCAATTCAGTGGTGATTTTGTAAAAATAATATGGTTTTAAGTGCAGAAAAAACTAGTCATGAATTTTTCACTTAAAGGAAATTATAAACAGAAAAATAAAATAATTCTAAAATGTATAAATTGTTTAAGTGAAGATGAAGAATGTAATGAAAATTGTGTTGAAGTAAAAAGTGTCACTAGTTAAAAATACTTAGGAGTAACACTGGATGAACGGTTTAACTGGAAGGAACATATAACAACCCTTAAAAATAAAATTAGTAACACTGTTAGATTGTTTTATTTTATTCGAGGAATGTGCAAATAAGATTTGTTGAGATCACTGTATCTTTCATTAGTACATGGTAGGATAGAATACGGAATAGTGTGTTGGGGAGGTAAATATGTCACAAACCTTAAAGCAATTTTTACTATACAATAACATTTTATTAGAATGATTGAAAGAAAAAAAGGGTTTTGATAAATCATTTCCAATTTTTTGTTCACTGAAAATACTTCCATTAAGATATTTATATGTCTATAAGGTTCTGAAAATCTTTTACGAAAGAAACAAAAATTGTCAAGAAAATAGTGGCTACAAAATTAAGCTTCGTAATTGCAGGAATATTGTAGTGCCGAGACCAGCCAATACATTTTTACTCAATGCTACAATTTTTTAGCACCAATAAAAATTACCGAACACCATAAAGGAATCTTTAAACATAAAAATTTACAGTAAAATCATGGCTGTTTAATGTTCAAAATATTGAGGGGCTACTATTTAATATTATGTCCTAAATAATGTTCTCAATTTGCTGCAAAACATTCCTTTTAACATTGTGCCACAGATTTGTGTTTGTTTTTTTCTTTTTTTTTCTTATAAATCATTTTGTCATTTTTTCTTTTCAATAGTGTTCATTGTATTTAGTGTTTCTCTTGAGTATTATAGATGTTTTTGTAATACTTTAGACAAGATATAATTGTGAATGTATTGTATTTGTTCATCATGATAAAGTTAATATCGGTAGTTTGGAAGATGCATTTTACTTACTAGTCTGTTTATTTAGTTACATTTAGTTTATATGTAGATTGTAATAGGAAAAAAATTAAGTCACATTATTATAATTTGTTTTATATTGTTAAATGTTGATAAAACATCCAAATAGGCTAAGCCTTTGAGGAAAGTAATATTTCTCGAATGAACGAAGAAAGGTTACAACTTGGTGTCTTATGTTTAATTTTTTCATGTTATATTTAAATCTGTACCTTTGGCCCATTTGTAGTTATATGGAGAAATTGTATTGTTGTACGTGTGCTTTGAGAAATAAACTTTTTTCTACCTTTCTTATAAAGGAATAATTGTTTTTACTTTATGAATAAAAAAATACGAAACAATTTTAATATTATGCTTTTTTCTTGAAAGTAATTCTCTTACGGGCTGAAAACTGCACAGTTACTTATAGTGAATAACTTTAACTAGGGAGAAAAGGAGTGCATATTTCATAATCATCGTGATAAAATTTAATTTTAGTATTCTTAAAAGACAAGGAATGCAATTTGTTCTAATATTTGCAATAAAGGTGCACTCGTTGGCATTGAATATTAAAAAATACGCATTCCAGGGAAATTCAAACAAATACTATAGATACACTAAATAAATAAATAAAAATTATTTCATCTGTTTTATTTTAAATATTACTTGATTAATTTTAGGAAGGACAAAATAGTAAGTAATTACAATTTACAAACCTCTTAAGGATTAATGCAAAGCCTGATTGCAGGGTCTAAGTACACTGACATTAGAGATTCAAAGGATTGTCAACCTGTCTGCTTTATCTTCTGGATAAACTTGTTACGAGATTCTCAGTTGTAATGTATAATTGATGGTTGATCATCACAAAATGTTATTAAAATTAAATAGCCTTTAAAGTTTAATGGAGTTAATCAAACGAATACAAATTTTATAACAAAATAAAATAAAGTAAAATAGATTAAAGTTAACTAAAATTGATGGGATTATTAAAATTGTTAAGTTATATTATTGGAAAATCACCTTCAGCCTCGTACAAAGTAAAAGACGTTCTTTCAGAAAAGTAACATAATAACTAACACAAAAACGCAACAACAAAACATATTACATCAAATAGTTAAATAGTTAGTTAAATAGATGTTTATGATTGGGTATTTATTACTGCAGGTGGGGGGATGTGTATATTTCCAGAGTATATAAAAATATATAAATAGATAATAAATAGAGAGTAACAAATAGAAAATAAAAAAAGAAATAAATAAATACCTATTAAATTTTAAATCCTGATTGATGATCGATCAGTAGTGTCACTTTTGATTATGCTAGTGTATTGTATGAGTAGGGTCAGAATATCTATGTTCACTTGAGGCGAGTAAACATGCAGTTGTGCGCTGCAGGCACAAGCAATACTGCGGATGCTCATCCCATGTTGTGCTACAAAATATTGACTTGTTACATAACATCATTGTAAAACTGAGACGAGGAGATTTTAAAGTATGAATGAATGAATGAATGAAAATACTTCTTTATTGAGGCGAACTTAGGACCACATGGTCCTTTCTTACAGCTAACCTCTAATACTAATATACAAAATCAAAATATGTACGAGTACGAGTGAGGAAAAAAATATCGAGTGGGTTATGAGATAAAGGGTGTCCGATTTACATCCCAAAAAATTTTGTATGTCCACCATTTTGAAAAAGATTGAGATAATTAAAATATGTTTTTACAAACATTTTTATTTCAGATAGGTACTTACATGAGAAAATTTTGAGGTTTGAATCAGTGACCTTTGGTTCTTGAACACCCTATGAATATTCATGACGAAAGTAATTTTGTTGGTTGCCTCAAGTGATTTAGTAACGTATATTTAATCTTGGTATTTCTGGATTAAACCGTTAGAAAATTAACAGGTTTGGGTTGAGTGATACTCTGTGTTCAGTCATTCCCATTCAATAAGGGGAAAATTATTACTTAAAATACTCTTATCAACAGACATACTATTTGATGAACAAATTCTACACTTTACAAAAATAATACATTTTATTAGGTAAGATTCTAATAAAATGATAGATAAAGGATCAGAACTATGAAACTAAACAATTTTTTATACTATTTCGTGATAATCGCTATTTTTGCGTAACATCGATTCAACTGTAGTTTTTAATGTAGTGTTTAATTTACAATAATCTCTATTCTCTCATGCAAATACCAAGTTTTTAAAGTTTTTGGATAAATTTACTCCATAATTATCAGTTTGCTTAAGTCAAGACCTAATGGATCTAATTACGTTGCACGAAAATAAATGAAAAGAAATGAATAATTTACTCAGCCATTTGCATTCGATTCGCTCAAAAGGCCAAGTAATTAAGATCGGAGTGGGATAAAAGTGGTAGGAGTGGTTCTCTACTTCTTATTATAGTAGGAGCCAGCGTTTAATTTCAACCTTTAATAATTTGTCTTTCTTAGTGCTTTGAGATTTCCTATCTAAATGTTTTGTTGGCCAAAGTCATAAATTTTACATTATAACAATTTCCAAATAAGCTATAGAAAAATCTCGTTGAAAATTAATTTCCAGTCAAAATAAAAAATCCCTTGGCATGGGTAATCGAAAGTGATGAGTGGAGTAAACGCGTTAACGTTATTTGTTTTAAAAATATTATCGGGCTTCCCTGAATACATAAAGGCGATCGGAAGACAGTGGTAAAGTGGTGCCAGGAAATTTGAGCTTATTGCAGACAAACTAACACAAGCCGGAACCAAGTCCAAAGCTAATAAATTGTTGATAGGGTTTATTACCCAAACTCTTTGAATTTGTCTTTGGGATATTATAGTTTTCTAATCTTGTTTGCATTATCCTACTTTGGCCATTTAGCCACTGTTGTTAGTTGATTATATGGTTTATTACAGTTATTATGATAAAAACCTCCTGTATTACTATGATGACGAATAAAGAAACTTGAAAAGAGAAACTAGATATTTGTCAAGTAACACAATAACTCTCGAACATTTTGGGCATTCAATCACCATAGTAGTCAGTGCTGTTGAAGTTCCAGATGTCAGGGATCATAAAAACATACAAAAATATACAATTATTCTGGAAAACGCACTGTTTGTTACGGTCGGATGTTTCGCGGACACAAAAAACAAATCCGCTTTATCAATGCTTGTAGATGGATTTTGGCCACGCAGTCTCTTAGAACGCCTTGTCACTACTGAGTTAAGGGGATTCGGCACTCGAACAGGTAATTTTTTTTATTTATGACTGAACAAGATTTCTCAGGTTTTTATTGTGTTTGTAATGATCTAATTAGAATAATTGCATTAAATCATAGTATGTCAGCTACTTTTAATTTAGATATAAATGATTTTTTTACCCCCCAAAATAACTGTAATAGTCTGAATTTTATTCACATTAATATTAGAAGTATGCGTAAAAATTTCGATACTTTTATCGCAGAAATAAATAGTATAAACACAAAAATCCATATTATTGTAATTAGTGAAATTTGGATAGGTTCTGACGAAATTAATTTATATAATATTCCAGGGTATAAATTGTTTGTTAAATGCAATGATACATACAGATCAGGTGGTGTTATTTGTTATTTAGATAATAGCATAGAGTGTAATAGATTAGAAATAGGTATGACTTCGGCAGATGTCTTTTTGTTGAATATTACTTTAAATAAACTTTACTTTAAATTATTTTGTTTATATAGGCTTCAAAACACATCAGAAAATTTGTTTATTTCAGAATTGTCTGATATAATAAAAAATATGCATAACAATGTTGTCTATGTAGGAGATATTAATATTAACATCTTGGATAATAAACCTACTGTAAATAGCTACACTTTATATAATTGCAAATAACACCAAGAAATACTTTTGCGAACAGTTTTATCTTGTAATATTCTTGTTCAGAATTAAATGTAGAATAGAAATAAGCAAAAATAAATAATTTTTGTTGCCATTTCGAGTGCCAAATCTCCTTAAGGTGCCAAGGCGTTCCGAGCGACTACGTGGCCGAAATCCATATACCGGCCTTGAAAAAAACCGTTTTGATTTGTGTCCGCAAAATGCCCATAACAAAAAGTGCGTTTTCCAGAATAAGTGTAATATGTGTATGTTTTTACCACCTCTTGACGTCTGAAACCTCAGCAGCACTTACTACTACGGCGAGTCCCAAAATATTTGAGAATAATAATTACCTCACCAAAAAATCATGACATTCAGAGGGAAAGTAACGCAATTTTATTAAAGTTGTACTTTTAAATAAACAGGGCGATTAAAACATTTATGATTACGTAGTTAACGTCAACATTGAATTTAACAATTCAAAATCATAGGTCGACAGGGTGACATTGAGGCGCCTGTTTATCCATAAATAAATAAATAAATAAATACCTGTCTAATTTGTAAATCCTGTACTACCAAGTCGATAAATCATGTAGATTGCCAGTGATTTCGGCATCTAATCACTATTCTAGATCAGGGTCGAGTATTCAGTTCATCGGTGTGGATGTACGAGCCAATAAATACATGCGTAATGAATGAATGTAATTATTTCAAATGTCAGATGAATATTTTAGAAATATTTATCATACATATTGAGGTAGTGTATCACTTGTGTTAGTGAAAAATAGGAGATCACACTATTGCGGCTTTTTCTTGCTAGGCTCGAATAATTACTTGTGATACTTGCGAGTATATTTCCTGGGGTTTCACTCATTCTACGCCAAACACACAGTGTATTTACAGTGCACAAAAAATTTAGTTTATTACACTAAACTCCAGTATCCAGTATTTTTGTATTTTTGGGGGCTTCACAGTGCATTTACACCAAACTGTTAATAATGTATAATTTTTAAAATTTGCAAGTATGCACTGAAATAAAGAAATAATATAAATAAATTAATATAAATATTACATAAGCATAAATAAATAGTAAATATCAAATAAATGTAGAGGAAAGCATAAATAAAAGCCATTAAAGAAAAATAAAATTTGTTAACCCTTGTATCAGAGGGAAAGATAAATTGATTGCATAGGACGGAAATGTTTAGTGGTGTTTAATGAAAATAATATTGACCAACCTTCTCAACAGTATCTGTGCTCAATAATTTGACATAAGACATAAGTTTGATAATAAATTATGATTTTTATGGAAAAATACTGAAATTGAATGGTATATAGTGGAGTATAGTGTATTATTATTTTTTCAATCTGAGTAAACAACATCGTTTTGTTTGTTTCATATCATTGTGCCTGGTGGAAGAGTAAATCTCGAAATATTGCACTAAAATGGTTTTAACTTGTTGATTTTATCTAAATAAATAAATAAACAACAAATAAACAAACAAATGAGCAAAAAATTCAAACAAACAAATAAATAATAAATTGATAAACAGCTAATAAATAAATAAATAATATTTGGTGTATTAAATAATATTATATATATATATATATACACCAGAGTATATATAGCCAAAGATAACCTGGCGAGGCGATCTTGGCTATAGACTAATCGGTTAAGATTTGGACATCAGACACTGTAGATCTGGAGGTAATATGTCGCCGGTAAAGATAAGACCCCTCCAGAAAAATTGATTTTGCTTAAATTATTTTGATTTTATCCAGACCCTAATAAACAATGATACCTACTTTGAAATTTAATAAAGTGGAACCTTACGAGTCATTAGGCAAACTAAACTTTATAGAGGCTTATTAATATTTCCATTTTAGTGGGTAAAAATAAAAAATCACTGCTGTTTTTTTACATTCATCTCAACTTCACGAGAGGTGATCCGAATTAAAGCTGACACATCCAGTATTAAAATAACAATGATTTTTATTGATAATCAGTTTAAAATGAAATATTTTACAGAACGAAAAAGCCGATAGTTTTACGTATATTACAAAGTCCTGTAACGTACCACTACGGTTCAAAATGAGCGAACTTTGAAATAAATTGTTTCATCTAAAAGCATAATCTATTTGGTATAAAATACACAGATACGTCACCAATTTCAAATAACAAGTTGGGTGTGGTCTTGGCAAATAAATTAGTAGTAATTTGAGTGGGAAGTTAAATATATAGCGTGTTTGTTCATTAGTGTAATACAGTCGGAAGAACTCAATAAACACTCACGGAGGGCGGATGTCCCGAGTCGATGATAATGTCTCATTACTAGCGTAAGTTGGAATATCGTAGTTTCGTATGCATATTTTATAAATTTTTTCCTACATTGAGGAAGTTTATAAACCCATTTACATTTTCGATTAGTAGGTGTAACTTCTTTATTCTTAAGATACCGAATTCGTTAAAAATTTTTGCAATAAGAACATTTCTTAAATCGTATTAGAATTTTTGGTTTACTATTTGGGTTTATTTATTTTGTTGTTGTATAACTAATTCCTGCAATTTAA
Organism: Flexamia atlantica; assembly: GCA_035578135.1. Taxonomy (NCBI): domain Eukaryota; kingdom Metazoa; phylum Arthropoda; class Insecta; order Hemiptera; family Cicadellidae; genus Flexamia; species Flexamia atlantica. The sequence continues at coordinate 1,386,052 of JAQJVK010000014.1, read as the reverse complement.
TAACACGAATTTATCATCACAAATATTAAAAAGGTGTAATATTTCCGGTTTTATTTATCAAAGCTATAAACGTTATTGTGACATATGACTATATAGCCATATGATTGTATTTATTATTGTTTGATGTAAACAAAAAATATATTTTTGATTGTATAAATAAAATATAGTTCAACTTATAAAGATTATTTTAATTTAACTTATAAAAAGTTACAAAGTACGAATCTGCTTAGATCCAACTGATTTGAACAAAAATATTAAACGTCGCCATCACCCACTTCAAACTTTAGAAGAAATAGCTGCTAGGTTAAACGGTTCAAAATTTTTTACCCTCTTAGACTGTAGAAAAGGATTTTGGCAAATAAAAGTCACTGAACGTACCTCTAGGTATTTAACGTTTTCCACACCTTGGGGACGGTACTCCTACTTAAGAATGCCATTTGGCATAGCCTCAGCTCCTGAGATCTTTCAAGAACGTATGTGCTCAATTTTATCAGGTTTAGAAGGGGTTGAAGTTTCAATGGATGACATTCTCACCCATGGATCTACTATGGAAATACTAGAAGAGAGATCTTCCAAAGTTTTAGCTGCTCTCAATGCAGCAGGTCTAAAACTCAACAAAGAGAAATGTGTTTTCAGAGCAAAAGAAATCAAATTCTTGGGGCATATAATTACTGGAAATGGCCTTCTTCCTGATCCCAGTAAGATTGAAGCAATAAATAATCTAAAAGAACCCTCAAATGTAACTGAGCTACAAAGATATCTGGGTATGGTAACTTATTTAGGTAAATTCATTCCAAACTTTTCAAAATTGACTGAGCCTTTACGAAAACTGTTGAACAAAGGAATAGCTTGGGTTTGGGATTTCGATCAACAGACAGCGTTCACAAAACTAAAAGAAGCTCTAGCATCACCCCCTGTGCTGCGCTATTTTGACCCAAAAATTCCCATAACATTATCGGTTGATGCTAGCTCGCATTCAGTCGCGTCTGTACTTCTACAGGAAAATCGCCCTGTAGCATATTCCTCTAAATCTCTTACCAAAACACAACAAGGTTACAGCCAGTTGGAAAAAGAAGCTTTAGCAATTTCTGTAGCTTGTAAAAAGTTTCATGAATATGTATGGGGTTCACGTGGTCTGGTAGTTGAAACTGACCATAAGCCCTTAGAATCAATCTTCAAAAAACCGTTACACGATACTCCTCCTAGGGTTAGGCGTATAGTTATGGAGATAATACCCTACAATCCACATATTGTTTATAAGAAAGGAACAGAACTATACATTGCAGACACCTTGAGCAGAGACTGCATAAACAATGCATCAAACGAAGAAGAGCTTGCCTTTTATGTAGATCTTGTAATTTCCATGCCAAAGGAAAGACTTGTAGAGGCCCAACGTCTCACAGAAGAAGAAGCTGAGCTTTCAAAACTCAAGGGAGTTATTTTAAAAGGTTGGCCTAAAGAAAAATCTGACTTGGCAGAAGAGCTACACAAGTACTGGAATTATCGAGGAGAATTAGCGGTTCATGAAAATATCATTTTTAAAGGGGAAAGAATTTTGATGCCCTTGAATCTTCGTCCGCTAACGCTAAAACAGATACACCTAGGACACAGAGGTATACAAGATTCGCTCAACTTTGCTCGTGAATACGTCTTTTGGCCAAACATGACAAACGAGATCAAAAATTATGTTTTGAATTGTAAAATATGTTCTAGGCTTCAAAAAGACAAGCCTGAAGAAGAACTATTGCAGCAAGAAGTACCAACTAGACCGTGGGTGGAAGTGGGAACTGACATTTTTCAACTATCAGGAAAAGATTATCTTGTAGTTGCAGATTCCTACTCTGGATTTTTTGATTTTGTGGAACTAAAATCGGCTACATCTTCAAATGTGATTATTGAACTAAAAAAATGGTTCTCAGTGCATGGAATTCCAGAAACGTTGTTGTCTGATGGAGGTACTCAGTTTAACTCTTTCGAGTTCAAAAAATTTGAAAAAGATTGGCAGTTTAATCAAAGAGTTTCCAGTCCTTTATTCGCAAGATCTAATGGCTTAGCCGAACGGTACGTGCAGGAAGCTAAACTGATTTTAAAGAAGTGTCTAGAAGAAAAGGCTGATATACACCTTGCATTACTTCACCAAAGGAACATTCCCCGAAAAAATATTGGTTCCCCAGCTCAGAGACTTATGGGTCGCAGAACAAGGACACTGCTTCCAAGCACTGATAAAATTTTACAGCCTGAAATAGTGCAAAATGTTCACACTAAACTTCAGAGTATGCGCGATAAATCAAGACAATACAGCAACAGAACAAAGAGGAACGGACCTGAATTTGAAGAAGGCGAGAGAGTATTGTACAGAAAAGAACACAGAGACTGGCAACCAGCGATAATACTGCGTAAAGGTCCCGAGCCACGATCATACCTTATTGAAACACCAGATGGTGGTATATACCGAAGAAACTCTTGGTTTATAAAGAAGTTATTTGATAATAAGAAAGAAATTAATAATGAAGGAAAGGAAGAAGCTAGTCAAGCAATGCATAGTTCTAAGACGTTTTCACCTAGAAAATCATCAAGAAACGTTAAAAACCCCGATAGACTTAACTTATAGGAAAGGGGAGATGTGACATAAGACTATACAGCCATATGATTGTATTTATTATTGTTTGATGTAAACAAAAAATATATTTTTGATTGTATAAATAAGATATAGTTCAACTTATAAAGATTATTTTAATTTAACTTATAAAAAGTTACAGTTATCTAATCTACTTTTATTTAATGCTAATCATATCAAGTTTTATTTATTAATCTAAGTAACAGTTATCTAATCTACTTTTATTTAATGCTAATCATATCAAGTTTTATTTATTAATCTAAGTAAGACCACTATTAGGAATATAAGCTTTGGCCATCACATTTTATTATTTTTTTTTATTACTTTTATGCATGTTAATTTCCTTTGTTCCATAATTCCTTTTTTCCACTTCTTCCTGGATCCTTACAAAAAACCCTATTTCTTTTTAATTTAATTTCATTTTTTATCGACTACATATCATACAATTTTATTTTTATTTTTTCACCATAGAAACCAATTCCATTATTCTACTCCTTTAAAAAACATGTAAAAGACTGATTTTAAAATAAAAAATTTTGATTTTTCAAAATATGTTAATATGTGCATATAAGAAACTGTAGACTCAAGAGGATAAAAGTGTAAAGGAAATTAAAAAATGAACGAAAATAACAATTGACGATTGCTGGGAAAATGTGTGTACATGAAGAATTGGTGTTTTTCCCATGACTATGCATTAACTAACTCTCTGTGTCCTTACTACAGTTTCATGTGAATTAGGAACTTTCAAAAACGTTCTTTATTAACATTTATTATTATTCATTTTCTTATTTTGTCTTATATCTCTTTCCCATTTATTGTAATAAAATGGGTTGTCCGTCTTGTCGCAATATTTATTAATTAACTTATTTTCTAATATTATCCAGCCCCAAACACCTCAATTGTATGTTTTGTATGTTTTTGTGTTAAGAACACAAATAAATTATGTTTTCGTATGTTAGAAAAGGAATTATTAATAGCGTTTATAAATTAAGAAAAATACTCTGCCACCACGACGATGATTATGGGTAACTCGAAGTTTCTACCGAAATTTGAACCTTCCGATCAGTACAATGCATAAAACTACACTTTACGTTTTGAGAATTTCATAGAATCCAATATTATCTAAAATATAAAATATTCTAACATCTTCTTGCAAACCTTCAGACTTAGAATTGATTCACCCCTGAAATTAATAGATGACCTTCTAGTAATAGTTGAACCGGACTCATTTGTCTTAGTTTTGATTTGTCTTCCTTGTACACAGGACTTCGTAGTGATTGATGTTTCAGAATGGCATAGTCAAATGAGACATCAACCACTTACGAAAGTCTGGTGTACACAGAAGACAAATCAACACCAAGGCAAATAAGTCAGGTTCTACTGTTATCAAGGCAAATAAGTCAGGTTCTACAATTACCAGAAGAACAGGTAACAGTAACAGTATATAAGTAACAGTAACAGAGGTCTTGAAGACATCATCGAAACACCCGAGATGTTTAGAAAAGTTAGTCAGACTCCCCAGTTTTCAGTAAGGGGAGAACTATAATGTCTGTAGTTAGTTAATAAAATGGATAGATTTTTACAAATGTTGATTGTAAATAAATGTTATCTTTTCATTAGCTAATAAACTATTTTATAGTATGCCAATAATCTGTTTTAGGTATTAAAATAAATAAGGCCACGTGAAAACCAAGGTTAATTTCAGATAATGAACACGTTTGCTTGTTCAAGCTAAACTATATAAAATCAAAGTTTTCATCCTAAAAATGTTTTGCTATCCAAGCAACCCTTAATAATTATTACTCAAAGTTTTGGTAGTTGAACTAAGTGGCCCAAATTTTGTCGACAATTCATTTCAAAGGATATCAAAGAAACCCAGTCTCAAACTTCTTAAATTTGCTCAGATTCCAAATACAAAATTTTTTATCAACTTAAGTCACGTTCGTCGTACTAAGTGTTAACTAAGGGAACTTTTATTGAACTTAAATAATTAATTTGTAATCAATGATTCCAGGTGTTCTCTAGGCAAATATGGATTTCGGTTCTAATCAACACGAATAATTTGGTCGGAATAAACATCTACAGAGCTCTATCAAACGAAAGTTCACTTTTAAAACCCACAAAATATTCGATAGGAATAAATGTTGCAGTCTAAATTATCTTTGAAATGGAGTTTATTGTAAAATCATTTACAATTTTTAAAAATACATTACTGTAATATATTTGATAGTTTATTTGAGCGAAATAGCAGGTCTCGTATAATATGTTGTATAATGTGATTTGTTTTTGACGTCTCACAGCAAGATAGAATTAAAGAATCTGAATTAGACAATAGGCAACTTCAAATTACATTATAGAGGTAAAACGAACTCCCCAAAACATTGTGTACAATGTGAGCAACAATGTGCACAATGCAGAATATTTTTGGTTAGGCCTACTTTATAAAAATATCTTTTATCGGGTGGCGTTGAATCAAGTCCAGATCTGGAATCGTAAAGTAGAACATGTCTATTAACTTTACTACCTCTAATAAAAGCCAACCTGAAGATAGACCGTAACATTTTACAACTTGTTGTTCACTAGGTTGTACTAGGATAGTGCGTTTCAGCTGACAGGAGGAATTTTTAAATAGGAAAGTTCAAGCAGATTACTCTACTTATAAAAATTCAGATTTTGGGTAGTCTGTCCCAAAAATTGCCCGTTCTAAGTAAAATTTTAGGTGTCAAAATGTAAATTAATATCTGACAAGTTTGAAAAATCATTCAGATCGGACCATCGGAAATGTCGGAGGATGGGGGGTTGTAAAGAAAAGAAGCTCCTAAAAATATATTTTTAGGATTTTTTCATCGACAAACAAAATTAGTTTGATTAATTGAAAACAGCTTTTGAACCATTGCTATCCATTTGTTACGGATGCGTTGAAAGCTCTCAACATAGTTACGATGGTAGAAATGTTTACCTCAAGGGCACTAAATACAGTTCTATATATCGCTTATTTCTCAAAGTATATAATTAAAACATGATATGACTGGTCGCTTCATCTTGTTAAATAAACTAATTTGCGATCTATAATATTTCAACTCTACAGTTTGTGGCAGCAAAACTGTATCTATTCCCATGTTATCCTTATATGTATAAAATTCCACAAATTTCTGATTTTTCACTATATTTTCAATCTTGATAATATTTGGTATATGGCTTCTTCTAGTTAAGGTATACTGGATAATGATTTTAAACCAATTTTACATACCTGAATAAGCAGCTTTTCTGCTGACACATTCATCATGTTATCAATTAGAAGGTAAAAAAGCCATATAAAGCCTAGAATGGGCTGAAATATGACTATAAGGTCTTAAATTTCGAGAGCATGCAGATCAGTTGCAATAGAAGTATTTTAAACATTAAAATTGTATACTTATTCTTTTTGTAACAGTTAGCACATTAAAAAATCTCATAATGAAAATACAAGCGTTATCCTTTGTTCAAGAAGCTTTCGTGCGTTTTGAAACAAAGCAAGACACTGGTATGATGATTTAATTAGAGAGTTAGCGTAAAATTTCATCTTCAAGCAGGCGGAAGATGGTTTGAGTTCACGGTATCAAGAGGGTTCCAAAGCTCGAATTACGGCCGTTCAGACCTCCTTGTGTTATAGATATTGTTATTAATCTTAAGTGAGAAACCAATACCCAGCATGTATGTAGTAGGCACGGACGATTTAGAGGTTTGGACAGCCTTACCTATTATCGATTGTGTCGTTGGTTTTATAAAAGCACCATTGGCGCTACGAATAAAAGAATTGTGATTCTTAGTTTCGTATTTATTATTTTCTAAAGAGATATACTTATGTCATTCTATTATTAATGAATATAGTGTATTAATATAATTAAAGTATCGATTCCTGCATCTAAAGGAGTAGAATGTCATGATAACCTTTTATACAGAGAAAATCGTTTTCAAGCATAGTAACTACGATGGATTTTTCCGGTATTGATTTCTGCATCATACTGATACGAAGATTTTCTTTGTCGTTGCAACCATTACCTAACAAATTGTGCTCAATAATAAAGTATTACTGCATATTGAAGCGTATTGAATTAACTAAATTGAATTTCAAAGTAAAAGGAGATGCCCTTAGAATTCCAGGTAATTTACCCGTTGTATTTCATGGTCATAATATATTTAATCCCTGCATCTCTATTGTGATCCTAAATTTGTTTTCATCTAAATGGGATTTGCTTCGTGCCCTGTATACATAGTTTCTATGGAATTCGTTAATCTATAAAACACACTCATATTTATGATTAAATGCCTCTGAGGTTACCAACAGTTTCTAATAAATGGTTCTAATAATTAATTTAAGACATTTTTTCTTTACTCAGTATAACTCCTTGTTTGTGGGAGTTCAAAAATAAATACATATTTGATTATCATTCACATTAAACAAGAGGATAAGTTTTAACATCCCGATCTACAAAACTACTTTCTAGTAACCCAAACATTGAACGTAGTCGTAGTATCTTTATGGCAAAACTTAATGATTTTCCTTTTAACAAAGGTTTATATTTTGTTTAATAAATCTAAATTCTGTAAGAATTTACATTCGATTTGTTAAGTCATTAACCGTTATTATATTTAAGAACTTGCAATTGAAAATGATAGTAAAGTAATTTAGTAGCAATAAGGATATATTTTGTCTATTTGGACTAAATCCAAATGGGATTTTTGTTGCTGAACTTTTTTTTACGCGCGTAATTAGGATATTCGTGGAAACTGAGGAAAACCATCAATTTAATTTACGAGTTACATTAAGTAACATGTAATAAGCCTATTTTCATTACAAAAGTCTCATATACTTTATGACGGGGTCAAAGTTATTTCCCTATTTGACAAACTCTCGTTAATCAAAATGAAATTTCACAAATCCATGTCGTTAAGGATTGACCAATGTGCGGACACATACAATAGGCGAAGAGGAAACTTAATAAGCTGTGTGTTCAGAGCCTTTGAAAAGGGCCTCAGTTTGTAATCTCTTATCAGACCTGAGGCAGTGAGATCTGTGAAAGGGAATAACACTATTACCACAAACATCTTGCCTTTCATCATCAACAAAAGCAGAATCTTCCGTTCAAAGGCGTAGTAGTATATTATAGGTACATACTATATTTCGTAATAAAGATGAAACTTTTAAAATACTTATTTATGTTCGATATTGCGAGGAATATTTCCGCAACACTCTTAAGAATTTATATTACGTCATGTCGAATGGAATTTCACAAAATGTATGATAATACAGAATAAATTTACGTTAAAAATAATTTGTCAGTTGTAAGGGAGCCCCGCACACAGGACAGAAAATATCTCATTAAAGGCACTTCTTTAATAGTTGGCTGTTATAAATACAATCGTCAATGTATACAATGTTAATTTTTAAAGTTGGAAGTCGTATTTTTCTAAGGATTACAGATATTTATTTACCTTCCAAACGTTAAGAATAGTACTTAAAAGTACTAAAAACACAGTAATAATCACGCCTAGAAACTTTCTTAAGTAATAAATGACTATGGACTATGTTTTTATTTTGCAGAAACGTTTTAACAAGCATAAAGAAGACATCATGCATATTTAAGACGTCTTCATAATCAAAAATACACTACCCGCTAGCCTCTTATCAAGTCAGAGAAAATCAAAAGCTGAAAATCACGTTTTCAATCAAAACTGTTAAATTAAATTACGAGGAACATGTTTTAGCTTGAGCGTTTACATTTGAACCGGATTTTTGGGTTTGTGAATAAAAAAACAGCGTGTTAAACATATGAAATTTCATGGAATAATCTTATTTATTGCCCTTCCGAACAAAAAATTTCAGTTCAAACCGCTTATGTTAATCAAATAAAAAACCAAACCTCAAATTATTCCTCATACGTAAGACGGCGACCACGATTGAGGGGTATTTAAGTCGAACATGAATGAATGAGTAAGCGTTCCCAAATTATTAATTTTACACCCGTGGTATACTCACTACGCATTTTGTAAGAACCACCTTTGTATTTTTTCATGCCAAAAACTTGTAGAGTCTGTTTGGGAGCCGTCTAGTGCCAGGGGACTAATTAGAGCATCCCAAGGTGACTAACAATCCTCTCATTCTAGTGTTTCAGGAGTTACCTTCAGTCTAAACATTTTTGAAGAAATTAAAACACGAGTGAGTGTTCAATTAAATTGCACAAATAAAAACTGTATAATGAATATAGTTATGTAGTTTCCTACTTGTTTGATTCAAAACTCTCAATTCTGTTTCAAAACATCTCTATTTAGGTACAACTAAAAAGACATTTTTGCCATCACTGATTATTAAAAATAAATTTTAATGACGTTTCGGAATCTGGTATCTGATCCCGTCTTCAGGTGGAAATGAACTTAGAACATGAGATTAGTAACACAAAGTCAGAAGAATCTGACCAAAAATATACCTAAAACAGGGAACTGTAAAAACAGACAGATTATTATGCTATTGGTGTTAGTTTTTTTTTTGTACGAATGAATATGTATGTACTGAAACTTAAATTGAATGATACATTCTTCCTGTGCAAAACGTCTAAGTTGTTATGCTAAAATGTTAAATCTTTAAGGGGCATATATTCAACAACATCAAAAAGAAAAATAGTAGAGCCATGTATCCTCAAACTGGAAATAATTACCCGATTCAGAAAATTGAAAAAAAACCTTAACGTATTGATAGGATTAAATAAAGATTAGGATTAAAAAACAGACTAAATTAAATAATAACGTACCACTCTAAGAAATAACTATCTAAAAAATGAGAAAATGGACACTATTAAAATATTATTGGTATATAATTACAAAATATATTCTTCCAAAAAAGTTATTTTATTGGTATTCATTAACGAATATTTAAATAGTTGATATACTCAATATTTAATATTATATTATAATTTGAGCCTTAGATCTAACACGCCACTAGTTGCCATTAATGTAGAGCAGATTTATAAAGAGATATCCTTAATGTAATGAGTTAGTCTATCTTTGTTGCTACTTTGGCTGGTTGAGTCTACTTTATTTGATATTTGTGGTTAAAATTCGAGATGTAACTTAGGAACACAAAGTCCGTCATACGTGCTGCTAAGTTACAAAGTATAGACTTGACTTATTACAACGTTCTGTGACGTAAAACATTACAAAGTAGTTCAACGTTTCTCGAGAAAGACCGTACTGATTGTAGAATATCTATCTGTCTTTTCTACCCCTAGTATTATATTCATCTCTGTGGTGCCTTGAAAAATCTGGAAAATATAATATTTTAAAGTAAAATCATTAAAAGGGAATTTCAACACTCATCTTTAATTACTAAAAATAACGAGCGTTAAAAGGTGGAAGGTAAAGTTTGGAAGAGTAATGCAGACTAATTAACCTTTTGTTTAAAGTTTTCCTACGGGTCTCATACTAAAAGCTTATTCAGGCTTCTTTTCATACATTTTTTATGTAACTGATTCCATTCTTTATTTTTGCAAAATACAATATCTACGTTTTTACTGTCGTACGTAAGTATATACATTAGTATTACAGTAATAAACTTGAAAAATTAAACGAATCACTAAAAATATTTTAATTAAAAAAATCATTTTAAAGAAATTTGTTAAATACCCCCGTTGCAGCAGACCTGCAAATGCAACAGAACATATTTCATTCAAACATAGCGAGATTTGATATGTTTTTGTAGCTCCATAAGAATAACATGGGGAATGAGAATGCAGGTTTGCAGCAACAAGTTTACATCCTTATAAAATGTCAAAATTTAAGCTAAGGACGTTCACGGGGCGTAGCCCGAGGAGATTTTAAGAAAGTGAATAGGCCTATGTCCTTTTCTGATATAGTGGTTCTATTCCTGCAAAATTTCAGCTCAGTTGGTCCTGTATTTTTCACGTGGTTGAAAAACACAAACATCCATACTTTAACATTTATAATTTTAGCAGGATATAAAATACTTTAAAAACCCACTTTTGGGGTTTTTTCTCCCTTTACTCCCTTTGTGCTTCCTCTGGTCCAACCGAGCTGGTTTATGAACTCGTCCATTTGATTTCTAGTGAAGTATTTTTTGCTTCTGGGGCTCAAAACCGAAAAGTTATCACGGTCTCGGGCTTAAGTCTACTATGAGTATTAAGGTAAAAGCTTCTTCCCTGTAGGAGAAATTCGCTAAAATAAATGCAAAGCTTTGTAATTAAACGGTTCTCTTTCAAACCTTTAAACCTTTAGTAAAGGTATTGCTGTACTAGGTTTAAAGGATAGAATCGACGTTTAACCTGAAAGAATCACATTATTCATAGTTGGGTAGAAAATAAATTATAGAGACGTAGTTTCAGACTATGCTGACTGAAATCCAACTATTACATTACCTCTCCACAATTCTAAACTTATGGACATAGTTCAGTCCATAGATCGACCACTGAACAGTTTCAAATTGATCCACTAATAATTCATAATTAACGTACAAGGTGTTTTTTTACGAAACCCATTTTTTTGATTGAATAACGAAGATATAAATATGAAATGAGTATTGTTTTATTAAGATTTACATTTTATACAATCTATTATTTAAGTCTGATCACATTTTTATTCTACATTATGTGTTCAAAAACTCTGCCATTGAGAATTATACAAAGTTGTGCTCTCTCCATCAAATTCTCCTGAAAACGTTTTGCGAAGTCTTTAAATTCTAGTTTTGCGTTTTTGAATTTCTTGTAGTAAATTTGTTACTTTAGTTTTGAGGTGCTGAATATTCTGTGCATTGTTTTCGTAGGCCACTTTTTATGTATCCCCAAAGAAAATAATACAGTGAGGTCAAATCCGGGGATCTTGGGCGGAATAATCCTTCACTGATAAAATAAAGTTTTGGGTTGAGTTTAAAAAACACCCTTTATCACATGTTTCGTAATGGATTTATCAGGTTGATGAAAACAATTCAATAATGTGATTTAATGTTATGTCCATTTAAGTACTGTTATCAAAGTTACTAAAATGGCAATAAATATTTAATTTTAATTGAATTAAAATATTCCTGAAGAGGCTTTCCAATAATTTCCAAGAACCTACATATAGTTCTAAAACAACTAAAAAAACAGCTGCAGGTTAAAAACTTTAACACAAAAACACCTTCCGTTAAAGGGTAAAAAAAAAATAAATAAAACCTTTCTTACCGAATATTCTTTTAAACTCATGAGAAATGTATTCCAAAATTGTATGTCAGCTATCTAGCCGGGCTATATTTATTCATTTGTTTTCAAAATTTACATTTGGTAAACAAATAAAATCGAATGAAATAGAACCTCTGCACGCGATCATAATATTTCATAATGAGATTAATTTGCACAGTCCGTCACTCGCGAATCTATCGCTGTATCGTGGTTTTTCAATAGGCATTGTATTAAATCGTATTGTATTGTATTGTATTGTATTGTATTGTATTGTATTGCATTGTTACGTCACTACCTCAAGCATTGGGAATTATATTGCTGTTACGTGGTTTTGTATTGTACTGTTTAAATTATCTCTTGTTTGGATGTTTATTCCGGTTGAATTCCTTGTTTTTTTGTTGATATTTATTCATTGTTAATTTGTTGTTGATAATGAATCATTGTCAGTTCAACGGAATTTAAATAATTATTGTTTATTTTATATTTGACTCCAAAGAACTTGTAAACTTGCAAGAACTTGTAAAGAAGAACTTGTAACTGGCCTCAAAGAACTTGTAATAAGTTGAAATAATTTGGTAACAAATAACTCTTTCTCCTCGCGTGTGCTTTGGACTTGGAAAAATGTATTATAAATTGTATTTATTGAGAAAAAATATGGAATTTAACTGAATTGTATTTCATTGCATTGTATTTTACTGGATTGCGTTAATATGTTTTGTATTTTTCTGTTACAGATACATCTACTCGACTACAAAGTTGGTAAGCACAACCAATTCAAATATTTTTATTTGATTGGTTAGTTGGTTTATCTAAGCAACTTCTTGTTCATATAGTCAATTTTAAACTAACATCTTTTCTTTTGCAATGGTTCCTAGGTATTCACCTTGACAAATTGTAGACATAAATTTTTTAATGTACCTTGTAGAGTACTTTTTAATAATCCTCAGTGCGAGTGGATTTCAACCAAGGTTTTAAATGTACAAATCAAATAAAATTTCCACGCTACACTCATCTTTCTTTCGTAATCGCCTTAAAATACTTGTTTCCGGTCGTCGGCGTAGTACCCGATAATAATAATAAGGTGTAATTAATTTTTCTGTCGTCGAGGTACCTTTTGACAGCATTGTAGAGTACTTCCTATTTGTTTACTCAAATTTTATACTCAATTAAATAACCCGGAGAAGCTCGTTGATACAATTTGACAATATGATTAAGTATTAGGTTCCAGGGTTAATATTAGTTTAAGGCTATAATAGTTGTTAGGTTCGCATATGTACGTACGAGTTTTTAGAGATTTAAAATGCTGTAGCCCGCTGAGGCCCCCCCCCCACTACAACAGAGGGGGGGGGGTTCAGTAATGAGGTTTAAATTTAGAAAAGATTTGTTTAAAAAAAAATAAAAAGTGAGAAGGGTTGTGAATAAAACTATTACATTTAAAACAGGTGAAGGTCAAACCAATACCACCTGTTAATTAACTGAAACCACGGAATTAAACTCTCGATAAAGGCAAAAGTTATTTATAACTTCTTAATCTAAAGATATTATATTAAATAACTACTAACATTTTTACAGTGATTAAAATATTTAATGACAAAATCTAAATTTTGTCTTAATATACAAATATTTTAATAGGGCTTGACGGATAGTATGTTGATACAAACGTGCGGATGTTTTGTATATAGTTTCCACCACAACGTTTTTTAGCTACTGAAAGTTTTAACAGAAGCGATCCATCCTGCAATTCTAAAGTTTCTCAATGTAAGGTAGTAAGTTATTTCAAACAACTGATCACCGACTATTAACATGAAGCCAGTGAAAGATCGTTTGGTGATAAAGCCGAGAACTTCCCATAAAGAACAATACCGCCTAAAAGTCACCTCCTTTTACTAAATAATGGTTTAAATACCTGCTTCGAAGTAATCCTAATAAGTTGCCGTGGCGACTAGTTTCGGTTCTCAATAGTGAACCATCATCGGGCCATTACAAGGAGTCTTCATTTACTTCAATTGAAGGTCGTCATGGTTCTTTAAAAAATACACAAACACACACGGACACGGACACATTATTACGATACGAAAAATATTTAAAACATTAAACAACGAGTTCACGGACAGGAGCGACGCGACCATGCGGAAGTAAGTTCGTCTATAGACTGCGGTCAACGTGGTTTCAAGGTCAAGGTGACGTCACTGCTGTTTCCTTATCACCTGGTAGCTCGCAGTTCATTTATTCCTTCCCTCCCCCCTCCAGTATCTTGATGGCTGTATTATAAATAAAATTCGATTGAAATGAAAGCTTGTCGTTCAAAACATTTAGGCTGTCGGTTTTTACAGCTTTATATATCTCAAACTCCTCTAGTGTGACGACCTTCAATTGAAGTAAATGAAGACTCCTTGTAATGGCCCGATTATGGTTCACTATTGAGAACCGAAACTAGTCGCCACGGCAACTTATTTGGATTACTTCGAGGCAGGTATTTAAACCATTATTTAGTATTCTACAGTAATCCGGAGGCTAAACAACTGAAAATGAACACCTCCTTTTGTTTGAGGTTTGTATTTGTAAAGTTGATCAATTAATTAATCCTCCGTATTTACAACGGTTAAACAAATTAATAAGACTATGGTTAGTGTTAAGGTAATTTTAGGTGCGTCGTCGTAAATTAGTGGATGGTCACTCGACCATAATGGCATCTAGAAATACTGTCGTATTGGCGTGTTCGTCCTAAAATGAATAACCCATCATTTCCCTTGATAGGCTAAAATTAATTTCAAACTATGATAAGTATCGACGTCCAAAAAATCATTTGGTTTGTAAATAATAAACAATGGGGTAGGGTAGTAGGATAAATTTACTGAGTCTATGGCGCAGTTGTTAGCGCTCTCGGCCCCGGTTCTGTGGTGGCGGCGACGCAGGTTCCAGTCCCGATGATGCCGCAAACTGTTAGCAGTACTGTTCATCCTTGTACTGTACCGGCTCACTTCTAGCATTGCGTGATAACTTCCACGCACAGGCCAGAGGCCCTTGGAGGGGAGGGCAAATGTAAGGTAAAAAAACCGCCACCCTTAAAAAAGCAAATAAAATAGGTTTTTTCTAATTTAATGGAATTTTAAGTAAACATCGGATTTAAGATGGTTATTAGACCCTTATAAAGTACCTCCAATAAATATTTTTTTTAATTACAAATTTAATAAATAAATAAATAAATAAATTCAACTTTTTTTTACATGATCTGTATTAAACAATAACAACAAATAGCAACTTGTCAAAAAACTAAATGAATAAAGATATAGAGTTTTTTTTATTTATTGTAGCTTAAAAATTAAGTTAAAATTAATTTTATTTAATTAAAAATAAAAAATATGTCTAGGAACAAAAAAATCGTCACATGACAAGGAAGTACTTAAAAAAAAAACAGCTGGAAATTATACCGCCAGTTCATTTAGCTAGTTTATTCTTATATTTAGTTTGATCCCTGTCAGTCTCCATCCATACCTCTTGGCTTAGACGAATATTTATTTGGTGGGAGAACCCAAAGAAAATTTCAAGTTTTCAATGAGTATTTAGAACACTCACAATTTTTAATTCTTAAGTGCAATGTTACCATAATATCGTTGATGGAATCATCGAAACCGATAAAAGCAACTAAAGATGAATGTTGCTATTTAAAATATATTAAAAAGAACTACAATAAAGACGACAAATTGTCATTGCGTTAATTGTTATGTTTAAAATAAAATTATTGAAAAACGAGAACCTCAACGAGAAATTCAACGTTAGAGCTCTTATTGCATTTGCACTAGTGTTTCCTTTTTATAACTTAAATTAAAATAATCTTTATAAGTTGAACTATATTTTATTTATACAATTAAAAATATCTTTTTTGTTTACATCAAACAATAATAAATACAATCATATGGCTATATAGTCATATGTCACATCTCCCCTTTCCTATAAGTTAAGTCTATCGGGGTTTTTAACGTTTCTTGATGATTTTCTAGGTGAAAACGTCTTAGACGGGGTTTTTAACGTTTCTTGATGATTTTCTAGGTGAAAACGTCTTAGAACTATGCATTGCTTGACTAGCTTCTTACTTTCCTTCATTATTAATTTCTTTCTTATTATCAAATAACTTCTTGATAAACCAAGAGTTTCTTCGGTATATACCACCATCTGGTGTTTCAATAAGGTATGATCGTGGCTCGGGACCTTTACGCAGTATTATCGCTGGTTGCCAGTCTCTGTGTTCTTTTCTGTCCAATACCCTCTCGCCTTCTTCAAATTCAGGTCCGTTCCTCTTTGTTCTGTTGCTGTATTGTCTTGATTTATCGCGCATACTCTGAAGTTTAGTGTGAATATTTTGCACTATTTCAGGCTGTAAAATTTTATCAGTGCTTGGAAGCAGTGTCCTTGTTCTGCGACCCATAAGTCTCTGAGCTGGGGAACCAATATTTTTTCGGGGAATGTTCCTTTGGTGAAGTAATGCAAGGTGTATATCAGCCTTTTCTTCTAGACACTTCTTTAAAATCAGTTTAGCTTCTTGCACGTACCGTTCGGCTAAGCCATTAGATCTTGCGAATAAAGGACTGGAAACTCTTTGATTAAACTGCCAATCTTTTTCAAATTTTTTGAACTCGAAAGAGTTAAACTGAGTACCTCCATCAGACAACAACGTTTCTGGAATTCCATGCACTGAGAACCATTTTTTTAGTTCAATAATCACATTTGAAGATGTAGCCGATTTTAGTTCCACAAAATCAAAAAATCCAGAGTAGGAATCTGCAACTACAAGATAATCTTTTCCTGATAGTTGAAAAATGTCAGTTCCCACTTCCATCCACGGTCTAGTTGGTACTTCTTGCTGCAATAGTTCTTCTTCAGGCTTGTCTTTTTGAAGCCTAGAACATATTTTACAATTCAAAACATAATTTTTGATCTCGTTTGTCATGTTTGGCCAAAAGACGTATTCACGAGCAAAGTTGAGCGAATCTTGTATACCTCTGTGTCCTAGGTGTATCTGTTTTAGCGTTAGCGGACGAAGATTCAAGGGCATCAAAATTCTTTCCCCTTTAAAAATGATATTTTCATGAACCGCTAATTCTCCTCGATAATTCCAGTACTTGTGTAGCTCTTCTGCCAAGTCAGATTTTTCTTTAGGCCAACCTTTTAAAATAACTCCCTTGAGTTTTGAAAGCTCAGCTTCTTCTTCTGTGAGACGTTGGGCCTCTACAAGTCTTTCCTTTGGCATGGAAATTACAAGATCTACATAAAAGGCAAGCTCTTCTTCGTTTGATGCATTGTTTATGCAGTCTCTGCTCAAGGTGTCTGCAATGTATAGTTCTGTTCCTTTCTTATAAACAATATGCGGATTGTAGGGTATTATCTCCATAACTATACGCCTAACCCTAGGAGGAGTATCGTGTAACGGTTTTTTGAAGATTGATTCTAAGGGCTTATGGTCAGTTTCAACTACCAGACCACGTGAACCCCATACATATTCATGAAACTTTTTACAAGCTACAGAAATTGCTAAAGCCTCTTTTTCCAACTGGCTGTAACCTTGTTGTGTTTTGGTAAGAGATTTAGAGGAATATGCTACAGGGCGATTTTCCTGTAGAAGTACAGACGCGACTGAATGCGAGCTAGCATCAACCGATAATGTTATGGGAATTTTTGGGTCAAAATAGCGCAGCACAGGGGGTGATGCTAGAGCTTCTTTTAGTTTTGTGAATGCTGTCTGTTGATCGAAATCCCAAACCCAAGCTATTCCTTTGTTCAACAGTTTTCGTAAAGGCTCGGTCAATTTTGAAACGTTTGGAATGAATTTACCTAAATAAGTTACCATACCCAGATATCTTTGTAGCTCAGTTACATTTGAGGGTTCTTTTAGATTATTTATTGCTTCAATCTTACTGGGATCAGGAAGAAGGCCATTTCCAGTAATTATATGCCCCAAGAATTTGATTTCTTTTGCTCTGAAAACACATTTCTCTTTGTTGAGTTTTAGACCTGCTGCATTGAGAGCAGCTAAAACTTTGGAAGATCTCTCTTCTAGTATTTCCATAGTAGATCCATGGATGAGAATGTCATCCATTGAAACTTCAACCCCTTCTAAACCTGATAAAATTGAGCACATACGTTCTTGAAAGATCTCAGGAGCTGAGGCTATGCCAAATGGCATTCTTAAGTAGGAGTACCGTCCCCAAGGTGTGGAAAACGTTAAATACCTAGAGGTACGTTCAGTGACTTTTATTTGCCAAAATCCTTTTCTACAGTCTAAGAGGGTAAAAAATTTTGAACCGTTTAACCTAGCAGCTATTTCTTCTAAAGTTTGAAGTGGGTGATGGCGACGTTTAATATTTTTGTTCAAATCAGTTGGATCTAAGCAGATTCGTACTTTATCTTTCTGGCGTACAACAACCATAGGTGATACGACAGGAGTTGGTTCAGTTACAGGTTTGATAACACCTAATTTGACCATAGAGTCAAGCTCATGTTTAACATTTTCTCGTAATGCAAAAGGAACACGCCTAGCTGGATAGATTTTAAGTGAGGGATTGTCAACTATATCAATGTCATACTCATAATCTTTTAAGCAACCTATCCCATTAAATATATTTTCATCAAAATTGCTAGTCTGTAATTCATGCACTCTTTTGACAAACCCCAATGTTTGACATGAATCACGTCCTAAAATGGCTGGATAATGTCCATTAACAACTATAAAAGTGACTTTTTGTCGCTTTTTGTTAGCAGTCTCTACAATAGCGGTACATTCTCCTAGCACTGAGAGTTTGTTATTTGTGTATGAAATCAAATGTTTTATTCTAGAATTTTCAATCTCTAAATTACTTTTTAATGCTACATTTTTACTTATTACATTACACTGAGCTCCAGTGTCTAATTTGAAAGAAACCTTTTGACTATCGGGTAATAATAAGATTTCAGTCCAATCGACAGTGCTTTGTTCATTAGAAAAGGAATTAATTAAAGTTACCTGGTCTGAGTGCTGAATCGCATCTACTTTACCATCTATATCCAAGTTCTCAGCTTTTAATGACTTTATCTGATTGTTTGGTTTTGAGCGGCAAACTTTAGAGAAGTGACCAGTGATACCGCATTTCGAGCACTTCTTTTGATAAGCAGGACAAGCTCGAGGGCCATGGTGATATCCACAGCGTCTGCAAGTGAAGGTGTTTTCTTCTAGCTTCTTGTTTGATGTGCTCTCATCACGTTTTTCGCCTGAAATTGTGTACTGTTTACTTTGAATGTCATAAACATTGTTGTATTTCTTCTCAGCCATTGTTGATAGCTGAATTTGTATTTCTTCAGAAGACTTACAAATGTTTATTGTCTTTTCGAGTGTTAAGTTTTCTTCATGAAATAGTTTTTGGCGAGTACTGTCTTGGTTAATGCCGCATACCAGTCTGTCTCGTAGTAAGCTATCCTTCATACTGCCATATGAGCATTTATTTGCTTGATTAGAGACCTTGGTTAGGAATTCATTAAAGGTTTCCTCTTTTTCTTGATTCAGATTGTTAAAGATAAACCTTTCATATATTATATTTGACTTCTTTCTAAAATATGAGTCGTATTTTGATATTATATTCTCCAAGTCTGTTGATTCTTCATCTATATCAAATGATTCAAAAAGCTCAATTCCATCATCTCCAATTATTGTCATGAAAGTAGCTATCTGTTTCTCTAGTGACCTCTTCTTCAAATCAGTAGCTGTAGCATACCACCGAAATTGCTTACTCCATAAGTTCCACCTTTTTGTCATCTCACTGCCACTTGTGACTATCAATGGCTTTGGAGGTTTGATGTTTAAAGGCAATTCTTTACTTGTTTTTTCATCATTATTTTCTTCATCATCAGATTTGTAGTTCTCTCTTAAAGGAGAACTTTGTCTACTCTTATCTTTCTTTCTGGTTTTATTGGGTTTCGGCACCATGTTTCCTTTTTATAACTTAAATTAAAATAATCTTTATAAGTTGAACTATATTTTATTTATACAATTAAAAATATCTTTTTTGTTTACATCAAACAATAATAAATACAATCATATGGCTATATAGTCATATGTCACAACTAGGGTCTCCAAATCGACGCATCCAAAGGGGCTCTAAATGCACGATGTAACAACTTAAATTTCTTGTGAGGCAACAATATGTAAAAATAAATATGGTTTTTGAAAAATTAATATTTTTGTTGTAATCAAACGAATGAAAATATGTAATTTTAAACATTTTTATATCCGTGCATGTTTACATTGAATTGAATGATTACTTTAACCGAACTTAAACAATTTTTTCGCTTTTCATACCTGTTTCACTATAGTAAGTCTTATTAGCGTAAATTGGGCGCACAAATTAGATGACTTCGTTAGGGGTGTGCGAGTACTCGAGAATCGAGCTTTTTTCGAGCCGAGTATATACTACTAGACTTATTGCAAAATACTCAAAAGTTCGAGTTGATTAGTTACTCCCGCCGTTTACCCAAAATTGGTTCGTGCGAAATAATATTACGGCCATTTTTCACAATCCATCTTTAACGAACATAACTGAAACCTCGTTTGTTATACTTGAGATTAAAAGTTCTTTGCATTTATTAAAGACACATACATTTTTCTATCACTCTATCTTTTCTATAGTTTGAGGTTATTTATTATTACATCTCTTAAAAAAATATTTTTGTTATATCTTAGAAACCATTCCAAATAAATAAAAACTTAGTTTATTTGTTGACAGTTACATGAATAAAAATGTACCTGTGTGAATAACTCAAAGGAAATATTTTAATCATGAATTGAGTCAGGTAACTGTCAGGTAGTCAGGTAATCCTGGAAGAAGGATGACTTATAGTCAGTGTTTTTATTTCATTTCAAAACCCAGGTAAGCCTTAAACACAAATTAGGCTTGAAAAATATATCAAATCAAGAATTACTGTGAATTTCAGTAAAAGGTATTCTTTATTTTTTTGTATCATTTATTTGTATATATGCTCTTCGTTCAGTAACGCTTTTAAGTTTAACTACCTCAAAATTGTAGTTTGTATTTGAGTAATGACAATAATTTTTTACCGTTATGTAGAAACATGATGACTGTTATATTATAAACTTTAAAAAACCCGACTCAAAAAAGCTCGAAACTCGCGGGTATTTTTCAAAACTCGACTTGACTTCAAAAATCACTACTCGCACACCCCTAGAGTTCGAATTGGTGTAAATAAAAAAGCAGATGGTGTAGATAGTTCTTTACTGATACTTATGTTAAAAAATAAAGTTTTAAAAACCAATCAAAGTTTTGAAAAAATATTTGGTAACTATATCATTTACAAAAATAAACGGCCAATATTTTTATGATGTGAATTATTACTTTAATTCAACTAACCGAGGTAAAGAGAAAAACTTTAAAATGCAAATCTAACATTGACGTATACATCCATGAATAAACCCTTTAGGTTCCCAATGCTCCTTTAATTTTGGGATGATTTAATAGAATGGTGGAATCTTCAATACCAGAACTCTATGATATTACACGTTCAGTGGTAGAAGGCGAGGTTATTTGTACCTGAGTAAATCATCAGTGCATTTAATAATGGTTTGCCTCCTAAATTGAAATTATACTAAATAAATTAATAGGCTACGAACATTTTCGTCGGCGATCCAAATGCAGAGTAAGCTTGATATAGTTTGTCCTGTTTGAATTTACTACAAAAAAGATCACTTGGAAAAAAATCAGTTTAATCTTTTACTAGACGCCTAGTAAAAGATGAAAGGAGTAAAACTCGTATTTATGTAACCAAGTAAGCGACATTTTTGAATAGGAGTTGTGGGTGTTTGTCAACATGCAGCATGATTGGAGAGGGCTAAATTCGTCATGTGGTGGATCTGAAAGCCGGTTAAACGTGAAGGTAAATTTGTACGACAGTAAAGATGGATTATTCAATTTAAATTTCCCGGCTTTAAGTCCCTTGAAGCTACTAGATAAACATTTTTAATTTTCACCTGAGGAACTTTTTTAACAAAAAGGAAATCCTGCCATTTTGAGATTTCATTCCCTAT
This sequence comes from Flexamia atlantica, assembly GCA_035578135.1. Lineage (NCBI taxonomy): Eukaryota > Metazoa > Arthropoda > Insecta > Hemiptera > Cicadellidae > Flexamia > Flexamia atlantica. Next base: position 1,364,163 of record JAQJVK010000014.1, on the reverse strand, counting down.
TTTCAAAACATTTTCTAAATTAAAAATAATTATTAATGTTTTTTATTTTGTTTGAAACCGTTTAAATTAGTCTAAAATTATGTTAGTCTTCAATAGCTCAAAGATAAAAACAAATCGACGGTTTTATTAAACCAACAATCTACCGAACATAAAAATTAAAGCAGGAAGTTACAATTTACAAAGAATCGGTTGAATGAGTTTACAAAACAAATACTATTGCATAAAGGCACTATGCTATTTTTCATCTAAGGGTAAATACAGTTATTTTGTTTGAAATGCCAGCAAATGCTTCTTATGAACACGGATAGATAATCAGTTGAACAGACCAAATTATTTCATACCAGCATACTGAACTTGGAGTTTTTTCAGTGTTATTATTTATTTACTTTCGCTTACTATAAATAACTGTGAATGTCTCTTAAAAATCAATAAACATTAAATTCTTAGTTACAAGTTGTATTTTTACAAATTATTTTAAGTTTCAATAAAAAGCCTCACATGATTTATGTATCGTATTTACAACATTCCCCAATTAATTGCCTTGCTGACAACTTGCGAGGAGCCATGATGGAAAGGAAATAGTTGATTGTGTTTCCAAGCAATTTATGAATACTTAGAAAATACTTTCTTGCTTCTCTTACTTGACGGAATTTCAAGCGTTCAAGGTAATTGTTTGTTCAATCTTAGCTTTGCCCCATGATGACGTGTGTAAAAACCAATTTCCCATCTTTCACTTTCACAATGGAAGAAGGGAACGAGCCTGGCCGTATCATGTCCAGCTTCTATATATTTTTCACATATTAAAGTAAATTGAAATAACATCTTATTTTTTTATGTATATTAATTAAAGTGTTATTTTATGTACACATTTTAACTTTGTATAGTTTTATTTTATTACTAATATTTGTGTTTTCCGTTACAGTTTGACCACTACTGATTAAGTTATTGTGGTGTCGAAACGGCTGAATTGATCATCCCAGTTTTCCGTCAAAGCGGCTTACCCTGGTTAGGGAGGGATGAATACCGGATAGTATCCTGGCCCGAGTTTGGGGCTTATTGTCGAACTTCGTCAAAGCAATTTGTGACAGGGTTTCAATGCTTCAGTTTTCCTGTGGAGACTGAATGTTAAAACTCTATAATATCTATTGATTTGATCGTAGCACCGCTGCGGTTTTATCAGCTTAGGCCCTTCATTGAGGTAAGTCATTGCTTCTGAAAGCACGAATTATTTTGAAATTGTTTGACAGTAAATAAATGATGCTTGGGATTATGTTTTCCTATATTATAGTCCTTTGAAAGAATGATCGTTCATATTGTTGACAGTCCTTGCTGAGTGTCATTGCATGATCCAGCATCCAGAACGACGTATACACATTCCAGTTTTTAAAATTGATTTGATGTACATTGTACCGTTACTTCAGTTAAAATACGTAGCCAGTGCTGCCTTCCGGTCTTAAACAGGTATTAATAGTTATTTGTGTGTAGAGTAAGTACTCTCGAAATACACATATCATTCCCTCCCCCCCACCTGCATTAATAAATTCCCAATCTTTAAACATCATCTCATTAACTTAGTAAATAGCAAACAATATCCATTTAGTTTCGATCTGTAATTATTGCCTGCAACCATTCATGCACCAGAGATCAGCTGATTGTTAAAACATTCTTACAGGCTTAATTCGTAGACGTTCTTACAGCTGATTGCTGTCAATTTTATTCTTAAGGGATTATTCCTACCACGAAATCAGATGTCACCGCCTGAAATCTATTGAACCTCAACATATTTTCACGTCTGCTTAGAAATTCGAAGGTGCTCAATTTTTGAATGATTGATTTGTTATTCTTATTGGATTACTTTGTCTCCTACCGGAAGATAAGGTAATCACTTCCGCTGGGCGACAAAATATTATTTTACTCACTCATTACAAGGAGTAAAACATAGCAAGGCCGAAACATACAGGTGGGGGAAAAGGTATTATTGGTATTTTATTGAAGGTATTTAATCTCCAGTACTGTCATGTAAGTCTTCAACTAAGTGTAAAAAAAATTTATATAATAAACTAACGTTATCTTTTCAAACTTTTAATCAATGTACTTTTTATAAACGCATATATATCATGAGTTAGACATACAAAATCATGTCATAAGAGCGTATTGAACTTGGTTCATTTAGCCATGGTCACTATTTATTTCGTGGTGCTTGCTGCCAATTACAGTGTTTTACCTTCATATTTCCAAGGCAATAAATATGCAATACTTCATCATCAGTTTTAATTGACTACTGCCGAAGTTATTAAACAGGTTTCTAATTTGTTATGGACATATTTATATTTAATTCCTTATTTTGTAACATCAAGAATGAATAGTTTGATTTTACATTAGATTTAGTTTGTTCCTTTACCCTATAAATATGAATAATTAAAAATGTTCGTTCTCATGATGAGCCATTACAGTTATTACAGAAAAATAAAGTAAAAGTTTATAATATCCTCCTCATTAAAAGGAATCAGACTTTGCTCTGAAATCTGGAACCTAATTTGAACAAGTTCTACATAACGAAGAAAAAAATATTAAAGTTAGTTACCGACAAAGAAGTACCAAAGTTTAAATTAGACTATAAATAAAGTACTATTTTTATTTTAACCATAAATAATTAATATCACTTTAATTTGAACTAAAATAGTGAATACTCGATGTGAAATTATTATTATCCCAGGTTTAGTGTCATGGCTACTGGTATTCAAATGCTGAATTAAGTATAATATTATCTGGTATTAAGATCTGTAATATTTTTTTCTACATGATGTAGGCCTACACTTTAAAATTATAGAGCTTATGAAATAACGAAGACATTTTATTAGATAGTATAAATGTCATTTTTCTCTTCATAAAATATCCGATCTTAAAAACTGAATCTTTTATGAAGCCCGGCGTTTTTAGAGGTAAACCAAAAATGTTATCATGCAACAGTTGGTGTTGAAAGAGAAAAAGTTTATAGAAAAAACACTTCGCATTTTTTATGTGTTTAGGAGTGTTGAAAGTTTCTATTAAATTTCCTGCTTAATTTTGCATTAGGGACTCAGAACCAAAACTAAGAGTTGGAGAAGTTGGCAAGAAATGATCATAATTGAACCGTTTAAATGCATAACGAAAACGTTTGATAAAACAGATTTATAGCTCGTTCGTCCTCACAAGTATCATTAGAGTCAGACAAAATAATGAGGTTGTTTTTCTGAAAGGAAGATTATTTATAAAATAATAGTGTCAGTTTGTAACCAAAGAGAATGCAAAAAATACCCCTATATATTGAGTTTTGAATAAAAAACCATTGTCCTACAGCCTGTAAAATGTTAATACATATAAAAATGGTAGTCTGGTAATCTCAAGTAAGTTTTACCTCTAAAATGTTAAATAAGATTTTTTTAAACTATTTAACGTTTTTCACTCATTCCAAAAACTGTTTTCTTATTCGGTTTTGAAATCGTATAGTTCTATTTTGCTTCATCATGTCTACTAGCCATTAATTAATTGGAACGTATAAATATAAAATGATAAATGATGGAAAAACATTGACCGACAAATGGCAATCTAATGCGAATTCCAATTTAAATGTCAGCTACATCACGATCATATATTACAATTAACTATGCTAGTAGAGCAATTACGCGTTTTATGAGTATTGCATGAGTTTTAATTTGTTGTAAAATGTGCAATTTATTTCAAATTTATTTTAAATGAGGTAAAAATGTTTCATAAAAAAAAACAATTATTGGTTTCCCTCAACATAGTGAAGCGATGATTGGCTGTAATTTTCAAACAGGGTAATTAAATCTGCCACAAAATCTCCGTTCGATTCGCAGAAAAACCCATGCAATTAAGTTTGGATTGAGACTGAGGTGGTAAAAAAAGCACTCAATATCTTATGCAAATTGGAGGTGGAATTTTATTTATTCAAAGTACACTTTATTGTCTTCATTTGTCTTAGCATTTTAGCCAACGATTATTTTATTTAGATTAGATTAGCTTAGATTACCATAAAGACTCCGACTACTAGTAAGGGGTATTTTAAGGCGAATATTAGTGAAAGATGAGTGAAGGATGATTGCGGTGCGATCTTGAAGTCTTGCTACTGACTAAGGCACACATGTTCTTTAGACAGGACTTCTCACATGTTCTTTAGGACAGGGTACGAAGGGACCTACAATTTAACGGGGGATCCGAACCACAATTTTTCTTTTTCTTTTTTTCTTTTTTTTTTAATTCCGCCTCGTTTACAATTTACGTTGGAAAGAAAGAAAACAATTACATATATTACTATGTTAAAGAAAATAAAATATCGTCTTTTTCTATAAGTATACTTTTGCTTATCACTAGCGATCGTTTTTACGGCAAAGTTCATTCCGCCGACCATGAGCACTAGTTTTCTACCGCGGGTTTTTCTTCGTTTTAACGCGTTTTTTTGTCAACGTAATTTTGTCTTATACAGGTTTAGTTTAAGTTTAGCTTACAATTTTATTTTTGAGCCTCTGGTTTAGATTAAACGGAATTTCGGATTTCCAGGCTTTGAACTAACAACGTCTTACTGTGCTGCGAAACGCTATAACAGTTCTGATAAGCACAAAAAGGTGACCTGTTGTTTTCAAGATAACAGGTCGGTACCAGTTTGAAGGAAAAAAACAATAATTACTGCCTCTTTTTATTTATATTTCTCTTATCATAAAGAAAGAAAACTCCTTTAAATCAATTTGTTTCATTTTATGACATTAGTGGTTAACTTTGTCATCCTTATATGATTCTTAATAATTTATGCTAATAAAGTTCTTTTGATAAGTTTTGTATATTGAACGAATATTATGTTTCAGGCTGTTTCCTTACTAATTTACCTAAGATTTTTCCTTTCCGAGGGCCAGGCTTGGAAGTTTCCATGGACATGCACTGCAGCTTATTTAGCTTCTTGTGCACCCTCAAGGTTACGGCATTATCACAAAGCAAATTGCCATTGGTGATTGGCGGGTTTAAAACCCGGGACCCTGGGAACCGAAGTCCCACGTTCTACATTACACGAGGCCGCTCCCCTAACGAGTTTAGTCTAAGAAAAGGAGAACAAGCTAAACATTGAATTTCTGCTTTTAAAGTCAATCAGTTTATTTCATTTCCTTTTCTGGAGTAAATCCACAAAGAAACTAGATGTTCAATTATCAAACATCTAATTACGTGATAGTAAAAAGTGATCTTAACGAGATCGTAGTTGACACTCAATTTAGTTATTAAGTCGATGACAGTAATAATTTACCAAAATCGTTTTAAGGAATCAGTGAAAATAGGGCCAAAAAAGTTCGGCTTTTCCAGGAATCAAGCCAGTTAATCAAAGCTAATAGAGTCTAATAAAAGACGCCACTGTTCAAACTTGGCAGTGTCTTTCAGGACACTTTTACATTCCATTTTTATATTTTTAATCCCCTTAATTGATTTAGAAGTTAAAGAGTTTTCCTGTATGTTGTACTCAATTTAAAACTTTTCTAACCGAAAATTCGTAATACTTTTTCTCTTGGCTTTTAAATGTTGCGTCATACGCCATCCCTTATAAAATTTCGATACAATTAGAGAAGACTAAAATTATTTGAGACACAACGTTTGACTTTCATTTTAATGTCTAATGTTTGCAAGGATTACGAATTTGGGATCAGAAAAAAAATGTTAATTGGTATTTAGGTCTGTTTAAATCAAAAGTTTCTTTTAGCAAAATCTATAAAATTATATATCTCTTATTTTCAAGTTTAACGTTAAACCCAAGATTACATTTTTTTATTACCTGTATTTCTCCTCTTGGATCTTTAAGAAAGATGTTAAACGTTCAGATAGGGCTGACGAATATCAGTGCTAATTAATTTTTAGCCATTTTGAATATTTTCTCGATCCCCATTTTTTTTGAATTTATTCAGCGAACTGAAAGCTCTTCTGATAGAGGGTGGTGTAACTTTAAGCTCCTGGTCCACAGAATTTCCTGTTATGAGAAATTAGCTCCTCAATCAAGCACTGATTGCAGCTTGAATACTATTTAATTAATATTTGCTTGGAATATGTATGTACTGTAAAACATACAGATATTTGACAGTTAACAGTTGACGAATATAACATGTGGGCGTAGCTTCAAAGGCAAATATCGTTTCAAAAAACATAATTTAATCAGGGTAGAATATTATATCGGAAGTTTATCCATTATTTCAATATTTTTCATCAACAGACAACTTCATATACCGTTCATTTGTCGATGATTATGTTGGTGTTTTCCTTGATTTCATTACCTTCACAAAGAAATGTACTGGTCCTTTTGAGTAGGGGTAGCTTGTTTGACATCTTCTTTGACTCAAATATTACCAAATCATTTTATTATATATTTTTTTGTCTAATTTAAATAGGTTTTGTTTTTAATAATCTTATGTAGAATAAGTAAAATGCTATTTTTAGACGGTGTCAGTTCATTCCAAAGCGCCTTGACTTGAAAAATGCCTTTTTTGCGGAGTCATACTCAAAAAATTAACCGAAGTACGATATATCATAGTTACGTTTTCGGTCACTTTTCGTACGTTTCTACGGTTAAATTATAATGAACTGGTAACTGCATATAAATTAATTAGACTAGCTGAACGTAACTTGAAAAGTTGAAAGATAAACTTACACTTCTGCATTTAGTTACAGGACGTGAGTCCAAATTAAAGCAATAAAATACCTCGATGACCTTACTTTATGGGGTGAATTATGCCGATGTGTATTTTTTGCGTTGCTTCCTTTGATCAGAAAGTACCTTTTAATCACTACTGCTGACTTGAAATCCAATGCAAACCACGACTCGTAAATTGTAGCCGCAAAATTGCCACTAATTTTACTGCCTACCATAAAAGTCCACCTGAAGAGAGACTATAACATTTTATAGCTTGTTGTCTACTGGTTTACACTCGAGATAAGCGATTCTGCTGACAGGAGCAGTTTTAAGTTTGGAAAACTATATTGGGGTCCATTTACCCAAAACTAACAACCTAAAAATATCTATATATTATACAGCCGCATGTGTATCTCACCGACTGACTCATCTACACTAACTCTCAACGACTTCCCGATGATCTAAAAACTTGAAATTTGGCACGAATATTCCTCGGGAGGTTAAACTACAGTGAAAATTCTCAAAACAAAACAATCCACCCCTAACCCCTCCAAAGGGGGGAACACTTGAATTTCAAAAAACGAACTTTTCGTTTTAGGGCTGTAGCGGCTAAACTAGTGGGCCTATCGAAAAACGGAGTGCACCGAGTTTCACGGATTTTTCACGATCTACAACTTTGGTCCTTTGACTTTTTCCCCTATCTCGTCCCTTTCACCTCCAAATCTTTGCTAGTTAGAGTCTGAAGTTCAACTTCCGTCGAATTTTACGTTTTCTTTGTGGTTTATATTTTCGGGAAAATCCACAAAGACATTTTATTTTCGGGAAAATCCACTAAGTTTACGCTCCTTTGTACGTAAACAAATAAATTAATTTTGTCATGTGACTTTTAAATATCAAAATCCCTCTCCTAGGGACTCGCAGTACGGGGTCTGGGGAGCCGAGGGCGAGTTTATCACACACAGCTGTTTTGTCTGCCATTTTTGTAGGAAATTATCTTGAACTAAAAAGCTAATACGAAAAATAATGTTTTGGTAGAATGAAGAAGAAGTTGATGTGAAAACTCCAAAAGTCTTTTTAACCACTACGTTTTCCTTAAAGATTACGCTAGTAAAATGAAGGAAATCAGATAATAAAACATGAAAGAAATGTATAAAGAATGTAAATATTGTGTTAAATACACAAATGTGAATGTAACGTGTTATTGTTCTTTATAGATGCTTTTTTATATTTTTTCCAAGTAATACCTAACACAGTTTTAAGCCAGAAAAACATAAAAGATGCGAGTGTCCTTTTGTAAACAGACGCTTCCGTGAGATTCAAACAAAGGCGCGGGATGTTGCATTGTGGTGATTTAATTAGTGCAGCAAGTGTAAAATTATATAATTGGCAAAAGGTTGGTTTGTCTTTTCCAGCGTCAGTCGTGAGGCTTCTAAGGCAGAGTGACGAGCGTTTGGTTGATAAGGACGTACTCGACCATTATAAAAAAACCAAGCCGTATATAAAATAAGAATTTATGTTCGCATATTAATGGTACCAAATTTGATGTGTATAGCATATAAATAGCATTAACATATCATTAAATAGACTAAAATCTTTATGACGATCCCATTTTTTATTTCATTTAATAGATAATTCTTGCAATCATTAAAATGACAATGGAACTTTTTCGGGACTAGTTAAAATCTCCTCGAATTACATTTAATCTGGAAGTGATAAACTGTGTAGCTGTGTTGCTTAATGAACCTACATTTTCACCATTTTTAAAGTTGTGATCCATTTGTCATTTTTTAATTGTTGATAATTAACTGTTATTTCATACTGTTAACCTAGGATTATTTGTAGGTATATTAATTATTTATTACCTAGGCTTTGAATTTTTATACATTTATTTGCTATATGGTTTAATGCGGCCATAGAATGGATACTTAAAAAAGTAAAAACTAAAAAACAGTTAAGCATAATAGTTCTATTTTAATGTCTATGCATGGAGATCCTTGATTTGCAAGTTTTGTGGCGGTTACTACAAATAGAACAGTAGAGAATTCAGCAACAAGCAATTGGGGGAGCTATTGAAATATACCTAATATCAGATCAATTTGGCTTTGTTGTTGCAGCCTGAATTAAAGCACTGCAGCAGCTTTAATGTTGCAACCTGAATTACAGGTCTAAAACGGGTCTTCAATAGGAAAACCGAATCTACATTTGACTGATGAAAAATTATTGCTTGAAATTTAGAATTCCTCTTGATGAAAGCTTACCCAAAAATTAAATTTATTTATGTTTGTATAGTTTGCTTTCAAAACTATATCCATCTTTAACGTGGATTTATCACCTTAATAGAACAAGTTTTTAAGGGGAGATATAACTTAAAGAAGTTGTATTTTAATTTTTTACACAAGTAAAACAAAAAAAATCGAGATTATAAAATTGCGAACAGGCGAAAAGTTAAGATTGCGGTCTTAGCGTTCAATACCAAGAGTGAGGTTGGTGCTTTGAGCCTAGAAAGGTTCAAAGATCCGAGCTTGTGAAAAAGTGAGCCTTTCAGTGAATATTGAATGTTTTGGGCCTAATCAAACATTTTCTAAGAATTTTCTAAATATTCAACTCGTTTCCCTTTGAGGAAACTAAGGCAACTAAAGGAATAGATTTTACTGGAAATAAAGAAGTATTTAGATTGGCAGTCGTAGTGTATAAAAACTAATTAATTATAATGAATATTAATTTAAACGGTTGGTTAATATTTAATATTGAAAGGAAATTAGTTTAAATTTGTTTACTCTGAAAAGAAAAGAAATAGTCAACTATTTGTATTTATTGTACAGGGAGTTTTTTTAACGCAACCAAAAACTTTACTCTATTAGTGAAGGATTATCCCGCCCCCCCAGATCCCCGGATTATACCCCACTATATTATTTTCTTCGGGGATACAAAAAAGTAACGCCTACGAAAACAGCAGCACCTCAAAACAAACATAATAAATTTAATACAGAAGTACTTTGCAAAACATGATCAGGAATTTGATGGAGAGAGCATAACTTTGTATAAATATCAATAGCGGATTGTTTAAACACATAATGTAAGCTAAATGCGATCAAACTCAAACAATAGGCTGTATAAAAGATTATCGACATAATAGTCATTTCATCTTTATATGTGCATTATTCAATCTTAAAAATGGGTTGCGTTTTAAAAAGAACACCCTGCATTATTTGATCTTCAGACCCTAATGTACAATTTAATCAAACCAAAGACGTTACCAATGTTGTTTAGCAGATTTCTAAGAAGACCCTCCTAATGTAATGAGTTAGTCCGTCTTTGTTGGTGGTGTGGTTTGAGTCTAATGCCTTACTGACTTGATTATTTATGTGAATAATATCTGAGATGTTTCGTGATTCAAACCCTAAGCTAACGGTTAAAGAAATATCGGCCGTTTAGTCATGTTATCCTAACATTTTGCGAAGAAATAAATTAAACTAGATAGTTAAGATAAGATATCGGTATCTTTTGATAAGAATAGAACAACATATTTTATGAAATATTTTATATCAATATTATGAAAAAATGGAACATTTTTTATGTTGCTATGCATTAAAAGGCACGATGTTTCCGATGAAACCCATTTTACTTCAGTGAGTACAGATATTCATGGAAAGCAATATAAAGTTCGATATAGCAATAAACCTTCCTTGATTCAGGGTCTTTTGACCAATTTTGCTAACTATTTACTCTTCAGGATTGACTGGTACTTAATAACTGGTACTTAACTGGTGATTTCCAGCCAATTAACTGTTTCAAATAATTTATTGATAACTTTTAAATAAAATGTAATATGTGAAGGCATGTAATAGATTTGCCGCAACTATAGAAACTCACTTCACTTGGATTTCGGACTACCTAGTTTGTCTTTCGATATTACCTGCAAAACGTGAATTAAGGAGTTAATAACCTTGAGAGTCAAAAATTAATAAAATAAAATAAAATACCCCCGTTGCAGCAGACCTGCATACTCAGCGAATTTCAAATGCAAAACAACATATTTCAATCCAACATATCGAGATTTGACATGTTTTGGTAAGCTCCATAAGAATAACATGGGAAAAGAGTATGCAGGTTTATTAAAACTGCTACAGGTATATTAAAACTGGGTGGTTTTAATTCTATATTTAGTAGATCTGAACTAGAAGAAACTATTTACCAAGTTTTCTCAATATATGTTGAGAAATAACCGAGATATAGAATTTTATTTATTTCCCATAAGGTTAACATTGGGACAACGTACTGTGTTTACCACTTTCAATATCTCGGTAACCAATGGACATAGAGCAGTGATTCAAAATACTGAATTGTTTGTTTTTTTTTGAGCTGAATTCAATGGTGCCATCAAAAATGCGATAAAATTTATTTTTCTATATGGAAAACTCAAAAAAAACCATTTTTGGGGGGGTTATCCCCCTTTACCCCCCTTCCGGTGGTCCGATCGGGCTGATTCACGAACTCGTCCGAGGGATTACCACTTTACATGTCTGTACCAAATTTTATTAAGATCGGACCATTTTTACGGCCGCTATCGTGCTCACAGACACACACACACACACACACACACACACACACAGATATATATATATATATATATATAATGTATATACATATAAAATTTCGAACGAATGGTGTTTTTTGCTTCTGGTGGCCCCAAAACGAAAAGTTATTATGGTCTCGGGCTTAGGTCTTACCATGAGACCCACGGTAATAGCTTCTTCCCTATAGGGGAAATTCGCTAAAAGGCCAATAAAAGGCCAAGAAATGTTGAATAAAGTATCTTTAATACTAATAAAAGTTTCATGCTTTGGCGATGACATGACGTAAACTATACGAAACAATGTGCTCAAATAAAAAGGAAAGGAAAAGATAGAAGAAGAAACCATCTGGGAGAAACTAATTATGAAATAGTAACGTATAGGTCGAGCCGAATAATTTGCTTTAGTCCGTCCATAAGAATAATGTTAATTGTAGCATTAGACTTATGTCCAGCCTGGGCCCCGTTATTTGATTCAAACTATATTACTCAAAGTTGAAGGCAGCGTTCCGTGTACTGTTTTGCACGTTAAAGGTTTTCCTTCCTCATAAAAGGTTAGAGGGGGAATAACTTAGCTGCACTGATTTGCATAAATTGACTTTCACAAACGTTGCAGTTGATCATAGAAGGAATATTTTTACACAAAATCATATAGAATAGTTAATTGATTTAAAAAAATTTTCAATGTACCAATTAAATATGCTTATTGTTTTAGAGATTTAGAGCCAATTATTTAACTTGGAAACAAAAGCCTGTAAAGGGAAGATATATATTGAACTATATATAATAATGCTCATAAAATTAAGAACGTCATGTTTACATTCTGTAGTCTGTATGGCTGACTATGCCTGAAGATTAAAGTCTTTTTAGTAGATATTGCATCTCAAATAATTGTTGGCGAACACTTTCATAAATCTCTGACTGATTTCTATTTTGGCAATTAAAGTTTTGTGAAACTCGAAATAGATTTTATCCATCGAGTTGCAGTTCAGCAAAGGATTTTGCTTGAATAATACAATATAATGTTTAACCCATCTTGATTTATATTAAACCTATGTTGAACGAGAAATTATTATTTGTAAAACCTTACTATCTTTCTTGTGAAAAACAAAAACAAATATTATACCATACAAAGAAATTTAAGAACCACAGGTTTTTCGAATACATTTTAATAATGAGGTTCGCATGAAGAAAGGAAAGAGAGAGAGGAAGACAGCGAGGCGCAGTGGTATTGTTCATTGTTCATTATTGCAAAAACATTATCATCCAAGGCGAACAAAAAGGAAAACTGTGAGCCCGTATTAACTAGGGTTATGTAAAATGTGAGAAATAAAATAATTTGTAGGACCCTTAACAAATTGTCCAAAAAAGTTTGATGAAAAATTATTTTAGTTAGAAACAGGCCTCTCACTCACAATTGGATTCTCAGGCGTGAATTTGATTGAATTCTGAACTATCGCAGCGATTCCAACTTGCAGTTTAATTAAAAACAACCAACTTCCTTGAAATAAAATACTACCGATATTTTGTGTGATGGCAGTAGAATGTGAGTAGACTTTTATGAATATAATTATTGTGTCAAATAATTGTTGATTAAAATTTAATAATTCATGAAAAGCTTAATGTTATAAACTTTTACAACGAATAAAGAAACATAATTTCAAATAACAAAAACTTCAAAATCTTGAATTAAACACCATAAAACAAAAAAAGTGTTGTACACATAAAAAAACTAGCAGCAAACTTTTTATTTTCAATAAAAATTCGTTTACTTTTGTCCAAAAAGATCATGACTACTGGTTTCTCTCTCAAGACTAGAATATCGGTTAAACGTGAAGTTCGTGCCTTCCTATTGTAAATCCGTCAGAGGTCTTCTATTGTATGGAGGCAGTTTCATGTTCATGCAGGTCAAAAACAGATATTAAAGTCAGCAAAATCAACAAAATTTGACTTTCGTATGAACTAGATTATTGTGTATTTTAATATACTGTGATTCAATAGAAATATGTATAAATGATATTTAAAGTAGTTAAATACACTCTTGGCTGGGAAAGGTGAAGCGTTAGTTCAATATCAGCGGTCAAATATATTTCTTTTCATTGAATTATTTAGGTTTATGAATTTTTTTTACCATCTCCATTTTTTACTTAAAAGGTTATATTGTATGAGGACATTTATGATAAGCAATGACTATTCAATAAATAATTCATGAGGCTAAATAACATAATACATGGTGTAATATGAAGTTGTAAGTATAAGGTGATGTAAATTTAAGAATGATTCAAGGTCGTGAACAGAAAAATGGTGTTTTACCATGTTTTTGTATTCATGTATAATTCAAAAACAATCTTAGTTTTGATTTTATCGTTCATCGAAATGGAAAAATATTGGTGTTCAGTATAAAAGCGTAACAGTTAAACTGGTATAGAAACGATTGTGTTTCAAATATTCTCAAAGTTAGTTTTGCACATGCATTCATCACACAAAACGATTATACTGTTCAAATTCCTTTTGCGCTACGCCCAGAGGGCTTCTAATATGTCACTGTTCAAGGCCTTTGACATTGTTTAAAATGTAAACAAAGCAAATAAAAAATACTGTCCCACATAAATTAAATTTATACGACGATTTAGTTTGGCTTATATTAAAACTAAATCAAACGTACTTTACGGTCCGTTACAACCTTTATGATGGTAATAAACTGTTTTATCAACAATTGGGCTCTGATTGTTACAAATTGAAAACTATTTTTTCCACACTACGACGTAATCACCTGTTTTAAAAACGTGATTTAGTGGCCAAAACCAGATCTTTTCGCCAGAGGGGCGAAAACTTTTGGCTCTAGGGCCGAAAATTAGCTTATTATTATTATTATTATTATTATTATTATTATTATTATTATTATTATTATTATTCCCTGCTTGTCGTAAGAGCCGACTAAAAGGGGAGGGGGGCGCACTGGTCCTTTTTCGCGTCTCCTTTTCACAATTCCATTCTCCGGTTCATTTCAATAGCCCGGTTGTTTCTTCTAAATCATTCCGGCCTATTTTCCGGGGTGACTCTGTATTCGTCAGCCTCCATTGCGCTGGAGGTCTAGGACGAGCAGAGGGTACAGCTTAAAAACTGGGTTCTGCACCTCCCAGGCTGCCGGATAGTACAGGGGCCCGGGTCAGCCCAGCCAGCTGACCTGGCTGCCCTATCAGCCGGCGAAAATCCCCTTGGCCGTGGTGGTGCCGGTTGGCGACCGGATAGGGCCCTGCTGCGGTCACGGGGGGGCTCTGCCGAGGCCACTGCTCGTCTGGGACCGCCGGTGTTTTGGAGGCGGTCGAGCACGGATATAGTTTCTCTGGTGATGGGTCGGTCTGACTTTCTCATCGGGGTACGTTTGGGGGGTCAACGCCCAGTCTTGGGGGCCAATCCAGACAACATGGCAAGTGCAGACAAAAAAACGATTCAAAAGGTGCACGAATCAAAACGGGGTACCCTAACCCCAAAAAACACCCAGCAGGATTCTCCTCTGAGTGGGCTTGACGACGGGGTGGCAAGCCCCTTCGAAAGAAGGTCTCGACTCACGAGATCGCCACCAGTCCGGGTCGCGACACCTGCCTCATCGGTGGCAAGAACATCCGCGGCCATTGAGAGGGCACCCACTGAGGACAACGAGCCGATGAATGCCGACTCGTCTCCCTTTGACGCGGTCATCGCGCTCGCCAGGCAGCAGGAGGAGGAGCACCTTAAAAAGTGCTTCGACACCCTGGCTGTAATGAAGGCTGCGACCGCCCGGCAGAAGAACATTAGCAAGGACGTGCAGGATGGCATTGTCCAATTGGAGGCCAGTCTGCAGCACATTGTCCAGCTGAGGAGGTCGTGGCAGTCTTGTGAGACGGTGGCCGCGTCGACCCAGACGACTCCATCACTGCGGGTCAAGGCTCAGCCGGCCGGTGGAAAGCGAGCCGCTTCTAGCCCCGCCCAACCGGAGGCAGAGAAAAAGCCGAAGGGAGACGGTCCAGCGGAGAAGTCGGACTCCGAAGCATGGACCGAGGTCGTTAAGAGGAAGGGTAAGAAGAAAGACCCTCTTCCAAATCCTAGAAGCCAGCCTGGCACCCAGGACAAGAAGAAGGCGCCGAGGAAGAAGTCCCGCAAGCAGCGGCCGGACGCTCTTCTCATCAAGCCGTCGGAGGGGAAATCCTACGCCGACGTGCTGGGCGAAATTCGCAGTAAAGCGAAGCCCGATGAGAAGGGCGCCGTCATCAAGGTCATGAGGAAGACCCGAGCCGGCGATCTTTTGGTCGAGCTCGGTGACGCCTCCAAAAGTAAAGCTGCCTTCAGCGAGGACTTGCAGACCATCTTGGGGGCGAACGCGACCGTCCGCGTTCTCGAACCCAAGTCGACGCTGGAGGTGAGGGACCTTGACGAGCTGACGACCGAGGCGGAGGTGACTGCTGCCGTCAAATCCGCCATCGGCGACAACGTCGAGGTGAAAACCTTCCTCTCAAAGGCGAACGCTCGGGGTCAGAAGGTGGCGATCCTCACGCTGGGAGCCAGGGCAGCTGCGAAGCTCCTGGAGAAGGGCCACCTGAAAGTCTGGTACGTGAGCTGTCGGGTGCGCGAGAAGCTCGTGGCCTCCAGATGTTTTAAATGTCTGGGGTTCGGTCACGTAGCTAATCGCTGCCCTGGACCCGATAGAAGCAAGCTCTGCTTCAAGTGCGGCGGCCAGGATCACAGGGCCAGCGCATGCAATGCAGCGTTGTCATGTGTCCTGTGTACAGAAGCCGGCTTGAAGGGCGACCAGGTCAAGCATTCCGCTGGGTCTGGTCGTTGCGGACAGTACAGGCGGGCCATCCAGGAGCTTCGCCAAACACAAAAGAAATGATCAGTGTTCTGCAACTTAACATGCAGAGGAGCAGGACAGCAAACGACTTGCTGTTCCAATTCGCCACGGAGCAGGGTGCTGACCTACTGCTTCTCAGTGAGCAGTACCAGAACCGACGCTCCGCGCAGTGGTTCTCGGATCCCTCCGGCACTGCGGCGATATGGATCTTGGACCTCGGGAAGGTGCCTGTTCTCGATTCCGGATCGGGCAACGGCTTCGTTTGGGTGAGGAGCAGGGATTTCACCGTCTTCTCCTGTTACCTCACGCCTAACCAACCGATCGCAGACTACCGCCACATGGTCGATTCCATCGAGGATAAGATCATGAACACCTCTGGCGGGGTCATAGTCGGTGGCGATTTTAACGCCAAAGCCGTGGAATGGGGTTCCCCGCGGACCGACACTCGAGGTCGTTACGTCCTCGAGTCGGCTGCCAGGTCGGGCCTCTGTATCCTTAACACGGGTGGCATTTCCACCTTTCGCCGTCCGGGGTGCAGAGAGACGATCCCTGACATATCCCTTGCCTCTGAAGGGATTGTCCAGCGGATCTCCGACTGGCGTGTCTGCGAGGAGTATTCCTCTAGCGACCATCAGGGGATCCTCTTCAAGGTCCTTCCCGAGGGTGCGCGCTTGCGCGCTGAATCTGCTCCTCTGGCTCGACGCTGGAACACCAGTCGTCTGAGCAAAGACACTTTTAAAGAAGTAATCAAAGACCAGAGCATTGTGAATTTTACAGGTGCCGAAGATCTGGCAGCATCGACGATGCGTCTCATCGCGACCGCGTGTGAGCAGTCGATGCCCGGAGTTTCCCGCCGCCACAGGAAGAAGCCGGTTTACTGGTGGACGCCTGAAATCGCGGAACTCCGGAGGAGATGCCTTGGTCTCCGACGAGTTGCGCAGCGAGCCAGGAACCGCCCTGATGCAAATGCCAGATCGGCTGAGCACAGAGCGGCCCGCCGAGAGCCGTGGAATGGGGTTCCCCGCGGACCGACACTCGAGGTCGTTACGTCCTCGAGTCGGCTGCCAGGTCGGGCCTCTGTATCCTTAACACGGGTGGCATTTCCACCTTTCGCCGTCCGGGGTGCAGAGAGACGATCCCTGACATATCCCTTGCCTCTGAAGGGATTGTCCAGCGGATCTCCGACTGGCGTGTCTGCGAGGAGTATTCCTCTAGCGACCATCAGGGGATCCTCTTCAAGGTCCTTCCCGAGGGTGCGCGCTTGCGCGCTGAATCTGCTCCTCTGGCTCGACGCTGGAACACCAGTCGTCTGAGCAAAGACACTTTTAAAGAAGTAATCAAAGACCAGAGCATTGTGAATTTTACAGGTGCCGAAGATCTGGCAGCATCGACGATGCGTCTCATCGCGACCGCGTGTGAGCAGTCGATGCCCGGAGTTTCCCGCCGCCACAGGAAGAAGCCGGTTTACTGGTGGACGCCTGAAATCGCGGAACTCCGGAGGAGATGCCTTGGTCTCCGACGAGTTGCGCAGCGAGCCAGGAACCGCCCTGATGCAAATGCCAGATCGGCTGAGCACAGAGCGGCCCGCCGAGAGCTCCGCGGTGCCATCAACCGGAGTAAAGTCAGGTGCTGGAAACAGCTGTGTCAGGATATCGACAACGACCCCTGGGGGATGGGCTACAAACTTGTAACCCAGAAGCTAGGGGCTCGCTCACCACCTGCGGTCATGGAACCACAAGCCATGGCCGCCGTCGTCGACACACTGTTTCCCAGCCACCCAGTTCGGCCAGTCAGGGAATTCGGAGAGGTAGGCGCCTTCCCAGTCTTCCGGGAAGAGGAACTCACCGCCGCCGTCCGATCCCTACGACCCAGAAGAGCGCCCGGTCCCGATGGCATTCCGGCGGAGGTGCTCAAGCTCGCTGCGGAGGTGAATCCAAGGCTTCTGCTCGATATGTTCAACGCGTGTCTGGCGGAAGGCGTTTTCTTTTCTTCGTGGAAGGTTGCCCGCCTTGTTCTTATCCCGAAGGCGAAGAGCACACCGGGGACCCCTTCTTCTTTCCGACCCCTGTGTATGCTCGACACGGCCGGGAAAGTGCTTGAGAAGCTCCTGCGCGTCAGGCTGACCGAGGCCATCGTCTCTGCGGGGGACTTGTCCCCGCAGCAGTACGGCTTCAGATCCGGCCGCTCTACCATCGACGCTATCCAGGAGGTAGTTGAGGCAGTGCGGAGGGCGGAGGATCACAACCATTGGTCGCGCCGCGTGGTCCTTCTCGTCACGCTCGACGTGAAGAACGCTTTTAACTCCGCCAGGTGGAGCGATATGCTGTGGGCGCTTGAGCATACGTTCCAAGTTCCCTCCTACCTCCTGCGTATGATAGAAGCGTATTTGTCAGACCGCGTTCTGTTGTACGACACGACCGAAGGTCAGCGGCGCATTCCCATCACTTCCGGGGCTGCGCAGGGGTCCATTCTCGGACCAGATCTCTGGAACGTGTCCTACGACAGCTTGCTGAGGCTAGACATGCCCGATGAGACCCGCCTCGTTGGCTATGCTGACGACGTCGCTGCCTTGATCGCTGCGAGGAACGTCGAGCAGGCAAAACTGAGGCTCAGCGTTGTAATGGCCAAGGTCAACGGGTGGATGCGAGATCACGGCTTGTCCCTGGCTATCAGTAAGACGGAGATCGTCGTTCTCACCAAAAAGAGGATAAACACCGTGTTCCCGGTGCAGATAGGTGACGTCACACTCGAGACTAAGCCTGCTGCAAAGTACCTGGGAGTCATGGTCGACAGCAGACTGTCTTTCGGCGAGCAGATCCAGCGCGCTGCCGACAAAGCCGCTAAGGGTGTCGCTGCCCTTGGTAGGCTTATGCCCAATGTCGGCGGTCCTCGTTCCTGCAAGCGCCGTCTGCTCATGACTGCCGTCCAGTCAGTCTTGCTGTACGGGGCGGAGGTATGGGCTCACGCACTCGAGAAGCGAGTCTTCCGAGACCGGCTTGCCCGAGTCCAGCGTCGAGGAGCTCTGCGGGTCGCTTCGGCCTACCGCACAGTCTCCGAGCCTGCTGTGATGGTGATCGCCGGAGTCATCCCCGTCCTCTTCCTCGCGAGGGAGAGGCAGGCGATTTACCGGAGGAGGCCTGAAGTGGGCCGGGAAACAGCTGCCAGGGAAGAGCGCGATCGCAGCTTCGACTCCTGGCAGCGCGACTGGGAAGCCGAGCCGAGGGGACGTTGGACCTTCCAGCTCATACCTTCCGTCCGACCATGGCTGGAGCGGCAGCACGGCGAGGTCGATTACTACGTGACCCAGTTTCTTTCTGGACACGGGTACTTCCGAGCCTACCTGCACCGGATGGGCAAAGTCGCCAGCCCGGACTGTCTGTATTGCCCCGGCATCCCAGATACGTCCGAGCACACCTTCTTTCAGTGCGACCGTTGGCACGTCCGCCGAGCCTCACTTTCATCTGAGATCGGCGTGATCGTCAGCCCAAACAACATCGTCGGAGCTATGCTCCAGGGAGAGGGCAACTGGAACTGTGTCCAGCACTACGTCCAGGCCATTCTTCGGGCGAAAAAGGTCGACCTCGATCGGCTTTAATCCTCAGCATTTCCCCACGGAGGTTGCCCTAGCGGCGTAATATCAAAGGCCTAGCCCGAAGTAATGTGTGAAACAGTTCCAGGCTAGTGTCCTCGGTGCCGAGGGAGGTGGTTTAGTCGGTAGTTCACGGGACATCGAGCTCGTGGGAGTCCGACACTACTGAGGGGACAACGAGCCCCTCAGTGTGCGTAAACGCATTCCACCTCCTACCCAAAAAAAAAAAAAAAAAAATTATTATTATTACTTTCATTATTTTCTTGAAACGACATGAGAACATCACATGCATTCAATAGGTTCCAAAGACGATGGTTGCGATCATATGATTTTCCTAGTGCTTTTTTAAACTAGGAAGTTGTATTGTTGCTCATAACCTCAAAATTTAGTTTTCAAGTGTGTCAAATAAATAATCAGATTTTTAATGTTGTATGGGGTATATTTCATTGTGTAGTGTAGTGAAAAATGGCGTTCGCTTCTCGGTCGAAAGGGTTTTGCAGCTCTTTCGGTCCAACTTCTCGACTTCGTTTCTAATTTGAAACATCATCTCGAGCCTGCGAAACCTCATTTTCGACCCTTGTTTATTCGAATGGTTTGTATCATTAACTAACAGTATTTAATTCAGAAACATGTTACATAAATTAAAACCAACTATACACTGGCAGTTCGCTAAAATCTTTTAGCGAAATGCCGCAGCTTATTATTATTATTTTCATAAAAATAAACTAAACATTTAAATAAACTAAACTAAACATGATCTAAACATTTTAACTGTTTTGACAAACAAACAGTGTTTCACACCAGCAATCTTTGCTGCGTAGCAAGTTACTTAATGTAAGCGTATTGTTTCTGATCAAGGCTGTTAATATAAAGCCGGTGGGCGTTCGTTTAAAGTTTAAAGGCGAGAACGTCCCTTGGGGAACAATACCGCCTGTAAATCAATCTCACTTAGCTCAAAGTGCCTTTTTGAGTAACTATTTCATTACTTAGAGCGCTTTTGCTAATTTTACAGATCCTAAGAAATTAAAAAAGTCCTAAAGGTCTGTCATAAAACTACAAAACTGTCAATGTTTATTTTATTCACTGATACATTTTTGTTATTAATACTTTTATCGTTGGAAAGAGTTTACTTCCCTTAAAATTAAGAGGAACCTGTTTCATTGCCGAGTAAATCGGCGTTTGTAAAAAAATTAGCCCAAGAATTATAAAATAAACTTTTAGTATATAAAATTTGAATTGAGAATTTTACAGTTTATTTAATAATACGAATAACTTATAATTAGTTTGTCATAAAACTATTCTAATGGAATGAAACGGCATAATCACCGAGAAGAAATATTTTTTAACTTTTATTAGTTCTGATTTAAAATTAATCTAAATTCACATCTTGTACAAAGCAACAATTACATGTTAATTGTAGTGATTCGTGTATCTGGCTATTATGAAACGTTTCATAACAAATAATGTACTTTTTACTTAGGCATATAAAGTTGAAAATTTCTTTAGATGCAATCATTCTAGTTTTTGAATCAACGTACTTACAGTCACGTACTATTCAACCAAAATTTATTTACCTTAACGTTCTTAATTTGTTTGGGTAGGGCGTCTTTATACTTATTTATCATTACCATAAAATATCAAAATTTTGTCAAATATACTTAAAATCTTACAATTTAAGAAATAACCCCGTTTGTGTGTTATCTAGAAGAGTCTAGGAGTAACATACTTCGTAGACGAGTCTAACTCAAACACAACGAACCCAGCAGCTGGATGCTTCCACGGTCCCTTGTCCTATTCTCTTTATGAACTTGTGGAAGAGCTTTGATTCAGTTGCGCTCAGATAAGTTTTATTTAATTTCTCTCGGATATTTTAAATTTATGTCTATCTTAATTACTTAGCAATTTTTTATTTATTTTACACGAATAAGTTTTTTGTTCATAGCAAATACTGATTGTGCATAATTTTTGTTGGCAGTTTGCATGTTTAAGGCAGGAAAATTTTAACGAGTTGATGGGAAACGGTTCAATAATTCAAAACGAGGTTTGCTCCCAACTAAGTTAAAAAAAAGAAAACTGAAAGAAACACTGCAGAATAGTCTGTGAATCATTGATTAGTGAATAATGGTTTTAATTACATGGTGCTCGGTGTTCAAAATTCTGTGGTTTTATGTTTTGGCCAAAATGTTTTTATGTGTACTTCGGTGAAGACCATAAAAAATGGATAGTTCCAGTTGTAGTTTGGGACTGAGGATTGTTAATTCATAACATTAAACTTCTGTAATCATTACTACATTAAGATTACTTTTCAGTACAGGAAAATTAATTTGTCCTAAAAGCGAAGCAGTTTACAAGTTCCATGGTGTATACAGGGTGTCTGGGCTAGAGGTATCAAGAAATAACTATCTGTATGATAATAAAATGTTATTTTTATTTTAAAATAACAATGCTGACATATCATTAATACAACCAAGACTGGTAACTTATTTGGTGAAGTTTGTGATCACCACACGTCGCTGCCAAAAGGTCCGATCGGTATTCAATCTCGCGCCACACGTTGTTTAGCATTTCTGGCGTTATCCTCTCTACTGCAGCTACAATCCGTAATCTTTGCACTCTTACAGTATCTTTGATAAACTCCCATGCAATGAAGTCGAGAAGGGTAAGATCTGGCGAACTTACCGGCCATAAAATAGGCCCTCCCCTATCAATCCAACCAGAAATGATTGAGCTTGGTCAAAGAGAAAGACTGCATTTTCCTTAACTTGTAGTTTTAGGCATTGAGTTTGAAATACGACTGTTAAACGCTGTTCACACAATATTGGTTGTATTCATGACATGTTGGCATAGTTATTTTAAAATAAAAATTACATTTTAATATCATACGAGATAGTTATTTCTTGATATCTCTAGCCCGGACACTGATGCACAAAATTTACTTGTGTTAGGAAATAAAACCCCTTATAACACAAAAAGTTATAAAGGAAAAACATCAAAAGTTCAAATTGATTTAGAATCAATAATTTATTTAAAACCTTTTTGTGGTTCCAAATTTGTGGCCATTACGCTAGGGACCGCGTCCAGATAGGTACTTGTAGTGGCATATTTATCGGAACAAAAAAAATACTCCAAAGGAAAAAATACATGAAATTAAATTCGAAAAATCTAATCAGAATACTTGAAATCTTCTTCAACACTGAACAAACAGCATTAAAATCAGACAGATAAATTTAGATAAAACCGGAACACGAAAATGGCTTAATATCGATTACGTTGGAAGTTTGACTAAGTGTTGTTGGAAGACAAATCGCTTATTGCTATATTCGGCAGAGTGATGCCTTCCTGCTGCCTCGGCCGTTCGTGCTGTTCTTTCGATTTCTCCGAGAATTAATCTTCTTTATTGGAAAGAGAGTGAGAGAGAGAGAGAGAGAGAGAGAGAGAGAGAGAGAGAGAGAGAAGAGAGAGAGAGAGAGGAGAGATGAGAGAGAGAGAGAGAGAGGAGAGGAGAGAGAGAGAGAGAGAGAGAGAGAGAGAGAGAGAGTAGAGAGAGAGAGAGAGAGAGAGAGAGGAGAGAGAGAGAGAGAGAAAAACGGTCGTGAGACAGCTTGGACAATCGCCTGTTTGACCTCTTCCCCGGCGACTCGTTCCCTGGTCTGTTCTTCTTCAATGAGGCCACTGATTGACTTGTCTCGTGTGACGTTTGTTTTGTGTTTCAATTACTCTTACAACGGTGTAGGTAAAGTGGATTTTTTTGCTAGAATTTTTATGTTCGTGAAATTTCTATTTTATTAATTCATTAGTTAAAAAGTAAATGTAAGTTTCCACTTCAAGTCTAGATGATGGCAAATTAGTGTTAAATAAGCTAATTTATCTGAAAATTTAAAATTCATGTTTCTAATAAGTGCTCTTGAATCAGTTGAAGGAAGGTAACCCCTTGTACCAAGGAAATAGAAATAATTCCTTGTATTTATCATGTATAAAGTGCATACAGAATGTAGGTGCTTGACTATAACGGAATGATTTGTTATTTTTTAATTACTATTTAGTTATGTATGAAATTCGACTAAAATCCAAAAATTATCAGTGTATGAAAATATAATTTATATAAGAGAAAGGATATTAGGATGGGAAATGTTATTTTGTTTATGAGCTTAAAAAATGTCCTCAATACCTCAACATGCGTATTGCCGCCATTTAATTGAGTATGACCTAATTGTTAGACAATTCACCGTTTTTGAGGTACTGTTTGGAAATGTTAAATATGTTTACTTGTATGAATAAAATAGGGCAGTGCAGTGCTCCTATATTGCAGCCTTAGGCATATTAAGGCTGTACAGTGCTCATATATTACACCTGCAAACATACTAGGGTAATGCAGCACTATTATATTACATCATAGACATGTTAGGGCAGTGCTGACCTGCTATACTATACTTGTACATAGATATTTTTTATCAATTTATTCCTTTTTTATCCAGCTTTGATAAAATATAAAGTTTAACTTCCCTGTGTGTAGTTTACAATTGGATGGGAAGAATTATGATTGGTATTTATAAACAATGCGAAACTTTAGAACGCGTCTTCATCGTTAAAATCGAAGTTAAAAATCGATATTTTTCGATTTTTACAATAGCGATTATGTTGACTAAAACAAAATTTCGATATTATCATATTTTAATAAAATAAAATAAAAAATAAATTTTTTTCTGTATGCTAATTTGGTAAATAAACAATAATTTTAACAGTTTTAATCAAAATAAAATATTTAAGATCACAAAAACATGGTTAAAATGTTTTGTAAGTACATAAACTTTAGCTGCACCTTCTGAACATTGAAAAAATACAATTGGCATGACTTTTCAGCACTATCGACGCATAAAATTGCCTAGGTACGAGTCGAACACGTGCTTCCGCCTAATATGTAGTAGAAAAAATTAATGACAGTGACTGACTCTAGGTTTGTCAGTTTCTGTAATAGGGTAGCAAAACAACAAACAGAAATCTAAATTTTAATAAACTGTTAAATAAGTAACCTAAGTTGTTTATTTTAAATAGTTTCACATCAATAACAAGAAATAGTTATTTGTCTATTTAGGGACTAAAGTGAAACTTTTTCTCCGTGAGGGAAACTGTTATCACCCGATTTCGGAGCTGAGGGCGACAATTTTCCCGTGGTAGAAGAAGCGCTTTAGTCCCTTGATGCACACAAAATGTTTCCTCCACCTACACCATTAACATTAACTGTGTCAAAATAACCTTACCTTCATATAATACTTTTCTCCTTTAAACTAGGCTAGATTAGAATCACACATAAAAGGTACTTAGGCAATTCAAACAACCATTTATTCACAGTTCACACTATTTAAAAAAAATATTTTTCCAATGTCTTAAAAATAATTAATAATTAACACATTTATTAATTAAAAAAATACCTCCCAAAATTCTGTAGGTAAGAAACAATCTTGTTTATAAAACGCTTAGCAAATTGGACTCGTAATAACAAACTCTAACCAAATGTTTTGATATTCAATATTTGCAACTTAATTCATACAAAAAATTATTGCCTGGCTATTCAATGCTACGGTTTTTTTCTTAAGTTGAAACATTGAAGTTCTTGAATTAAAGTTAGAATAAGCAATTAAAATCGACAGTGTTGTCACATTTTCTCACTGTCTACCGCAGCGTTGCCGGATTTCTTTTCACGTAATATCTCATGAGATTACTTTTAGTCCCATGAGTGAAAATGTAGATCCTTTTAGCCCCGTGGGAGAAGAAGAAAGAAAGTAAATCCCATAGAGTATAAACTATTACTTTAGTATTCTATTCTAGGGACTAAAAGACGACTTTAGATAGAAGGTGGAGGAAAACATATGTTTTTAATGGAAATCTATTCTTTAAATCAAATCGAAAAATATCGATTATTATAACTACGATTCGGTGGAGACGGATTCTCCACCCCAGATAGCCATAACATTACACAACTAAAAATAAGAACTTCAGTAAACGTTCACAGCGACTAGGCCTGACAGTTGCTTTAAAAGTCAATACATCCATACATACAGTTCTTGTTGTCATATTTCAGTTATATTGAAATATGAGTGTGAAATATTATATCATATTGGCGTGCGATATTGCCTTAGTTCGTACGGGTTTCTAAGTTTTCAGCCTTGACTTATTTCTGTGGGAATGTGTGTAAAACCAATTGCTGGCTTCCACTACCACAATAGATTGAAGGACCTGCCCATATTCCGTCCACCTTTATCTGCTGTTATCTTCCTCAAAATATTGAAATGGTCCTTTAATTTTGTATGTTGTTATTTATTATTATAAATTAAGCAACAACCAACAATTCATAACGATGTTTAAGCTACCTGCACCTTTAAAAATATTCTTAATCACTGTAATTTGCAAACGGTCATGTTGAACCATAATTATCTGGATCAACTTAAATACTTACATGAGTATCGACAGTTAGGTTAAAATATTTTTTTTAAGTTTTAGGAAGTAAAAAAATGACATTGCACATGCAATCATTACGACGTGGCTTAAATTCCTTATTATTTATTTAGTCAATAAAACTGGGTTTTCTCAAGTAAAACGTATTAGAATACAAGATATTTGCTCATAACTAACAATCTCTAAGAATCAACAGAAGCACCTTAAGAACAAGCAATCTCATCGGGCTTGAAGTGTCTCCAATCCTTACCTGACAAAAAACCCAATTCCTCTCTGGGAATGGTTTGCAACCAATCTGCTACTCCAGGGAATACGTTACTCACAAAAATTACCGTTGTCGAAATCTGTTACCTGATTCAACAAAGTAAATTACCGTTAGTTACCGCTGTCCGTATGGATACTTTAACCATGGTTTGATTCAATTTAAGATAGATTTTGAGCAATCATAGGAAAAAGGTAAATAATTCACTTATCAATCACCTCAACTCTTGAATTTAATATAAAATAATAAGGCTATCAAAAGTAAAAGTCATTTAAAAAGAATATAGTAAGCTTGTAAAATGTGATTATAAAAAATCAAGTTAGTTTTGATGTAAGTAACAATATCTCAAAGTCCTGAAGGGTTTGTAGTAAACACCCTGTATATATCATACTTGCATTATATATATCGTATAAATGTTACTGATAATTAAATATCTCCGCTATAATTATTGTTATTTAATATTTCAGTTATTTTTGAATCTTGCTCATGTGTACAGTTTTATTTAACTCGATTTGTGTTTTTTTTTGTAGGATATGTAACCACAGTAGTCCACATAGCTAAATGAGTTCCTAAAATTATCTGATGAATAAATACATCAAATTATTCTTTCACCAAAAGTTTTCTTTTTTCAGGCTTTTGAATTTAATGGGTAACTTGCCATCAAAAATTTGTCAATTAGGGTTTTCGGGTAAGTAGTGGGCTGATGTTGGGATGAAATGTTCATATGTAAAATAGTTCCCCCATCGATGATAGTGATTTCCAACAAACTGAATACTAACATTGCTTTTGGTTAAAAGCAATACAGAATATAAAAAATATAAAGAATATAAAGAATTAACTTAAAAAAAACACCCTGCATAGTAGGAACTTTGAAAAAAATTAAAAATAAAAACTCTTATAAAACAAATTCTTGGGTGCAGCAGATGATAATTGCATAACGTAAGAGATTACGTGATTCGAGCTTACAAACGCAATCTACCGTTACATAAGTAACCACGTCGTAACTAACTTTATTAAGCCATTTAAATGCGTTTTCACGTTCAAGACCTAATCACTGTGATGTAATGATCCAATTCCTCATTTCAATAGACAGCATAATTTATTTCAAGCACAACTATTATTTATTATCATAATAATGTTTATTTATAACATAATGATATTTATTATTTTAATAAATTCAGAACTCAATTTACTTTAAACATTCAATTTACTTAAAAAAATATGAATTTGGGGACTTGTCAAAGTTAGGACTTGTATGATATCAGTATTATATACATTTCATAAATACAGTTGCAAGATTATTTCTCCATCTTGGAACCGCATAGAACATATAATGGAATGCAATAAAGTATTTAATTTAACTCAGAATTTGTTGTTTACCTTACGTAAATGAAACTTCAATGTTCTTTATTTCTACTTATAAAGCCCAAATTACCCATAACTTCAGAGTAAACCAAAAGCCTGACACCTATCAACTCTAAGCATGACTGAGTAAATTCCAGGAAAAGTATTATATATATATATATTATTGGAACAATTTTAAAGGAAATGGCTGAACAGCTAACATACTTTTTTATATTACAGTTATTTTTTTACTTTTCTTCAACTAAGTGGGACACCATCAGCTAGCAGAATTTAAAGCTTCAAAATAATTAAAATATTTTGTAAAGTGATATTTTATTTGAAGGTTAACTTCAGCTCAGATGAAGTGCCTTTATGTATCGCCGTCAAAGGAGCTTACCCCTGTTAGCTTGGGCTGAATTCCGATGCACCCGCTCCAGTTTGGGGCTTATTGTCGATCCCCATCAAAGCTATATATTGACATTGGCCGAGCCAGTTTTTCTGTGCAAACTTAATGCTTACTTTATCTTTAAAGCTTTAAAATAAACCTGTGTGATAACGGCCTTTTTTAAAGGGGAGAGCAAAGCTCTAGCTGGTGCTTTGTAACATGGGGCGATGTTGATTTTAACAAAAGAGGTATTTAGTTAAAGAAGGAGAAATATTTCTCTTGGTTTCATTTTTGTCATTGTACCTTGACTGTGTGTTGCTCTAAGGTCTTTCTTCTCAAAGAACCTTTACAAGGATTGTTTACTTAAAAAGCAAAAAAAGTTGCAGCATGAAAATGAATTTGAACTAAATATTGATTTTATATCAGTGGAACATTTCAACGCTTCAGAAAGAGACTAAAACAATGATTCCTTTGCAACCTCATAAAATATAGCTAAAAGTATGTATGATGTGAAAAAAATTACAAACATAAATTTGTAAAATTTGTGTTCATTAGAACAATTAAATCTAAAGAATAAATTTGCATAGGCACGAAAGGTTGATTCGAGTTTGATCGGTATGAACGTTAACGAATAGTTAGTAATAAAAGACAATAACTAAATAGTCAACAACATCGATACTTTGGATTGTGGAAGGATTCGTTAGACGGACTATTTATTATTATTTTTGCTTCGGAGGAATTGAAAGTACAAACGAATTTTCCAACTAACTTTTGAGTTATTTCGATTCTTTCCTTTTAGTTAAATTATAGATAAATAAGGGAGGTAGCTTATTGTGGCCTTAATTAAAAGTTAAAGTTTCCTGTCGAAAACAAGTTTAATTTGCATATAAAAAATAACTAAAGTCGTTATTTTAAATCACATAAGGTAGAGTCTCTCTTATCCGGATTCCTCGGGACCGAGCCCCGTCCGGATAACGAGTTCTCCGGTTAAACCGATTTTATCTACAAAAAACTATTAAATCAGAATATTAAAAATTAAATATTATACGATGACTTGTCTATTGTATATTTCTCACGGGAATCGTCAGTGTCGTTCCTTAATCATGAAAACGTCATTCATTTCACTTAAATTGCAGAGAGCATAGTATTTAGAAACGTCTTTACTGGTCTGAAATATTTTCCCACATGAATCGTCGAAACGGTACTGTCCATTTCCTGCCGATCACGTTCGGTTAAACCGATGTTATGATGCAAATCGTTTGGTTAAAATGATGTTACCTCCATTAGGAGTAGTCCGGTTAAACCGATGTCCGGTTAAAAGGGGTCCGGATAAGAGGGAGTCTACTGTAAATGCTAAGTTACCTCTTTATCACCCCTCCTTAATTTCGACTCAGAGTTAGTTCAGTTTGCTTTTGAGGGAACGGTATATTTCATTGCTAGAGACAAAATTGACGCTTTTCTTTCGAGGTCAAATATAACGGCTGAGGGTGTAAGCCGAGGTCGAAAATGACCGAGTAACGAAAATCAGCTTTAGGCCAGTTTGATGAACTTGAATTTTTCGCTATACCGCTCAATACAACACGCTAACTAATTAAGAAAACCGAAACGTTACAACTTGTTTACTTTTAAATTTATCTCCCTAAGAAGCTTCCATCTTGTTCTTGCCATTAAAAACAATCAGCTGATTGTCTGTTTTATTTGTCATAGATTAGACTGGCAACAGTGGACAACTATCGACAAATCGAACGCATTGAACCATCGACTGGTGAAATGAGCGAGTTTTACAAATCGATTAAATTGACAACAATGCGAAAATGAATTACAATTGATAATAATAACCGATAACCACTATCGATGCTATTAATAGCTCACCATCGACGCTGACATACATAAGTTTGTATTTTTACTAAATTATAAACGAACAGCTAACCTGATTCTTTTTCTCCCTACATTACCTGATTCTTTTTCTCCCTAGGGTGAGAGAGCTTATTTAGGCCCGTAACACATGTAATGAAAACTGCAGTTTTCGCAGCGGTATAACGAAAAAGTAATTTTGTAAGCCTTATACATGTTTTTGTAGTTGAAATCCTTTGTTGAACTTTATAAAGGAAAGGTCGTCCCACAAGTGATCATAACACGTTAACGATCTGATACAGTCTGTCCTCAACCTCTAGGACGCTCCCATTACACACATCTTGACTAGACAGGGGCAGGTCTGTCGGAGAGTTATCGCTACTAAATCATAACCAACCACATCCCTATGTGCTACACACCGGTTTTGTCCGGCACCCATTGTATAAACCAGATATTTCTCTTATGTTTCTTAGTTTATGCGAGGATTTTATGAATGAGCTTATTTAAATTAAAATATCTCACATGTGGTTTAAGGACTAAATACAATTGTTGCATACACTACTTTATCTGCGAACAACAATACGCAGCAAAGTTTACCCTTGGGTTGTATAAAAATCATCATTCTCACTCATGAGAGGATGAATCAACTCACATTTCCAGCAAGGAACACAAACAAAATAAGATGAATCAAAGTGAACGAGTTAGCTGATGAGCGAATTGCGTAGTTTCTATAATGAGACTAATTTAATCAAATGGTGAGCTTTGGTCGGTCTAGAAACTATATCATAAAGTAACTCCTGTATCATAAAGTTTACTTCATGCAAATTGATTGTTTTTGCTTAGACAATGTTAATAATAAATAAAGTTACTTGTAATATGATTACTTGTGCTGATTCCAATGGTCGTCTATGAAATAGTTAGTTCAGAACCCTTTTCGTATTTTGTTAAAAATGATAAAACTGTATTCATCATTTAAACTTACATATTTTTTATATTTTTTCATATTTCATATTTTTCATATTTTTTATATTCCATATTTTTTATATTTTTCATATTTTTTATATTCTCTAGTAAAATCTTACAAACTTATATAGTTGACTTGGTAGTCGAGGGGTGAAGGTTGCCTGTTCGAATCTTGGAGAGGTCCCAATCTTGACCCAGTTTCCATTCTTCAGTGGATCTGCGAAGATAAAATCGGCAAGTTGAGAGTAAAAAGACCCGGCTAAGGACAGATAATGTTAAAAACATGAAAAATGTGTTTAAAAACACACGAAAATTCGTGTTAAATTGCAAACCGTGTTAGGTTAAAGTTAAGAAGTTTGTATCTGTACATTATGTCAGGCATATTTTACAAACGGTTGTTCAGTTGTACCTCAATTCATAAACAGGTGATTAATTTTTAATTGCCTAAGAAGAGGTAAAAAAACACCTTTTTAACTAACCGACCAAATTTTACTACTTAACCCTCATATAATACTAACAATCACCTTGTCTCATACGAGTCTCTTCACTCTCAAATAAGAAATTCATTGAAAAACAGTTTGCTTTGAAAATTCAGACCTAACCAACTCCATTTTCGTTCCTGTGTTTAGTGGGGTGGTTAAATACTTCATGAAGTGTTCACGTGTGCCCTTTTTGATTAGGTTACAAGAATATGTCGATGTAGGTAACGGAAATATTCACCCACGTGGTACATTGTTCATATTCATTATTTTAATGTTCCAGATCCTTCTATAACAAACCATGGATGAAATATTAATCCGTTATAACATGGGCACCGATGATCGGTTGAAAAAAAAAACGGGAAGGTACTACCTTCCCAGGTACTGTTTCCCAGGTTTTCTGAGGGCATTTTCTCAGGTACTATTTCTGTACCTTTTAGACGGAAATAGTATATGAGAAGATTATCATTAATGAATGTAAAATATGCTGTAGTTGAAGCTCTATGTTACAAAGCCCCACATAGAGCTTTACTCTTTCATTTTCAAACGAACGTCACCAGATACACTAAACAAATTTGGTATGAAGCTTTAAAGACAAAACGAGCATTTAGTTTGCACGGGAAAAACTGGCTGGACCAAAATCCATACATCGCTTTGTGGAGATGGACAATAATTCCCAAACTGAAGCCTGGATACATCGGTATTCAGCCCCAGCTAAATGGGTAAGCTCCTTTGATGGCGATCTGGATGGATGTTTTGTAGGTAATTCATCTGAGCTGTATATTTAAAATATGTCAGTTGATAGAATAATTTAGTTGTTTTTAAATATTTTGTGTCATGTATAAAATCATAAGAACCTCATTTATGAAAGATACTAGTAGCACATAGCCAATCAAAATTTCAATGTAAAGTAGTATTTGAAAAATTAATGGATTCCTTTCCTATGATCATGTATCTATTTGTTCCTTCAAGCGTTACTAAAACGAACATACAATTGTAATGATCCTTTATACTGCTGGAAAAGTTGCTGTCTTATTTCCGTCCTCAAAATCCCCTCTTGATCTGTCCCTTGGGCATCTAACGGTGACCTTAAAAGGAGGACATAAAAACACAAACTGTGCTGTGAATACTTTTACTTTTAGAGAAGACAGTATGTAAAATGGAATAACAATAGTTATTTGTGTGTTGAATGAGTAAAGTTCAACATTGTCTCACGAGGGAGACAATGTGCTTTACTCTCGGAATACACAAAAAAGTTTTCCCTCTCCTGCAATGATAACTATTCAGTCTTTAAACATTTATTCTATTTACTTAGTAATTAACATACAATATCCATTTGTTTAAATCTGCAATTTGTGTCTGCACACAAGTAAAGTAGCTGCAACCATTCATGCAACAGCGATCAGCAATATTCTTACACACTTAATTCGTTGACGTCCTTACAGCTGATTGTCGTTAATCCTATTTGTTTATTTCTGCCACTAAATCAACTGTTGGCGCCTGCATTCGTTGAGCTGCAAATATTTGCATGTGTACGTGGAATTTTGAAGTTGCTCTAATTTTTTAATTATTCATTTCAATGTTATTCTTTTGGGTTTACTTTGTCTCCCGCTGGGGTGACAAAGTGTTCACTTTTCTCCCGCTAAAATACGAAATATTATATTACTTACTCATTAAAAGGAGTAGAAGGCGTCTAAACATAGCAGGTGATTTGAAAAGGAGTACTTTGGCACTTGATGGACAAAATCGTTTTAACTTTTTCATTGGATGGATTTTTGAACACTCGTGACGCAAAACTATAGACGCAAACTTTCTAGCTGATTGCGTAATTTCGATGTTGAAAATTAACTGCACTGCATATTATCAACCATATACAAAAATTAACATTCTTGAGAGCAAAATGTGTACCTTAACGGTTTGATGAATGATGAAATTACGATTTCAGGTTTGTTTGGAAGTACAACCAAGATACTGAAGTAGGAAGTAATCATCAGTACAAATATTATTTCTTAGATCAGCTATTGCTGAGTTTCTGTTACTTCATGACAGCTTACCTACAAAAGTAGTGTCCAACATACTTTTATGATTGTGTTAATAATACAAATTTTATGTGAAAAAAACAAGCATTAATAACCTGCTACCTTGCTTAATTTTTGCATTTTCATAACACATATAAACCTTTTTTTCATGTTGTGGTATCAATAAATTGTACTTAACAACCACCATTTACATACATAATAATATGGTCTGCGATAAATATAAAAATAAGTTTTAATATTTTAGTCAGTTTTAGGTATACCTCATTCATAATTTACATGTTTGAATGTACCACCATCAGCCGTGCTGCTATTTCATATATCGTCCTCATGAAATGATGATGTAGGCCCATGAAATATGTTCCTGCGTATGTTGACCCTCATCTCACATCACAATGAATGACTTTCATTTCGCTGCGGAAATACATGTTAGACTCTTACAAAAATCCGCTCGCCATAACGTTCGTGCATTTTATATAGGTCTATTTGAAAGCGTGAAGTTGTGGTGGATGTTATGTTTGAAGGTGTTATAGATTTAGTTAGCATACTATGTGTTAATAGTGGTAATTTGAAGAAAAAACAATCTAACAGTAAGAAGTATATACTTACTTACTCCTTAAGCCATTCAGACAAATTAAAAAACTCTAAAATACCTGGTTAAGTTTCAGCAAACAATGAAGAAGAATGTAGAGCAATAGAAATCGGATTTTTAATAGGTTATTTGTTAGTGAGTCTGCCACTCAATGCTTGCAGTTGACTTCAAAGAGAATACATAGACAGCATTGACTTGATAATTTGTGTTGCAATCTATTGGTAAAAGTAACTTTGTGCGCTGTGAATCTTTCCTTTTAAATTAACTATGATTTATTTATTTACTTATGAACAACATTTATTAAGAGGAAGGAGAGTAAGATGAGTTTTATTCCAGACCATTTTTCCGAAGCCCTTTCGAAAAACAGATAAAGTACCAATTTTAATCGGAGTTTTAATAAAATGAATTCTTGGAAACCTTTAATGAATATTATATACTGGATACGTTGATTACACACATTGTAAAACCACGTTCATAAAGAAAACTATCCGTTTTGAGAAAAATATATGTCAACTTATTAAATAAATATAGGCCCTAATGTCAAAATAACTTTTTTGAATTTTTTTTAGGAATAAGTTTCTTAGCATATTTAAAATAAGGTGTCATATTTCTCATTCGTGGGTGTCTGAAAGCCTGCCTAATACCTTGCTTGAGGTGAAATTTATTGTTGGGTCGCAGAGCCTCTAACATACAGCCTGAAATTAACAAACCGAAATGATGAATAATCTCTGATGTAAAAAAGTATTTTTAACGCTCTTGTGATTTGTTATTTAATAGTATGTGTTGGATTCCTTAATTGAAATAGTAGCTTAATTCAATAAAAACTCAGTAAAATAATGGGTTGGTTGCTTTTTTACATCGAAAGATTTTCAGGAAGATTTAAAATAGTACAAAGATTTTTCGTGATTTTGACAGGTACTTTAAAGACTACGTAGAAAAATACAAAAAAGAACTAATTTTATTTTAAATTTCCCTCCCTAAATTTTATGGAAAACTTTAAACAGTTTTTTCTTTTTTTATCAGGTATGCAGCTGTTCAGTTGAACATAGTTTTGAAACGCTCTCCTAGTCACTAAACCAATGATATATTTTACTTTTAATATTGAAATCATTACTTTAATATCCTTATTTCATCTAAGACGTATTTTTACTTACTGGGTCGAGACTTATGTCTCGTATAGTAGCGTACAGGAAGAATAAAAAAACGTGGCTCAGGCCACGGGCCGTCCGTAAGCTAAATGATACAATTTAAATAAGTCTAATGGGCGGGCTGGGGGCCATATCATTCGACTTGACCCATAAAAATACTTATGTTAGTTTCAAACTGCATTAATAAAGAGAGCTGCTAGGAAAAACGTTGTTTTTCTGACAGACCACTGGCATTTTTATTATCAAAAGGGACGCCTTTTGTTGTCAGAAACAGAGAAAGGCTATCATACCTTCAGTGGGATACACAATCTGCCATACTTTGAACTGGAGGATCAATGAATATACGAAAAGATATGAGGCAAAAAAAGGCACGTATTCATTTAGCAACCATCAATTTCAAACGAATAGTATTCAGTTCATTTATGTTTGTTCAATGTTGTTTAGTTACATGGTAGTTTTAAACTTGCTTGATCTCTCGTGCAGAAATATAAAACATAACGAAATATTTCAATCCATATATCCCACATTAATGTTAAAACTAGCAATTATGCTTGAAGTGTAAACACTTAAAAGGTAGAGAACAACACGAACGTAGAAAAACGTAGAGAACGTAGAATATTGTAAGGTTAAAGGTTGTTATAAATAATACATTTGAAGTATGAAGGAACTCTAAACTAAAACATGAGTAAGTCCATTTAACAAGAGTTGTAACAAGTCATTAATAAGTTTAAATGCTTTTTCATGTAGGGAGGTTTTCAAAGTAAAATGTCATAACAAAAACCAAATAATCAGTTTAAGTCCTTAAAACTTCTAGTTTAATATTGTTATTTTTATGTAAACCATTATCTAGTGACACCTAAAACATTCGTTAACACAATTTTCGTCCGGAAGTGATATTTCACCAGTAATAAAACTTAATTTAGATTTCCGAGACAGAAAATAAAAGAGGTCTTGTTTCATCGCAGCCTTCGGCGATGCCCTTTATGAAATTAAATGTATTAATTATTTCTCATAGGACTTTAAATTAAGCTGTAGCTTGGGCTGTGCTCCTCTGCCTTGTGAACCCGCAATTTAATTAACATTACGAATACAATATTTCAAATTCTTGACATTCTTTTGATCATAAGTTAAGGTTATTCGCTGCTTATTAAAACGGTTCTGTTAAAACCTTAAGGCTGGGTTTAGATTAAAATGTAAATTGATTTAAACTCGAGCTAAAGTCCGCATTCGTTGTCCCAAATATTTTAATTGCTCAAATTTGTTTAAAACATATGAAATATTGATTCAGTATAATTCATCACTTTTCCTAACTTAATATACCCACCTTTTTAAGCTGTATACGCATTATTAAGACCAGTTTTATTCCAATGTGTGATATATAAGTTAAATTGACATTATTTGCACAATGCCTTAAAGTTTGAAACGAGGCATGACGGGAAAGTGGACCTTTTTGATTCAGCTTCAGCGTAGAAGCTTAATCACAAGTTGTCCATTTTCAAAATTATTCTTTCTTTCTCAAGAATAGCAATACTTAAAGCTGTAATGGCACTATATACCACAAAGTTTTTCTAAAGACACACATTTTCCGGTTACTCACATTTCCAAGGAAGGCTTAAGGACTCACTAATTAGTTGGCTTTATTTGTTTTCGTTGGTTAGGATGTAAGCTGTCATATTATTACACTGATCGAAAGGCGATCTAAAGTTTCGCCCATGAAGTAGAAAAAGGTCATGTAAGTATTTAGTAATATTATCAAAACTGTACACTTAGAAGATCTGCATAATTCTCCACTTAACATCATGAAAGTGAATTTTAATAGGACTAGTTGGTCTTAATAGGCGAGGCTAGTCTCTTTATTCTTCAACGCAACAGTAGTAGTTTTCTGGTAATGCGCAAGATAGATAGTAGTTTCCCTTAACTATCATTAAGGGATTATTATAATAATGTAAAAATTAATTAACTTTTCAATTCATTGTTTAAATCTATATTTATTGAGTGCAATTTAGCTGGTAAACTAGTTTCTATCATAAGTTAAACTCCAACTTTTTAAAATTTTAAACTAATAATCCCTATATACATATATATTTTTTCCAAATATACAAAAAATCAATTACGGTTTTAAAACAGCGAACGAACATCATGACTTGAGAAAACAAAACATCTCTGTTACTTTTTGATTAAATTCCTTAAATGAAAAATAAACAGCCGCCGAGCAGTTTTGTCGGATGTCAAATCAGACGATCTTTCAATTTGGTTTTCATCCAAAAGGATAAAAGAAACTGAGCTCTGATAAAGCAGCCGTAATGAATAGCTTTTGTCGAAGCATTTAGTAACCATTTTCGAATAATGGTTTGGATTTAAGTAGATTATAAATAATTTGTTAATTAGCATAACACGTGTTGTTGTCACTGGATGTAAATAAAAACCGTCTTAGGGCAACACTTAAAATATATTTAAACTTACCCTGTATTTACATACAAGATGGTAAATATACAAAAATGGTGGAAAACGGCGATCGATATCTGGTGTGATCAATCGAAATGGATCGCTATTTTCCACAATGTTTGTTTTACCATCTTGAACGTAAGTACGGTTTAAGTGTTAATACATTTTTAGTGTTGTAATCCTTCTTTATTTACATGCACTAAATTATAAATGAAAAAAAATTCTGCAAAAATTACCTTTTTTTACCCTGAAATGTTTAACTTTTAAAGTTATATAAGTTATATACAGGGCGTTTATTTTTAAACGCAACCCATTTTTAAGATTGAATAATGCACATATAAATATGAAGTGACTATCGTTTTGTTAATCTTTACATAATATGCAACCTGTTATTTAAGTTTAATCACATTTATCTTACATTATCTGTTCAAACAATCCGCCATTGACATTGAAACAAGTTGCGTTCCCTCCATCAAATTCCTGAACACGTTTTGCAAAGTACGTCTTTAATTAGTTGTCTTTGTTTTAAGGTGATGAATATCTTGTGAATTGTTTCCATAGGCCTTAATTGTTATGTATCCCCAAAAAAATAATATAGAGGGGTTAAATCTGGGGATCTTGGGGGATATAATCCTTCATTGATAAAATAAAATTTTAAGATGCGTTAAAAAATCACCCTGTACATATGACGTATTTTAATAATCAATTTAGTGTTTTTTGGATACTTTAAAAAATATACCCTAAGGAAGAATTTTTAACGGTTTTAAATTAAAATCATATCGGTGTTACCTGCGTTATCATTTATCATTATTGTTCACACCAATCTGTAACGTGTCAACTTCTATATATTTTTCAGAACAGCACAAACAACTTGACAGATTCGAACACACTATAGAATAGTCTATTAGTAGGGTAAATACGTACGCAGTAGTCCATAGATATGAAACACTTTGGAGTTAATGGAAGTTGATTGAAACGGTAAATGGTTAATGTTGGAGGCGCTCAAGCTTGAGGATGGGTTAATGACTACATTTGCCATACAGGGAAGTGATTGTTGCGAAAATTAACAGAATGTCACATTTTCTAGTTTTAATTGGAAACGATACTTGCCCCTTAATCAACTGGGTTGTTGAGATAAATAATTATTTTAGACTATTATCAAAAACGTACAGATTCACACTTTAGTTTTAAACTGAAAGATTAAAAGAAAAGAGTATACTTTTTAATGATTGATAAGTTTATCTTACTAAACGATTGTTTTGTTGTATACATAAAAAGAACTTATAGGTTTGAAGTTATTTTATCCAGCAACCTTTGTCCGCCTATCCATTACGTTTATGGGTCGATTATAACTATGCTGATTCATAGTTTGTGTTGCAAAAGAGAGCATTGAGATCTTATAATTGATTAAGATCTAGCGAGCATTGAGATCGCTGGCGTTCCACCCCAAACTCATTGCAGGCCTATTTTTATGACTTTCTGTGATTCCCTTAATTTGCATTTACATTTTTCAGTGTTTACTTTATGAAAAAGAATAATCTTGATGTTTTTTCATGTAACAAAGATTTTCGTAACTACGAAACAAGGAATTGCTCCAAACTGAAGAATGATCTATGTTTTTATAGCCTAACTCAAGCTAGTTTTAAGTATAATGCAATTATACTATACAATCATGTGTCTGACAGTGTTAAAGTGCTACCCTGTTCTTGTTTTAAGGTAGCAGTCAAGAGATTTCTTTTGTAACGCTGTTTTTATGGAATTGATGAATAAAACGATACTAATTTTACTGAATCTTAAAGATGGAGCATAGCCTCCTCATGTTTACGGGACGCAGCCTAATCTGTTTTGTTTTTTAATTGTAGCATAACCTACTCAGTACTCATGTTATGTGAC
Organism: Flexamia atlantica; assembly: GCA_035578135.1. Classification (NCBI taxonomy): domain Eukaryota; kingdom Metazoa; phylum Arthropoda; class Insecta; order Hemiptera; family Cicadellidae; genus Flexamia; species Flexamia atlantica. The sequence continues at coordinate 1,324,655 of JAQJVK010000014.1, read as the reverse complement.
GCAGCCTTTACAATATTGTATTGTGACATACATTTGTTTTGGAATAAATGAATTTAGAATTTAGAATTTGAACAACCACCTTATCTACTCGGGTGTAAATAGTAAGATTTAATGATATTCTTTCACATTTTGATTCTTCTACATACGAGTGTTTCCTACTTGCTGGGTCCAAATACTATTCCCGCTTTTGCTGTCATTAATATGATAACAATTACGTAGGTTCATGAATATCCCTTCCATTTCGTGGTGCTACTTTGGAAACGGAAAACTATAAAAGATAACTGCAATATTGTTACTAGTCAATATAGTTTAATAGTTAACTTCATGAGGAGTAATAACCTACTTTCCTAAGTTAAACACCAGCTCCTTTCTCTCACGAGAAATTATCCCAAGTATTGATTTTAATTATCTTGCCAATTAAGTCTTAACTTCTGATAGAGTGTAACTTCAAATTAAAAAAAAAAACAATGTTCTTGAAGTGTTTTTACTCACGCCCAAGGAGACTCCGCCAAGAAATTAATTAGAATAAATGATAATGGCTGTTGCTTTTCCGTTTCATTTTATTTACCATACAAAATATACCACATACTATTGATATGAGCGTAGGAAAAAATCATACAATATACATATATAATGCACGCCTAAGCCAGTATAGAGTAATTCATACAGATTTTAACAGTAATTATCTAGGAGCAATGGTGGAAACTGTTATGGCTGTGTCGGTTTCAAAGACCGACACTGTCACCACTGGCCTACCTCCCTATAAAACCAACCGGATATGTGTAAATTTTCCTTGTATTTGCGTAATCTTATTAGTATGCATAAATCGAAAACCATAATTAGTGGAAAAGAAAGTTGGGTTTGTTGGCTTACCAGGAATTGCTGTAATAATGTATAGACTCACCGTCTTGAGCAATCCAGTTCCAAATTTAATCTATTGGACAGCTGTTTCGCCCTTTTGTCCTAAGGGCATCATCAGCAAAATCTTGAGGTTAAAACATTGCAAACCAATGGTTTTTGTCGATATAACTAATAAAATAAAACGAAGTTGGAGACACAACTGACATTTTCACAAACACTAACTTTGAAAGACATATATTTGTTGGGCTCGAGCCTAATCTAAACCTAACCTCACTTCTGGACATCTGACCGCGGTCAGCAGAACCGGCCGAATCAAGTTTGACAGCTTAGCCACAGCCTTCTAGATCACACGCCATCGTTGCCACTCCGCACTAGTCTGTCATATATGGCATTCGCTGTGAAATTTGTTTGGTCAGATGTCCAGAAGTGAGGTTAGGTTTAGATTAGGCTCGAGCCCAACAAATATATGTCTTTCAAAGTTAGTGTTTGTGAAAATGTCAGTTGTGTCTCCAACTTCGTTTTATTTTATTAGTTATATCGACAAAAACCATTGGTTTGCAATGTTTTAACCTCAAGATTTTGCTGATGATGCCCTTAGGACAAAAGGGCGAAACAGCTGTCCAATAGATTAAATTTGGAACTGGATTGCTCAAGACGGTGAGTCTATACAGGAAAAGAAAGGTTATGAATAAAAGAAAGAGAACCCACATCCGCCATAGTATTGGAAAAAGCGCATTAAAAATCTCAAAATCTAGCCTAAAACGCTTGAAATGTTATCAAATTAAATTAAAAAAACAAGATAAAATATGGGAAAAGACAAGGTTATCAAATTGAAAGAAAGTAAAAAAAGTAATTTAATAGTTTGTTAATCCCAATGAGAAGGATAGCTGTCGCTTTTTGTGGATGAAAACGTCCCTTAAATAGGTTAAATACGTTAAAAGCTGTTGGTCATCGACAATAACAGAGCGATAATTGTTATTACTGGAATGGCTTGAACTCAGAGTTGCGTGCGAAATTCCAAATTTAATGGCCCACGAAAGCACCTAACGACAGTAACTACTGCCCTCTAGGGACCTATTAGGTTCTCGTATAATTTATTAAGTTTGCTCTTCTTTCGTGCTTTGTTAATTGTTTTTAACAGTGAATTTCTTGACAGTCAAAAAAGTTTGATAGCAACTTTTTTAGTTTGCAAGATTGTTTCGTTAATTACAGCGAGGATTAGTTTCTTGAATAAGTATTTGCTTTCTAAGGCATATAAATTTTATTAATCACTATTTAGCATATGTAAAATGTTAGGCTATGCCTATTACAATTTAAGTACTATTAAAACAATTTTTAAAAGGGTGCTATGCGCTATGTTTTTCATTTTTGAAAATTATAAAGCATTACTTCTTCTATAAAAGAGTCTTTAGCTTTACAAAAGGTTTTCCAGCAAATTAAATAAGTCATTAAAATCTTTAATTTAACGAGAAGTTGCCGAGAATATATATATATATATATATATATATATATATATATATATATATATATCAGAAAGTAGAACAAATACCCTTTTTTTCATGGTTTATTTTTGCAACATGTTTCGACTATAATGTCATTTTCAAGCAAATCTAACCTATAACATAAAGTGTTTATATAAGTATAAAAATAAATAAATATATAGTAAAAGTCATATGATACAGATTATTTAGAAATATGTTTTTTGGTAAATGGTGATTTAGGAAATATAACCCGTTTGTCATGTATTTCTCATTTTTCTTATAACTTCGAATATTGGGTTATTTGAAGGTAATTGACCATTTAATATGTCGGAAGGGGAGTCTTTATATCCTGAAAATATATAATATTCTTCTTTGGCATCCATTTCTTTTCCCTTCTTTAAACATTCTGTTATTTTCATGTTTTCTTCAATACTTTTGTAATTATGGTTGTGGTGAAGTAAGTGTTCTGCAAAGCTTGATTTCATAGATGTATTATTGTTACTTCTTAAGGCCTGTATATGTTCTTTGAATCGGGATCTGAAAGATCTCCCCGTTTGACCTATGTAAAAATGTTTGCAGTCTGAACATTCTAATCTATATATACCAGCTTGATTGTATTTATTATCCTTTACTATTCTTTGGTTAGATTTTTTATAAATTAGATTGAATGCATTGTTTTCAGTCTTGTAGCTTACTTCATAGTTTGTCCTGGAAAATGTGTTTCGGACAGCTCTGTTAAGGGTCTTGTTAAATGACATGCTTATGTATTTCTTTTCTGTCGTCGATTGATTTTTGTTCTGATTTGTTTGTTGTTTCTTTTTATTTACATTAAAAATTATTTTGTCAACAATTTTACTATCATATCCATTTTTGGAGGTCAGGTATTTTATTGTATTCTTTTCTTCTTCAAAGTCTTTTGGGTCCATGGGTATATTAATCAATCGGTTGATCATGTCTTGAGTATATACTTTTAGGTAGTGGGGTAACTTATACTATTGTTGTAGTGGGATGTTATTATTGAGTTATTATATTATATGGTGCATCTCTGAAGAATGGACAGTTATAATACATGAACTGCATCTTTGTTATTGGGTGTATAACCTGGTAAGATTGCATGGAAATAAATAAATAAATAAATAAATAAATAAATAAATAAATCATTGATCTAATTGCAGCCATTTTATATATAATTCTGTTTATAACCAATTCTGATATAATTATAATAATATCCCTTACCAGTGAATCACTATACAAATATATATATATATATATATATATATATATATATATATATATACACATAAACAAACAACAATTATTAAAGCTATAGGACATAACTGAAATTTGAGTCTGATCTATACTTGATTTTGAGTTTCTAAGATAAAGATCAGGCTCATTTAACTGCACTCACAAAACAAAATCAGTTTCATAATTTAACAATTTTTCGCCATCCAAAGACGTCAGTTGTTCGGCTTCAAACGATACAAAATATCGGCTTGGCCTGTGTCCAGAGCCTAATGATGTCCAACGATGGATCATTACTCCAACGGTAGATCATTACTGCAACGATAGATCATTACTTGCCACCTGTGCACTTCTACTCCCCAGCTGTGATTTATTTAATGTTATTTCTTGTTGATTGTTTTTAAACTTTTTATGTTGTCTTCGTTGGCTGGAGTCCGATATGCTTTATTTTTATTGCTTGATCTCCGATTAGTTTGATTTAATCCGAGAAGTTCAGTAATCTACTTATTCTTCAACACTCATCTGATTGATACAGCACGTAATATGAAATAATAACGTAATAAAATGTTTACATTTTTGTCTTTAGATTAATAACGCATTGGATGTCTTAAACAATTTTATCAAACTACACACAAACAATTTTGATATTACTTAAAACATCAACTGAAGATACCTTCTTCATTAATTTCGATTCAATGTTCAAACATTATTACGTTACATGTTCCATGAAAAACTATTTTCTCCCGTCGGCATTCTTGGCCTTATATTGAAGGGCTAATACTTTGTTTCTCGAAGGAATTAACTATTCACTTTTCTACCCACGGGAGTAAAGGAAACCCATAATAATAACATTAAAAAACCAAATTAAAAAATTGAACGCCTTTAAATTTACACAAAGTCATGCCAACAATTTCTCAGCTCAACTGACTACAGGTGATAGTAGCTGACTGATTGTGGTGAAAAAATACATCACTCACTGTATAGCTGATACTTTGGGGAAAGTAAAGTCTTGAGGTTTTGTCGATCAATATAATACGATCAACTTGTTTTTTCAGTCTTGATTTTCGAATGAATACAATTATTTTTGCATACGGGAGGAGTAAGTTGTGGGTAGTTCATGAGGATAGTGAATCTTCTCCCCCGGCAAGCCTCCGGCGGCAACCATCTAACGGTCGCAATTTTTGTCCGACTTTCTTTAAATTTGATATGAACAATCCTTTCTGTGTCATCTTGGACATGTTCGTATAGCAAAAAAAAAAAAAAAGAAAAATTGGAGTACCTTTGCCTCAAATTTGAGGGTTTTGGGCTCCAAAAGGGTCATCAAAGCCCAAAATACAATTTTGGCTTATTAGCGAATTTCCTTAAAAGAATAAGCTATTACGGTAGTACTCATGGTAAGACCTAAGTCCGAGACCATGTTAACTTTTCATTTTGGGCCCCCCAGAAGCAAAAAACACCATTCGTTTGAATTTATATATATATATATATCTATATCTATATATATGTCTGTTAACACGATAGCGGAATGAAATTTGGTACAGACGTGTAAAGTGGTAATCACTCGGACGAGTTCGTGAACCAGCCCGATCGGACCACCGGAAGGGGGGGTAAAGGGGGATAAACCCCCCCTAAAATGGGGTTTTTGAGTTTTTCACATAGAAAAATAAAATTTGTCAAATTTTTGTTGGCACCATTGAATTCAGCTCAAAAAACAAACAATTTAGTAGTTTTAATCACTGCTCTATGTCCATTGGTTACCGAGATATTGAAAGTGGTAAACACAGTGCATTGTCTCAATGTTAACCTTATGGGAAATAAGTAAAATTCTATATCTCGCTTATTTCTCAACATATCTTTATAAAACTTGGTAAATGACTTCTTCTAGTTCAGATCTACTAAATATTGAATTAAAACCACCCAGTTTTAACATACCTGTAGCTGCAAACCTGCATACTCATTCCCCATGTTATTCTTATGGAGCTTTCAAAAACATGTCAAATCCCGCTATGTTGGATTGAAATATGTTGTTTTACACTTGAAATTCGCTGAGTATGCAGGTCTGCTGCAACGGGGGTATTTTTTACTGAAGAGAGAAAATTAATAGATGTTAGGACCTGTTCCAACGTTAATTCACAAAAAAAACCGACTTCATCAACGAAATTTGAACTTACTAAATGCAGTACGTTTTCTTAAGGGGAGTTAACGGATTCAAGAGGCAGCAATTATCATTCGATTTATTTTGTCTTTCGTTAAGTTTTTAAGTTATTTCCAATGATCTTATTTTTGGGGCTATAAAGCCCAAAACTAGGGAGATTTTCGTTTAAAATATTCACTTTCAGTCTGGAATCGATATTTGTTCTCTCATGTCTGCGTGCTGTGTAAGTTCTCGTTTACTTTATTGTCGGGAATGCCAACATCGTTGCTTCCCAAAGCTACGCTACAATGAACCCGTGAAGTGAAGGCAATATTAGGCCACCCAAGAGTCCTCAGCTTCAGGTGTAACATGTTAAGAGCTCTCCGATAGTTAAGCTCTAATTGGCAAAGGCCCGGAGGGCTACAGCATAACGCCATAAATTATTCAAGTAGCTTAGTGTCTTCAGGCTATTCTCCTCCCACGGTGATTGCAGTAACGAATTGATTTTAGTTAGCACTATTTTATTGAATTTATATTTTTCATAAAATATACACATTTTCAGGCGAGTTTCTGTTTACAAATATTTATCATAGTTCCAGCACGGTATTATTTTCGTTTAGTGCGTCGAAAGAATTAAACTAAAATAAAAAAAATATGTTAAAATTTAATTTTAAATGTGAATTGTTAGAAAGGGAGGCTTTTGACATTGAGACGTAAATATGTTAATTACAGTAATAAAAAGTCTGCTATCTTCCATATTATATAATTTTTAGGGCAACTGTTTCGAATAAGAACTAAAAAAGTAACCAATTGTAATTGTATTGTATGATTAGGAAATCTTAATTTGCATCGTATGTCTACAATAAATTCCTAAATGAATATTTTTGTTTTGTTGAGTAAAAATAAACATTTTGGAAAAAAAGACTTTTATAAAAATGATGTAATATTAAATCATATATTTATGCGAAGGAGAAAATATAACTCATTGTAATTTTTATTTCCTTAAGAGCAGTTTAATTTGTAACATTAGGGGTTTAAAGCAAACTTTAAATATTATTAACATGGATTTTTCTTTTGTTTGAAACTTTTGTTCGGAGTTTACATGATTAACTCAGAAAGTATTTTTATCGCTTATCCATGCAATTAAAAAATATTTCCTGGACTGCAGTTTGTTAATTTATATTATATAATTTTCGGCGAATCGTGACTTAAGCGGTTATGTAAGATTTTATGTTTATTTTTAGATCCTGTTTTAATACATAGGTACACATTACCGTATGATCCCGTTTAATACGAGTTCTGAATTCTAAACATTGCACTATGCGTTTTCTTTCAAACAATGTTATCAGGATTATTCAAATTTATTTTGTTGTGAAATATTTCAAGGGTGCTTTCATTGATACGGGTTCAAGGGAAAATCAAGTAAACATTGGCTAGTTATATATAATTTTATTTTTTTTCAGCATAGACATTGAAATATACATTTACCTGTACAACATAAATAACCAAACTTTATCGGGTGAGAGCGAAGTGTTTCATGCAAGTTCGGAAGGGGCAGATGGGATCAAAGCCAGCCGATTCCTCCTGCTTCCCAATAATTTACAATCGAAGCACGCCCTCAGTGTGTTTACTGCCCCCCGTCCCCTCCCCTTACTACAAAGCGTCCTTTAAATACTGAAGTAGTTTGTTTGGAATGGTATCCCCATAATAGGAGAAGGCAAAAGTATTTAAAATGTTGATAACAAAACACTTAAACACTCAAAATTGTAAGTTTTTTTTTAGATTCATTTAATATTAGTTCTTATACTAAAAACCCTCCTTCATTTCCAGCGTATCATTCCTCAAACAATTAAGTTAGATTTTTTAAACTCTTTTTCAAAATACGAAAATATATATATACACACCCCCCTTGTATAAAATATAAACATCTTTAACTTTAAACATCTTTAGTAGGATAGTCAAAAAGTTTTAAGGTAAGGTTGATTCAGCAAATTCTATTTTAATGTTTCACAAAGCTATTTGCAACCATCTAGATTAAAATTTCCTATAAAACATGAAAAGAAATCGTAAAAGAAACTTGTTACATTCAATATCTGGCGAAAGATAAGCTGAAGGCTTTCAGTTGAATCATTCATGAGGTTTGACGGATGCAGCCAATCGTGGAGGATATGTCTTATCAATATTGTTAAAATAATAACAATTTTTGGCATTTCAGTTGAATAGGTATATTCCAAAAATAATTTAAATTAGGTACATTAAAGTTAAAAGTATATCGAGTAATTAGCCTACTATTCGAATAACCAATAACCCCTAGAACAATAATTTTAAATACCTATCGTTCACTTATTTTGAAAACAATGTTCAAAACAACTGTTAACCATTTCACAAATAGATATGGAAAGTTTACAATGAATAGAATGCTGTAAATGAAATAAATATGTGTTATTATATTTATATCAAATTATTATATTATTATTATATTTATTATATTTATATCAAACCCGCATGAAAAGTTTTACGCTAAACGTACATATCCATCGGTCAAACTTGTTTAACTAAAATAAACATTGATTTTCATTGTGAAATTTTGAAAGTTAAAAATATAAATTTTATTTACGAATCTTTATTTTCAGTTAGTTTAGTTTTCAGGTTTATGGTTTGTAGTTTTTAATATATAATTTATAGTTATAATTTGCAGTTTCTCTCTGTAAGTATAATATTGTGTAATCGTACAGAAATATATTTTGTTGTTATAGTTTGTAGTTACACTATTGTGAAATCGTAAAAAAAATTGTAGTTATAGTTTGTAGTTTTTCTCTGTAATTGTAGTATTGTTAAATCGTACTCCAATAAGCTTGTGAACTGAAACTTGTCCATAACAAATGAACAACTTCGCAACCAGAGTTACAGTCAATTAAGACGGCAGATGATTAAAAACTTTGAAAGTTTCTTTTTTTTGCATTAAAATTACTATAATTACTTTTCATAATACTGTCTGGAAAACAGCCTTTTTTAGTTCTCTAAATCGTACGCAAAATGATCGTTTTTGGATCATTTCGAATAGGAGTACTGAAAAAACATATGGTCAATTTTGCCGTACTTTAATGTCAAAATTTGTTTATGTTACGTTTGAAAGGTTGATCGATTTCTTAACTTGTGTTTGTAAACAACTAACAGATGTAATAACGATGACTATTTTGGATAACCTCAAAATTATGTAGTCTAATTTTTTAATGATTAAATGGTTTTTTATACATAATGATGAAAATAATTGTTCATCTCACGGAGCTAAAGTGTCTATTTGGTACTCGATCGCATTTCCAAGCTCGGCTGCGCCTCACCTGTAAATTACGATCTCGTACCAAAAATAGCCACTTTCAATACTAGTGATGAAAACTACTATTATTTAAAAAGAATCACAGTATGTGAAATGCCAGAGCGAAGGAAATGTAATACGTAATAAATATGAATGATAAATTATCCCTGTAGGATCCAATATCAGTTAGAGAATGCATTTCGAGATTTTTCTTATGAAACATTCATGTGAAGTGGAGCACATACAGCAGCAGTGAAGGCAACCTTCTTGCAATAAATTTTCTTTTATAATTTCTCTTATTTTAAGGGAAATATACTTTAATTCTCAATATTTATGTAGTTCTTGTGCAAACCATAAGTACTCAGTTTAAGGCCTGATTTCACCACACATTAAACCACCGTTAAGGCTCGGTTAGTTTAATTTTATCAGCTGTTCAATACTATTTTCCTATCTTTAACAAACGGTTTACTAACCGACCCTTAACTGATGGTTGGTGAAATCAGGCCTAAAACTATAACTTTATGCTAGTTATAAGTACTCAGTAAACAAATATATATATATATATATATATATATATATATATATATATATATATATATATATATATATATATATATATATAATTATAATTGGTAAGGAATAATGTTCAATAAAATTATACATTTTTGTGTTGATTGGACCCGTTTAAATGTTCCATTAAATATGTCCTCCTTCCAATTTTCAAAGATGTAAATTTCTCAAGAAAATCCCGAAGAGACCAATAAGTCTCAGCTTATTGATGTTTGCGTCTCCGTTCATCAGACTTTCATTGTTTCATATTTTTCATGTTCTTAATAATCCACAACAATGTAAGAACAAGTCAATAATTCAAACACTATATTGCTGGCGAAACGATAGAAATATACAAGTAGTATACTAGTCTGAGGTTTTCGAGGGTCAACGTTGTAGCATTAAATTAAATGTCTAAAACATAAATGTTATAGTTAGTTTTGTGGCTGAAATTTGTTTTGAAAACATAAATAAAATACCATTTTTTATTTGTTTACCCATTAAAATAGTAAGGTTTATTTTACTGACTAGCTAACAGAATGTAGACTAGTAAACGACAGTTAGAAATTGATAATAAAGAGTTAGATAGTTGATTGTAAAGAGTTTATGCTTTGATTTTGATTTTGCAGATATTTTCTTTCAGTACCACTACCTGTGTGTTACCAATCCTGTTTTGCTCTAGATTCCTCTTCGCCTGAACATGAGATCAGAGTCATTTCGTGACACTTATAAATAAATAAATAAAGTCTTTGTTTTGGAGCGATTTTCAACATGTATACAGTTGGTTTTCAAAATAACTCAATTCGTTAAAATCAAGCTTAGAATAAATCAACTTGATTTTACCAATCAGTAATGACAATTGTCGAAAAATAAAAATCAAAACAGACGACAGTTTTTGTTATGAAAGAGTCTAAAAAATTCTGCATCTGTTAAAGGTGATCTGTTCAAGTAAGAAAAACGAAACATAGTCTAAATATATTTATTGCATATAATCAACATTGAAAACCCATCAACAGTCTCAGTACAGGTCGATTCAAATAACTCGGCCCACTCCGTAAACAAGACCAATGAAAATTTTAGAATTCGTTTTGAAAACAGATTGGGCCAAGTTATTTGACTCAGACTGTACAGTCTACTGGGAAGGCAGTGTCTCTAGCAGCCGGCGGTCGGAGATATCTCTGGGGGCGTCCGCCACAGCGCGGGGGCAGCACTCGGGGCAGGGAGAGGGCCTCCTATGACATGTGGGACCCCGCGGGGGGACGGTACAACGGGCAACTGTATAACATTAAATTAAATTAAAAACGTTTACTTATTCCTTTTTTTACGAAAATCAATAACACATTAGAGCATCGTAATGAAACTTATTTGCAGTTGCATTACATTGTATCAGAATCAAGTTAAAATCTCTATGTATTTTTTCAGAAGCATGAAAATATTTACTGGAAACTACTTTTATACATACCATAGGACGACAAATAACTCATCAAACCATGATTATTTAAATAAATAAATGAATAAATGATTTATTTCCTCCAAGAAACACAATTTTACAACAGTGAATGATAATGTAAACAAAAATATTTATCAAACTTTATAATTAAATTATAAACTATCCTTATGCACATATATTTATCTAAGGAGGAAAATAGGGTCCCTGAGGCTTTTTGCCTGTTTAGGGATTCCATCATGCAAAAATAATACTACAAAGAAATCAGAATTCAATTACGGTTGCGGATTTTCAAATTAACTTCTAAATTGGGTGTTCCTTAAATTAATTGATAATAATTTAATTTGGCAAATAAAAATTCAGATTGCACATAAAATAAAACAAAAACATCCACGAGCACATGACCAAAATTTGTAGTGATAAAACAATGTTAATTTGGCATGTCTTCACTGAGGAATATCAAAAAGTTCCTCAATTTCTTCCTTGTTTAAGCTTAAAAGCCAAATTTTTAATTTTTTTAGAAATATTTTCAAGTTATTTAAATTTTTTATTTTATGGGGAACTATATTAAAGATTTTTGGTGCTATATATTCAAATGTTTTAGTGAAATATGTTAAATTTGGTTTCGGAATTCTAAAATTTTGCGCATTTCTTAGTCCTTGTCTATAAATATTTGATGTCTATAAATATTTCCTTGTCTATGATATTTGATCAAAAACAACATGTAACTGGTTTTTCTTGTTTATAACATTGTTTTAACTGATAAGATCCTAGTAAATATAGATTTTTCACGTAATTTTATAATCCCGAAAAACCCGGGATTCAGCCGAAAAATCCCGGGATTGAATTAGCCCTAAAATCACGCGGGATCCCGGGATTGGATTCCCTAGCGCAGACCTTGAGAGTTCATAATTGCCTCGTTGTGTAACTTGGCAACTCTTAGTCCAGTAAATATAATCTAAAACCTTGATCAAAGTACAAGACGAGCGTTAGATGGATAGATACACATAAAAAAGTGGTCTTGTAAGAAATGTAGTTTTTTAACATTTTCACAAAACGGTTAAAAGGTCTGGAAAAACGACCATTTTGGGAAGTGTTTCTATGGGGTTTCGGGTGGACCAATTTCTTAAATAATTTATTTAAAAGGACTTTATTTGGATGGATCTTCAACAAAATCCTCGTGTTGCAATTTATAAACAATAAACAAGGATAAACAAGGATCTTTCCGTAGATTCCCTTGAGTGTGATAAAAACAAATAAAACTAAGTATCATTGATGTTGATGCTGATACTGTATTACATTCGGCAAACGTTATTTTACACGTATATGTTTGAGAGGAGTTCATTTAGATTTTAAAAAGTCTAACATATGATGGTGTTGCTAAAACTTAAACAGTAAATTCAAAATTATAAACTGTTAAAGCCTTGAGTCACTGAGGGTTCAGCCAAATTTAAAAGAAAGGTTTCAAGCAACGTATATGTTTACAATAGGAACATGTTAATCCATCTTTCATCAAACGAGAAGATAGTTCTCTGAGAATACTACCAAAATACTTAAATACATACATATCATACAGATGTAAGTAACCCATTCTTCGGGATTTTTAACAAAGACGATTAATCTGTAGAATTGTATTATTTAACTACATGTGTTTCATCCACGATTACTGGTATGATTACCTTATTTTTCCAATTCCATGAAGTAATCTCAATTTAACTCAATTATCTATTGATGAATTCCCTGTTTAATTTTATTTGGTGTTAGAAATTGACCAATTGACATCCCTTTTCAAAAAAAAGTCTGCATAAATTAACTAACTGTTTAATTTCACTCACTTCTATGAGTTGACCAAAAGAAATCCACCTCTGCCCTGTCTGGTACTCCGCGTTCGTCTCCTCGTCCTTGCACACCGCCGCTGGAGGCGCAGAGACCAAATCACTAAATTAATCTGTGACGTATCAGCGATTACAGATTACTAAAATTTTAAATTCTTTACGTATTTGCAACCATACATTTGTTTTTGGTGTACATATAGTTAGGCTTTAAACTGTCTCCAGCACCTCAGTTTCATCCACATTCCATATTGTGCCATTTCATTTATTTTTATTTTTATTTTTCACAGTCTGTGTAATCAGCAAAGGTACGAGTGCACCTGTCGCTTTGTACAGTTTTTTAACGTTTGTTTGGAAATTGACGCACCTACAGCCAAGGTAACAGTAATTTTAAGATAACCTGGAGTATAAATGGAAGTGACTTGATGAAGATGGCTTAGAGCCGAAACACACCTGAAGCAAACAATGCTGCAAAGACATAAGTAATTCCAAATAAACATTTCTACTATGGAATGGCCTTGACTACAGTCTGAAAAGGCTTATATTGCCGCCTTGTTACCTAATTTAAGACCGTGTGCCTGGTATGATCATATGGTGGTTCCAACAACCAGTTTACTTTGAACTTATTTTGTACGTATGATTAAGGGCTTTTGGCCCCTTCAAGCCACTAGTAACATTTAAACAATCATTAGATAATTCAAAATCAAATTTCCAGATGCTAAGCAAACATTGTAATAAAAGGAAGTAAGCCATTAATGAATCATGACTTGTTGCAAATAGTTATATGCTACGAATTAATTAGAGAAATATCGTACTATTTCAAATAAATAAATTATTCACGAATGATATTTAATCTACTAGCAACCAATTTCCATAATTCGAAATCAGCTAAGCCATAGATTTAAGCAATTGCACATATATAGATATAGATACATATAGATGGATGCATATATAGATGTTTTATTCGTTGCATAGATTTGCAGTTGCATTGGCTGCATATTAAGCAGTTGTAAATATGTTTGCTGTTATAAAGATTCTGCAAGATCAATATTATTATTTAATATCTTATTTAATTTAAAAGCAATTAAAGATCACCAGTGAGATGGAGAAGTGCAGCACACAAACACACAAGAACGGGAAGACGAAACATTTTTTTAAACGAGTACGAGATCAAACCTGTTGTGCCTCAGGTGTCAACGTAAGATAACGACTCGGAGGTGCAGTAAGTCAAATACATCTGCTAATCAGTGATATTATCCAAGCCATCTGGCCTGTTTTCAAATATTAATTTAGATCTATGACCTCAGAAAACAATAGCTGATCAGAAAATCTTGATTACCTTACAACTTACAGTGATTGCTAGTTGCATGGCTAATAGTGGGAATTTGTTGTATAACGGTCTATTTTTATACCTAATTGGTTGGAATTAAAGTTGTTTCAGTGGTTAACTGGAGGATTTTTTAGGAATTCTACTAGGAATTCTTTAGGAGCACTTACGGGAAGGCCATACAGCAGAATAATTCAACTTCTTCAGGGGTTTTACATGAGATAGGAAGAGGATCAGGTGATATGCATGCTGCCAGGCTCTTGGTAGCAATTTGCATTCAAAGCAAACCTTAGGTTCAATTCACTTCCTCGCCTTATTCGTTATGGCCAACTCTATCAATGTGTTATCAGAATGAATTTAATAGATTATCAATGCTCTTATACTGCTCCTCCATATTCTCAAAATTATTTGGTAATTGAAGCAATATAAAAAAGGTGAATTGCAATTGGTTCCCACATACTAAGAAAAAATACATAAAAGAAGGAAATAGACATACCTACTGTAGTTTGTTTTCTTTAAACCTAGCGCAAAAATGTGTACGGTAAGATGTTATGTTGTGCTTTAAATCCTTCTTCCCATATTTATTCCGTTGAATAAAACATTGAAATTCTACAAAAAAGATAATTTCAATACAACTTTAGGTGTTGAATATAACGTTTTTGTACCTAAGCCGAATAGTTCTGAGTCCCAGTGGAATTAATTACATCACTCAATAGACTTGAAGGTAGGGTTGTAGTAACGGCAACTACGACTTTAGTCTTATCTTCCTTTCTGCAAACGTCTAGATTATCACCGTTACACAAACATGAATAGAGCGTCGTGACAGGAACTTCCAACATTCAATATCTGCCAAAAGATAAGCTCAAAGTTTTCATATGGTTCATTCATGAGGTTTGACGTAAGCAGCCAATCGTAGAGGAAATGTTTCGTTAGTATTTTGCAGCTTCCTGACAGTTTGCTGAATTAAAATACGAAAGACATAGTTCTCTTAAAAAAAAACATTCATCACAGTTTTATAAGATAATTTTGAAAATTAATCGTTGGAATACCATATTGTTCATCTTTTAGCTACTTAATTACATTGAATTTGTAACTAAAATTTGTTCAGATTTTGTCAAAACAATAAATAGAAATGTGACTAAAATAAAGTATGATCATAATAAATTGTATAATCCCTGAGATTTTAAAACGGAACAGTAAAAAACTATAACAAGAGAACAATATTATAAAACTATAACAATACCTATAACATATAACCTATAACAATACATACTATAACAATAGTTATAAAAACTATGAATTTATAAAAAAATAGGCATGTGAATTGTTCAGTAAGCTCCAAATTTACCGTTATACATTTCATTTTCGGGTTTATTTCCTTTCTGTGGCTTACTGCATCATAGATAAAAAATATAATATCTGTAAAATTTATGGTGACAGTCTTTGCCAAGGAAGTTACTTTTATGGGATCTCGTAAGCAGACACGAATTACAAGGATTTATATTTATTTATAGTTAAAACCTAAATTAAAACACACCAACGACTTGAAACCTAACAGTTTAAACTAATAAACTAGTTATTTACAGCTAAACCGCAGGATCGTAATCGTTATTCTCATATAAAATACATCGATTCCATTTTTAATAGATCAATTTTAAAATTAAAATAACATTTAACAAATGAATTTTTAATTTTTAATAATTTAATTTTTGAGTTTTTATTTAAAGAATTTTACCTAAAAATAAAACTTCCATATTTTCCAACATAGCTTTTTTACAAGAATTTAAAGGCTATAAGCCGAAACTGCAGTAATCCTTGAGATTTGTTTCCTTTGAACTGTCAAATACGTGAATGTAAGGCCACTATTTATCAAAGCTTATTCAGCAGCAACTCATAAAAATATTCTTTTTGAACGAGTACAGATTAAATACATTTTATGAACCATAGATGGTTCTAAATTAAAATTCGTGAAGAAAATATAATATCGAACCATAATCAAACAAATTCAATAAGTTAAGAAAGAATGTGTTTATATCAATTGCATTTTGGCAGATAAATTGAACTATTTTCTTTTATTTGCCTTCATAAAAAGTTATTTTTACTTTAGACCAAATCTGAATTTTAAGGGTATGATGAAGAGCCAACCGTTTAAAAGTGAGAGCATTTTAATACTAACCTCAAAAACGACAATAATTACAAGAAATAGACTATACGTTAAATTAAAAATCATAATTTAACCAATTGGCATGATGAGGTTTTTCCAGGAAGTAATGATATTTGTGTTTATAGCCTAGATTTACAGGCATATATGCTATATCTATGTTTTGATTTCTTGATTTTTGTGGACATTAACAAAATCTATCATTGGTTAATAACAACAAGGTTATACGACATTTCAGGATCTTGGATCTGATAGGTGTTAGGGAATCTATAACAATTTAGTAACACACATACAGTTGTTTTAGCTAGAGACAAAAACAGAAGTAAACCAGAGAACTATGAAAGCAGTTAAAACAATAAAATGCTGAAAACACAAGAATACATATAAAGAAAGAAAAAAATAAAAATAAATAACATAAATAAGGAACATAATTTTTTTTTACCAAGATGTTTTATTTATTTATTTTTAATGTAGGCATTTTAATGTATATTAATTTTAAGCTGTTTCCTTACTCCCGTTAATGTAGGCAATTAATTTAAATATTTAAAAAAACTGTAATTATAATTTCTATGTGGAAATAAATTGATTCGACTTTGAAATAAATAATGAATTAATTAATTATATTAAATTGTTCTACATCCATTCAGAGCTGAGCAAAGACATTCCACATGAAGCTTCAAATTCCATAAGCTTCGAATTCCGATGTACATTTCCATCGAATTCCAGATTCCAAAACGTCGCGTCGTGAAAACATTTACTAATAAGTAATGGAAAACGCCCGCAAAAATAAAAATCAAAACATAAATTCACCATTACCAACAATGACTTTCAACAAAGAAATAATATATCTAGTCGGTATTTACATTACCTATTTAAGTTGGAATATTGAACAGCAGAAAGGTATAGTTAGCCAGAACAACCGTACAACGGCAGTCTGTGTTCAGCAAGGGTCAGCCCAACTTTGCGGCTGTATAATTAATCTCAGACGGTTATGACCGAACCGCAACAACTTTCACAGGTCATATCCCGGTCTGAGCAGATCCGAAATCTATTTGTAGCTTAGTAATCCTGATTTTGTAGCTGGTTATGGGACTTCCAACATGAATAATGTGATGAAATTACATGAAGAGTAATTAGGAATGCGAATCAATTCGTAGTTGGAATGTCATTGGTCGTATCTTCATTTTAGACGATTTTATCAACCAGAACAACAATGACTAAGGTATTTATAAAACTAATTTTATTATATACTGCCAGTTTTTAGTCTTTCACCATGTAGTTTTACTAGTAGTTTTTCACTGTGTAGTTTTACTAGTAGTTTTCCACTAAGTAGTTTTAATAGTTGTTTTTTATTATTTGGTTTTACTAGTAGTTTTTTACTATGTAGTTTAACTAGTAATTTTTCTCTATGTATCTTAACTTGTAATTTTCACTATATAGTTTTCCACTATGTAGTTTTTCTAGTAGTTTTTCTCTATGTAGTTTTACTATTAGTTTTCCACTACGTAGTTTTACTAGTTTTTTTATTATTTGGTTTTACTAGTAGTTTTTTGCTATGTAGTTTAACTAGTAATTTTTCTCTACGTATCTTAACTAGTAATTTTCACTATATAGTTTTTCACTATGTAGTTTTACTAGTAGTTTTTCTCTATGTAGTTTTACTATTAGTTTTCCACTACGTAGGTTTACTAGTTGTTTTTTTATTATTTGGTTTAACGAGTAGTTTTTTACTGTGTAGTTTTACTAGTAGCTTTTCACTACATAGCTTTACTAGTAATTTTCACTATGTAGTTTTACTAGTAGTTTTTCACTATGTAGTTTTAATAGTAGTTTTTCACAATGTCCTACAGTTTTATGTTAATCCTAACCAGTTTGATGAACAATTCAATAACGGTATAGGGAGTAGTTATTTGTGTGTTGAGTGAGTAAAGTACAACATTGTCTCACGATTTTCACGAGGGAGACAATGTGCTTTACTCTCGAAATTCACGCAACATTTTTCCCCCACCAGCAATAATAATAAATACAAAATCGATATAAATTACATTAACTCAATATTTAACAAACAATATCCATTTTGTTTCGATCTGCAATTAGCGTTTGAATGTGAGTAGCTACAACCAATCATGCACCAGCGATCAGCTGATTGTTGCAACAATCTTACAAGTTCAATTATCAGCTGATTGTTGTCGTCAATGTTGTTATGTGACTAGTAGAACCTCTTACCCGGATGAATAAATTACTACACAATATAAAAACAATAAACTATTTTACTGTCCTGAAACACACATTGAAATAACTAATAATTAAACGGTTATTCTATAATAAATTATGTAATACTAATACCGATAATCATAATAACTTTTTTAAATAAATACTGTTTATCTGGAGCATTTTGCTGCAACTGTTTTACTTCGTCTAAAGTGAAGGTTTTAGCTTTCTTTGGTTTACAGCCAACATTTATACGTTTCAAAAAGCAATTACTTTTGTAAAACCACTGATGTCTATGTTAATTTTGACATGAATTGTAGCTTTTAACATAGAATAGACTGTCCATAAAGTAAGCTGGGTTAAATACCTTTAAGTAAGTCCGATACGTTCAAGTCCACAAGTATTACATTTTCAAAGATATTTTTACTTTTTTAACTTAATCCATTCCATAAATACATTATAGCGTTCCTCATACTTCTCCCTTGTCTATCCCTGCAATAAATTAGCTGTAACATTCTTAGTTTCATCAGAAATATCTGTTAACGAATATTTACAATCAGAATCCATCGTGTTTCAGTAATGACGACTGTACCTAACCTAAATTTGTTACAAGCTGAGCGCCACCTTCCGTTTCCGCTGTAAGCCAATGCCTCTAATCAGCTGTTAGCGCCTGCATTTGTTGAGCAGCAACATATTTGCATGTGTGCGTGGAAATTTGAAGGCGCTCTAATTTCTGAATTATTGATTTCAATGTTATTCTTATGGGTTTACTTTGTCTCCCGCCGGGAGGCAAAGTAATCACTTTACTCCCGCTGAATGACAAATTATTATTTTACTCACGCATAACAAGGAGTAAAAAGCGCCTAAACATAGCAGGTGGGGGAAAAACATAATTTGTTAACTATGATCCATTATGTCATTTTTTTACAATAAGGCTACGTATAAAACTTTAATTGACTGTGGCCTTTTTACTAATACGAAATTCCTAAATCGAATTGTGTAAGGAATTTACAAAGGTCTGAAATGAAATATGTACGAGGTATAATTCCTGTCGGATCCAATATCAGTAGAGAAATGCATCCCGAGATTTTCCAGATGAAGTGAAGTGCCGCACAAACAGAGGAATGGAAGCCTCTTTCCACGGTGAAACGCAGCCAATGGCATTATTGAGAAATACCTGAAATTCGTTCGAAGAAAAGCAAATGTTTACACTCATTCTTGTTGTGTTTTGATCCTAATTCATTCCATCTATTGTAAATTATTTTGCAACATAGAAACCTATTTTGTTGAAAACGATTTTATTTCATTTTTTTTTAAATTAAAATTAAGGAGTTTTTTACACAAAAACATGTAAGTGATAGGAAACGTTATATAATGAATCTGTGATTTTAAAATCGATCGTTTCAAATTCTCGACTTCGTCTCGAATTTGAAACACGATATCGAGCCTGCAAAAACTCAACTTCGGCCCTTGTTGCGAAATATACTATTTTACGATCTCATAATATTTCAATTGTTGCACATAATTCATTTTAAATCAATGAAACTCTGCAGATTTAACTTCAGGTAATGCTTTAACCTTTTCTCGCTTCTTTCTACCTTTTCAATTTCTACTATGTATAACTTAAAGTTGTTTCTTCAGTAAATAAAGTAACATTATGTCATAAATGTTTTCCCCTTTTATAGTTACCCTAAACTATGCAAAGGAAATATCATTTCTTACTGTTGGTTTTTTGGGTCTATAACTACCACATTGTCAATAACTATAAGTTTTCTGTGTCGGTGGAATTTCATATTTAAAGAATGTGACGTGACTTGCTTGATTTTAAAATAAATTTTTTTGCTTATTTAGAAAGGAAACCCCAGAAAGATCAAATTAAAAACATCAATTAGACCTCGGGCAATTTTGTATAAAGCAATAACTTAATGCAGCATCCAGAATATTATGGGCTTAAGGGGATTTTCAACTTCATATATTTAATCTTTTGTTACAGCTTAAAGCTTAAAATGCCTGCCAATAAACACTATCTAATTCAATAAAATGCACTTTCCGATTAGGTAGTGTTATTTGCTGACTGAAGTCTTATGAAAGTCTTGTTTGTTTTACAGATTATTGTTTTAGTATTATATTATACAAATATAGGAAATATTTTATTCTTTGTGCTCAATTTGTTTTTCAATCATATTTTTTGACTTTTAGTTATAGCTTATTAATTAGCATGTTGCGTATTGTTGCATTAACTGGACGTAAATCAATGACGCCTAACAGTTATACACTTACACCGCATTTACATAAAAAATGATAAATATACACAAACGGTGGAAAATGGCGAGCGATTTCGAATGGTCATACTTATTATCAGGCCCAATGAGAGCCTCCCATAGGGGTTACGCCAATTCTACTAAAAGTAAAATAAATCGTATTAATGAAATCTTGACATATTCAATAATTTGACAAATTAATCGTAAGATTGGTCCAAAGTAAAGGCCTTAATTATAGTAAAGTTATCTTTTAAGGAATTATGACAAATAATATAAATATTAGCACAAAAAGTTAATAGAACTATTTTGTGAGCTTACCCCCATTTTTATCAATAAAGTATATATTTATAACAAATTAACTCATGAAAACAAATATAACAATCAAAACAATAACGCAAGGAGGGAGGTTTTAGTTCGCTGTGTGACAATTTGCATACTGCGAGGAAGAAAAACTTGACCGGGTTAGGATTGAGAAACCAATCGCAAATGCAAGTTGTATGTTAATGTCAGCTGAAAAACGATACTCAAATATTGACAGAGAAGCATTAGCTGTTACGTTTGGCCTTGGAGAAAACTTAACCAACTCGTGTATGGACGGACGTTCATATTGTTGACAGATCACAAGCTCCTTCAAAGAATTTTTGTATTTTATTCTATTGTATATTTGATTTACAATCATACAATTATGATCTGATATTTTGATTTTATCTACATACTCAACTGCGAATTTATGTTTTCCACTTTTTGGAGTATAATTATCGGTTATACACATAATTTAGATTCAATAATAATTTAGAATATTACACTTAAAGTCCGTAAGCGTTGCATTTACCGTTGCGATCTTCTAAAATAAAGCATCATAAAAAAACTATAACATACACAAAATAACGATTCAGCTACACCTACGGTTATAGCTCCTATGCTAAATTCGCTAAAAAGAGCATCTATTTCAGTACCTCAATTTTTTTTTCAAAAAGGTTATGAGGAAAAATAAATGGTGAGCCTCTGTGTGTAAAGGAGCCGGTGTCAGACCGATATCGCTCTGATCCCTGCCTGACACTCAGAATCCCATATCCGCACCCTCCCACTCAAACAAACATATATCGAGTTATTATATTCCTATACATCTATATATATAAAGGAGAAGGGGTTTTCTATCGGACAGCAAATCTCCAAAACTATAAGGCCTAAACAGTTGAAATTTGGCACATGTGCTCCCCTTGGGTCTTAGATGCACACTAAGAAACGGTTTTACAAAATTCCCAAAGGGTTTTGCCCTATGGTACTTCAAGGTTTTAATGTTAAATTATAGGGAAGGATATAAGGTTGTCATGGCAACCTTAAAAAGTATGACAAATTAAATCCTAAAAAAAGACAGGGGAAGTTTTTATGTTTTTCCACGGGTGAAACCGTGTTTATCAGCTAGTTTTCTATATTCTTGTAGGTACGGTATTTATTTGTGTCAAACTTTCCTCTCAGAACAATTGAATATATTGCTACCATATACACCAATTTGATTGCGGGTTTTTTCGTTAAGCTTTATCATGGTAATTATGGTCTAGTTTATATAGTTAAGTGTTAAATAGTTATTATCTATGCCTAGTTTCAAAATAATCTGCAACTATGCTCTATGCTAGATATTCATCTAGTAAAGTGTTATCCTGATAACTTTATAATCTACTATATATTTTTCAAATGCGACTCACCTATCATCGCACATCCCAAACTATACGACCTAGAACCTTGAAATTTTTCGTGGACGTTCCTTTTAGGGCGTAGGCATCCGCTAAGAAAGGATTTTACAGGATTCGTAGTATAAATGGGTTTTTGGCGAGGTCGAAGTTTTCAAATTTTCCCATATAAAAGTGTAATGGTCGATTTTTTGTTTTTTTCAATGTCCATTCAATCAGCCAGCTGGTAGTTAACTTCACAAATAATGGACGCTGCTGTTACAGCTGATTATAATTTGATTTCTTTCATCATAGTTTTATGTTTTTTGTTGATTTATTAAAAGGAGATGATTATAATTTACTATATAGAAGTTACGTTTAGTTTTTTTAGTACCTCATCTTTTTAATCATAAAATTATTATATGACACCATCTTTACTTCGGCAGCGGGAGTTTCTATTTTCGTGAGGGCGTCCCTAATATTTTTATTATTACAATAATGCCTGTTACATTATTTGGCTTTCTTCTAATTCGACCTTTATAGGCTAAAGCTGAAGAGCGTGCTGCCTTTTTTGGTTAAGCCTCGGTGTAGATTTTAGTCACCGAGAGAACGTGCTGTAATAATCTAATTCTTTGATGTATTTATTTAAAAATCCTTAAATTATACAAATTCCTTAATGCAATTTATAACTGTATTACCCACTATATTTATCAAACTCATACAGTCCGAACTACTTGTCCTAGAACCTTGAAAATTTGCATGGATTTGCTTTTAGAGTGTAGGGCATTAAGCTAAGAAAAGTTTTTTTAATTCCAAGTTTTGAGATTTTTTTGACGGAGTCGCAGTTTTGATATGTCCCCATATAAATGTAATGGGAGATCTTTCGTTTAAATTTCTAATATCATTCAATCAAGTAGATGGTAATTAGCTTCACAAACGGAAATGTTGTCACAGCTGATTTATAATTTGATTCCTTTCAAGATGGGATTGCTGATATTTTGTCAATTCTTTTCGGTCATTAGTACTATATAAAAGTTTCAATTAGTTTACGTTTAATACATCATGATTTTTTGTGTCTTATCTGTTTAATCATAAAATGTGGCACAAACTTTATTTAGGCAGCGAGAGTTATATTTATTCCCTTAGGGCAATATTTATACATATTTAATACCCTTGATGTATTGCAATCATGCCCTATAATAGTTTGCGAATTCTTTTTCATCTAATTCGACGGTGTCCCAGTTTTGCACCGAAAAATTAAGTGCTGCCATCTGTGGTTGACCTTTAAAACTATTAATAACCGTCCATAAATGTTAAGTTATAAACTAAGTGAATCGAGTTTGAAGCACTGACAACGGATAGAGCCACTTTTGCGAACATTAAGCCCTTTACTGTACTTAATTGATACCCTATTTTACAATTCTGAGACGTATTATTGGCAAATCTTCGTAGAATCACCTTAAAATTTACACATTTACTGTTAAAATCAGTCCAGCAGTTTTTGAGTTATGACTATGAAAAGAAAACTTACACTATCTTCTGTGATATTACTTTTTTAAACCTACACAACGACATAACACATAAACAGACCTCAACATATTTCTTAATATAACCTTTTTTTATTCAGTCCCTTCGTCGTATCAAAGTTAATTTTTATCGTGAGCGAAGCCACGAGCAACTGTTAGTTCTAAATATTTCTGTTTTTGAATTATGAAATCGTTCTTGTATTAAATTGGACTTATTTGTATTATATTCTATTGTATTTATATTGTAACTGCTTTGTAAAATTTATTGACTATTAGTTTAAAATACTGAAAGTTAATTTTATTTTCTAATGTTTATTTACACTTTTTTGATTCTCCCAAGTGTGAAAGTTTTTATAATTTGAAGGCATTATACTTGAATCCATCATATTTTCGATAATTCTATGTCTCTATGTGAATCTACATATATAAAGGAGAAGGGGTTTTCTATCGGACAGCAAATCTCCAAAACTATAAGACCAAAAGAGTTGAAATTTGGCACATGAACAAAACTAGTACACACATGTGCACATGTAAAAATAGTACATTTTTTATATTTTCTGGTAGTGTACATTTAAGACCCTTGGGTCTTAAATGCACACTAAGAAACAGTTTTACGAAATTCCCAAAGGGTCTCTATGTAAATATGAGATATTTTGCATGTTTTTTATTTTTTAAATTACAAACTGTTACTTATTTTCTGCTGTGATATAATGATGATTAATTAGTATGGAAAAAGCAAGATGAAAAAAGGTAAACCAAACTAATATATTAAATTTACAATCATACTATTATTGTCTAATATTTTGTTCATATTTACACACTCAATCGTTAATAATTATGTTTTTCACTTTTTGGAGTGTAATAAACATTATACAATAGTTCAGAATCAATAATAATTTAGCAGTCACACTGAAAGCCCATAAGCAGTGCACTCAATAGAACGTACTTCTAAAATAAAGCATCTTACAAAAACTTTTAACATACACAAAATAACGATCGTTATCCTTAAGAACTTTGTTTTAAAACCATCAAGTGTTATTTTTTAGAGATTGTTTATCCAAGTCAAGTTTTCCTGTTCAAGATGAGGTATTTTCTGCCGGTTTTCTTTGTGGTAACATTCCGAAGAAAATCAGATCCTTGAACCTCGTGAATGACCGCACGGGGAGAAAGCTGGAACATGAAACACGCATTTACATAAAAATTGGGATCTTTGTCGTTACCAAAGTTCCTTCAAGAGTGAAATCTGGCAACAAGTGTATTTTATAATAACTAGAACAAATAATAAATAAATAAAACAAATATAAATTTTTTCACGAGCTGATTTCAACATTACAATTGTTTTACAGATTAACTCGTGCCATAAAACAAACTAAAAATAATAAAAATCAGTATATCTTAGAGTTAAAACTACATGATAAAAGAACAAAACAACAACATTTTTGTTGTTGTATGTTGTTGTAAACTTATTTATGTAACCAAGAGCGAGTTTAAAAGTCACACAAGAGAGTACTTTAATTAAGTGGTTAAAGTGTTATACTTGGACAGCACAAAGTAGGAAAACTTCTTTTCACCCGTTTCAACCTAAACCTTAATGTGTAAAATACCATGTTTTTTGAGTTCTACGCCCTCTCATAGCTGATCTATGTCTCAGTTTGTCTCTGAAATACTGTGCCAGTCGCTGTGCTGCATATTTATGTTTCATTGATAGAAAATGTCGTATGTGGTTCAATAGTCACACCTATAACATTAATTTTCATCACGGACGGATAGTTTAACCCCAGAGGAGAATGAAACAGAGGTATCTTCTAATGTTGCGCTCAGCTGGTGTCGAGCGCTGGTGTCGAGGACTTATAAAAAATAGTTCACCATCAACGCCGCGAGAGAGCAGCACCGTCGCCGCCCTCTCCTAATTGCACTTGGGCGCAACAGAGGACCCATTTAAAAGCGACCTCTGTTAGATTCTTCTCTGTGTTTAACCTGATCAGCTATAAATAATATAGTAATGTTTATGTTTTTACAAAGCTCTGAGCTAGCAAAGTGCACCACAGAACTTTTCTCTGGCCCATGAGTCTTGGACCACTCAATATTTTTTGAGAAACGTATGCAGCTCGTTACCTCTACAATCTAAGAGGGATGGAAGGATAAAAGTGCCTGGTAATCATCAGCATTTATCCATGTACTGAGTCGTAATCGAACGCATACTCCATACCCTGTACATTCAGATAGAATATTTGTTCGATTTACTTCCTTATGGCACGCCTACAATTTTTTTGTAGAGAATAAGAACCTGACCTTTGACCTTTAACTTTCGTCTCTTGTGATATTCCACCAATTACGTCGTCATCCAGTCAAATTTACACATCGTGGCTTACAGAATCAAACGGTTAAATATAATCTAGTACTGACATTATGCTAAACTCTTTGTTAATTTAAGCGTTAAATATTTTATCAGGTACATTTTGTACAGTTTTCGCTATATATCTCCGGATATGATTGAGACAGCTGGTTGAAAGGAAGGGGGGGAGGGAGAGGGGGTACTGTTCTGGAAACATAGTTCTATACAGGCCCCTCTGTGTTAAACGTTGTGTATACCAATATAAAATGTAGAAAATGTCATATGATAACGGAGGTATAATGCGCAAACTGTACATAACCGATGTTAAATTTGAACTTCTTTAAGGATGTTATTTTGATTAATTTGATTATAGTATACAATATTACAGTTACTTTTAGATTTGTTTTGGTTTTTCCGATTCAGTGACACATTTCCGGACACAACAATTTATGGTTACCGCTATAGCAAACCTCACTTTATAAGAAGAAGAGCTAACTGATAGGAGGCCGGGACGTAGACAGAGGCTGAGTTTTTCTTCACACCTGCAATAGTGGCTGCAACCGTCTCCTCTATCGATAATGGCGGTATTCTGGAAGAAACATGTTTATTAAATAGCTCAAAATGAATAAATTACTCGTATAATCAACGAGAATAATAAATATATAGAATTTTGTTTTTCTAAATTTGTAGCACATTTATTGTGATTTTTTTTAAGTAAAATGATTGATACAAGTTAAAACAAAGTTACAACTAATTCAGGTTTTGCTTAGGTTCTAGCGAGTCATACTTTTTCTAACGGGCGATTGCATTATCTAGATTACACATTTATTGTGTGTTTTGATGAAGAGGTAACCACAGTACTGGCTCGGACCGCCCATAATACTTAACAGAGAAAATGTCAGCGTTGGGCTGACGAAAGAGGGCACTTGGCAAAGAGGCCGAGCGAAATTCCTTATTTTATTAATAAAGTTGTAGAAACAAAAAAAACACACAGTTAACTATTTGAAGTAACCTTTATTCTAATAAATAACCATGCTCTTTTAAAGTAATAGGATAGAAATCTTTCACGACAGTTTTAAATCGCTCTTATTACAATCGGTTTTGTTTATATCGCGAGTTATAAACTTTTAAAAACGAATTACAACATAATATTTGAAATAATTCTGTAAAGTCAACAATATTAATCGCATGGACTTTTGATGTTTCGGTTACAAAAAATCGATTGGTTCTCATTCCTTCCTTTGCTTTTAAGCGTAAATATTCTAAATCCAAAATAAAAATAATCAGTTTAATTGCTTTAATTTATGCTTTTAAAACATAACTGGCGTTATAAAATATTTGTCACAATCAAACACCGAAACTTTTGCTTCAAAACTAATTGAATAGTTATTTAAATAAAGTTCCTATTGAACAATTTTCTACCTCTGAGGTAATTCCTACAACGTTATAAGTTAGAATGCTTTTACAGAAAGCCGTTCGCTAAGAAGCTGCTAAGCCGGGTGTCTTATTTCAATAATCAGGGTATAATATGCTTCGGGTCAAAGACTGTATTGCGGGTTGCGTTATCTGTACTGACAACCCGCATGAAGGCGCTCATGTCTAGCTGGACCTAACATGTAAAGATAATCGGCTAATTAATGTACGGGTCAGTAGAAAAAAATATATGGCAAAGTTTTAAATTTTTCGAAGTAGGCATGAAGAAATAAGATAAATATTAAGTGATATTCTCACTTAATATATTAAGTGAGAAAATACACTAAAATATATTCAATAACATATGCTTTAGTCCGATCGAACTAATATGACAAAATGAAGTTTTACTAAGTAATTATGGTGGTAAGAAAAAAATTAGTATTTCTTTAGAGGTAACAAACACTTCAAGAAGTTAGATAAACACTTCAAGAAGTTAGATAAACACAGACTTTTAACCTTTTAAATCTCAACCTATTCTATAGCATCCTTATTCTCCGTCCTAGTCAGGGGCACAAACCACTAATTCTATTTTACTGTAATTAATATGCAGAAGGAATAAATATTGTAATTGAAAACAAATAGCTTATAAGATATCAGAATAAGTCCATTTACAACCGCAAAAAAGCTCATTTATTTATTTTCATCTTAATCAGCCCTTTTAGGTAAGGAAATATCAAACTATTATTTTTTAATGAATCAAACCCAAATAGTCAGGACAAATCGTTTATGCTTTAGAGGGTTATAACATAATATAATGATATAAACGCTTTATATTATTTCAATTAATTTTAGAATTTTTTTTAGGTAGACCCCCCCAAGACTCTTAAACGCTTAATCACTCTTTATTAAATCTTACATCTTTTAAGAGTAATTAAGAAATTTCATTGAATAAACAAGGATCCAATAAAATATATATCACTCTTTATACTTTTTTTTTTTAACTCGAGGGGTACAGACCAGCTGCAAATTAAATTGTCTTTCCATAAATTCTGTCTCTTTCTTACATTGTTCCTCCGGGGTAGCTTGCCACAGTCCCTGACCTAATAAATGCCAACAACCCCTTGCAGCTCGGGCCGTTTACTTCGTTATAGGGTGAGTGCACCAGTGAATGGGCGGTTAAGGACGATGTCTCATGTTTATTTGACATTACTCTCTTATTTTTTAGTCACAGTTATTCATTTTACTATAGAAAGTTCATTTATTCCTTAAGGATTAAGCAATATTAGTTAAATACGTTACTTACTTAGAATACTGATTGTAATATTAATTAAGAGGAAAATATGCCAACGCTCCAATAAATGACCGGGACTGCACCAGTGAATGACCGGTCTCTTTTGGCTGAATAAATGTCAAAATTGAAAAATCAGCTGACAATAATGAATGAGAATAATTCAGCTGAGAATATAGATCATATTCTCACCTTGTTCCAGTGAATATCGCGAAGTTTTTCCCCGGTCTTTCACTGGTTATTGCCATAGTTACGTTCCAATTTATGACCACCCTAAGCAATAATTAATTATAACATGTAGAGCAATAAAATTGGTTTTAAACTAAAGGGTACTATGTTAAATATTATTTAATTGCAACACTTTTTTAGCGAATTTCCCCTATAGGGAAGAAGCTATTACCGTAGGTCTCATGGTAAGACCTAAGCTCGGGACCACTATAACTTTTCGTTTTGGGGCCCCCAGAAGCAAAAAACACTATTCGTTCGAATTTTTATATATATACATGATCTATACATGACTTGAAAATGAACTAATGTATCGAAACTAATCGTCGAAATAAAAAATGTTTCAAAAAAGGGTACTTTGTTTCTTAACTTAATAATGTTAACTAAAATAATATATATATATATATATATATATATATATATATATATGTGTCTGTTAGCACGATAGCGGCCGCAAAAATGGTCCGATCTTCATGAAATTTGGTACGGACATGTAAAGTGGTAATCAATTGGACGAGTTCGTGAACCAGCCCGAACGGACCACCGGAAGGGGGGGTAAAGGGGGATAAACCCCCCCAAAAATGGGTTTTTAGAGTTTTTTACATAGAAAAATAAAATTTATTGTGGGCACCATTGAATTCAGCTCAAAAAAACAAACAATTTAGTATTTTGAAACACTGCTCTATGTCCATTGGTTACCGAGATATTGAAAGTGGTAAACACAGTACGTTGTCCCAATGTTAACCTTATGGGAAATAACTAAAATTCTATATCTCGCTTATTTCTCAACATATCTCAATAAAACTTGGTAAATAGCTTCTTCTAGTTCAGATCTACTAAATATTGAATTAAAACCACCCAGTTATAATATACCTGTAGCAGCACACCTGCATACTCATTCCCCATGTTATTCTTATGGAGCTTACAAAAACATGTCAAATCTCGCTATGTAGGATTGAAATATGTTGTTTTGCATTTGAAATTCGCTGAGTATGCAGGTCTGCTGCAACGGGGGTATTTATACTCATCAAATATAAAATGAACTAGTGGCTTGAAGGGGCTAAAAGCCCCTAATGAGGGATAATTCAAGCAATCCTTATTTATAATAGTAGAAAATTCTTTCATAGCAAACTGAAACTACCTGACATTGATATCTAGCCTACCACATGGTTTTCAATCAAGTATCAGCATCACATGTTCTATGTAAACAAAACAGACGTTTTTTAGGTTTCAATGCATTTTAAATGACAGAGATTTAACGTTATTTCTCATTTTCTGGTGAATTTCAAGCAATTTCATTATTTTTCCCGCCATCACGGAATAGATACCTTTAATTTGAGCCCTTTCCCATCTTTCTACGACTTGCCAGACGCCTACAATTTTGACGCAAAGAATCGCATTACGAAATTAAATATATGATGTAAATCCAGGTTAGCCTTTCAGGGTTAGTCACTACAGCAAAAACATCAAAATCGATGATAGTGGGACATTCATTTTAAATATGTTTAAAAATATTTTTGACTCCAACAATTTGAACCAATGAAAGATTATTGTTGAATAATATTCCAAGGCTGGTTTTACGCTTATTTTTAATTAGCTACCTAAAGAATATGCTTAATACCGGGCTTTTTTAGTAAAACGGTCATTCACTGGTGCACCCACCCTACTTTTTTCATCATACGGTCCAACTTACTTTCAAAATTTCGAGCACTGAAATATGTTCCCCATCTACTATGTTTAGTCGCATTTCTCTCTGTATTGAGTAAAATAATACTTAGTCTCCCAGCGGTAGTGAAGCAATTTCTTTGCCCCCCGACGGGAGACAAACAAACCCAATAAGAATAACTTTGAAATCGATAGTTAAAAAATCTAGCACCTTCAAATTCCCAGGCAAATGCAAATATGCTGCAGCTTAACGCATTACAGGCGTTGACAACTGATTAATGACAGGAAACTATAGACGGAACAGCTGATGCTCTTTGACAATCAAGGTTACGAGATTACCTTTTTTTATTGCAGTAGTTTTTTGCGCGACGGCGACGGCGCAAAACTCTTCTCCGTATTGTGTACTAGCTGGTGAGCCCAGGGCTAACAAAAGATTATTTTCTTATTGTTGTATTAGTAAGCGCTACATTCTGTTAGGAACCATTGTAACTGTTTCAAATCAAACCCTATGTTTTGATATAAACAAGAAAAACCTAAAGCACTTCCAAAATCCTTGACATGGGTCCCCTTAAGACGATCCTGTACCCAAGCTCTTAAAAATATCGAAACCGGGATTTATTTTTTTCTTCATTATTGTTAAGTTTTACTATGATATATACCAGTTTTTTTTATAAGTATTTGTTATTGTAAATTATTTATAATCATGTAATTATTATTAGTGGTTAACTGTAAGAAAGGACCATGTGGTCCTAATGTTCGCCACAATAAAGAAGCATTTTCATTCATTCATTCATTCAAACCGCCATAGTAAATATCAAGCTTTAATTTGACACAAAGATGTAGTTACAACATGTAGTGTTCACTGTAGCACGTGCTATACCAACACACAAATCTCTTTATATGTTGATTTATTTATCCCAAGTGATGAAGGATTTTTTTCGTATTTTGGGAGTGAAGCACATTTTTTTACTCCCTTAGCACAGCAAATACTAGCTATTTGATCCTAGCAACTACAGCTATTTACGTCAGGTAGAGTAAATAAAATATGAAGGAACAGTCACCTCTCGAGCTAATTTACGGTTCAAAATGCCGTTCTACCTGATTTTGAAACGGGCGACATAATCAGCACTGGTGTTGATGAAGTACGGGTAGACGGTCGTGGTGTGGACATTGTTGTTTGGGTTCAAAGCCAACTCCATACGAACCACCTCCATCAGCCCTGTAAATGTTGGGCTTTTGAGATCGCAAACGCTTAACTAATAAATGTACATAGACAAATATTTTTTTCAATCAACATATAACAGTATAGCTTTGTTTGAGTATAGATCAAGAAAGAAATAATCTAGGTTAGGCTGGCATCTGATTTGTTTAGTTTAGCAGTGCTATGGTGTGGTTTTGTAAGCTAAATTAAGTTGACAGCATATCTGATCATTAATTAATTAATTTATTTATTTGCAACATATACCATTGCAGGATTTTTTGCACAAATAGATATTAAAAAAAATACACTAGGAAACTTTATAAAATTACATGTATAAACTTTAGACCAGTAAATTACGTTTAGACCAGTAAATTACGAGCCAATGAAGTTAAAGAAAAGAATGAGGATTTAAAATCATAGAGAGAAAAATTAATTGGTTGAACATATATCAAATGCTAACTATACTTTTAAGAAGGCCACAAAGCAAAAATTTACTACTCATATATTAGTTAAAATACAGTAGAATATATATATATATATATATATATATATATATATATATATAGATCAATTACTAGGTAGCAAGCAGCAATAAACAGCAAATGTTATGACAATATATCAATTTATGAGATACAAAACATGCAAACCGAAAATAAGAAACAAACAAATATTTCACTACCCTACTGAGAAATCATGTATTTTTTATATGTTTTTGTCACTTTCGAATTTTTATCATTACATTCTATACCACGCAAAAAACAATTAATTGATACTGTAAAAAATAATATGTACTATCGTTTTTGAATATTTTCCAACATAACAAATAAATACTTTTATCGTTTCATCAGCCATCTATTGAGAAGTATCGTTCAAATCCTTTCTCCATAAATCTCGCACTTCACGAATATGTAATGATCCACTTTCCACTCTTGTTATGAAATGAACTATTACAACTATTACTTGTTATTATATATATTCCAATCTGAAGACAAAAATGGGTTCAAACTAAACAAACAATAGATACATAATTGATTAAATAAAAAACTAAATCTACAACAAACAACAAGCTAACTATGCTGTAAGTAAAGCAAGCGGTTGCAACAGCATGCAAATTGAATAATAACATTATTGTTCTCTATGTTTTATATAATATATTATATATATATTTATCTAGTTTTATGAAACGTTTTGGGGAAATACAATAGTACGAAAAGCGTCAAGAAGCGTCAAAAGAGTTTTGTCATACACAAAGCGTCTAAAATTGATTTTAAATATAGTAACATTATTGATATCAGAATTTCATGTGATAATGATGTGTTTGACGACTGCTTTAGAATAAAACTACAAAGAGATCCGTCGAAAAATAATTTTAAAATTATAAAAATAATTTTAATATTTTTGAATCCAAACTGAATGACATTCCTCCTTTTTGTGGACGATTACATCAAAGGTTTTCAGTATGTATTACATCGTTGTTTTAGTAGTATCCTTGGATAAGCTTTAAAACCTGAATTGAAGCTTTGTAACTAACCACATGAAGTATTAAACAATGTTACAAATGTATAAACTAAAAGTTCTTGACCACTTTTAAAAGGTTGTTTGTGAAACTAATGTTTTTATTTATTTATTTATTTATGAGGTTTAACTCCATGTATACAGTATTATTATATATACTTTTTCCAGTTGTTGGAGAAATTAATGTTTAGGATATATATGCAGAATGTTGCATGTAATACTCAAACAGCATGTGAATAGATATTTCCTTTTGAATGGACTGCTTTGAAGGTTATTAAAAATGCATGAGATAACAGAGTGTATGAATTAATACTCATCACGCCTTCAATGTGGTGCATGGTCTGGTTTAGTCAGAAAAAAACTATAACGAATAAAGACTAAAATACCTTAACGTCTGCAGATGATAAATTCAAATCATATTTCACATGCAGACGTTAAGGTAATTTTACCCTTTATTTGTTAAAAAGGTCTGGGGCTACACTAACATTAATTTCAATTAATAACTGTACCGTTCTCTGTTGCGTTCTCTTTGTGAGAACTTTTATTTTATCTGACATGACTAACGCATGTGAATGTGTTAATACGATTGAATAAACGAGTTATAAATGACGGAATTGTAGAGATTTTGCATTAACACGAACGGTACCTTTGTAAACTCCTGAATACAATTCGGTAACAGGGTCACGAAACTGTCAGGGTTTTGCAGATACGGTATTAGTTTCGAGCGCTCAAGTCAAACGTCTTGACCTTAAGTGCTTTAAAAAAATATTTGAAAAACAAGGGAGTGATTTAAAAACCTCCGAAATTCAAAAAGTATTGCGACTCAAACACTTGAAATTTTTTAGAATATAACAGGTTGATCTGATGCATGATTTTAGGTATGACTATAGATTGTCAAGAGGCTAGTTTCACCTTCATGTGCCGTTGTTATGAAGACTACACTTGTGATTAATACATAGCTTTAGTGCTTATCAGCTACCAGTCTGACTATGTAAATAGTAGCTTTAGCTCTTTAAAAAATCAGTATTCGATAAACAAGGGAGTAATTTAAAAACCTCCAGTATTAAAAAATTATTGCGATTTAAACACTTCAAATTTTGTAGAATAAATCAGGTTGGTATGATATTCGAAGATAAGCTTCCGCGGGCACTTAAATCACTCCCGAGATCTTCTGGATTTCCCCGCGTAGAGATGTCGTATCGCTGTGAAGCCGACGTTTCGGACTCGTTACAGAAGTCCATCTTCAGGGCGAGCACAATTCCACTACTGCACTTCTAGAATGGCACAGGCTCCAGTTAGTTCGGTCAACGCCGACCAACGGAGGCTATATAAGCTGCGACCCAGACCATCGGCCTCTTCAGTGCAGTAGTGGAATTGTGCTCGCCCTGAAGATGGACTTCTGTAACGAGTCCGAAACGTCGGCTTCACAGCGATATGACATCTCTACGCGGGGAAACCCAGAAGATCTCGGGAGTGAGGTTGGTATGATGTTTGATTTTAGGTATGACTGTAGATTGCCAAGAAGCTAGTTTCATACTCATGTGCCGTTGTTATGAAAACTACATTTGTGATTAGTAGCTTTAGTGCCTATCAACTACCAGTCCGACTACGTTAATAATTAGTAGCTTTAGTCCATAAAAGCCACTAGTCTAGTTACACTCGCCTCTGAGACCGAACTTGCTGGCAAGGTAAGCACAACCAGTCTCCCCCGTTACGAACGACCCAAGAGAGGCTATGGCCACTATGTGACCGCTGTTACGACCCTTCATGGTTGGCAGGAATTCCTTCATCATCTACACAGATATCCTGCACATAACCTACTAGTCTGGTTGTAGTCACCTCTAAGGCCAAACTTGCTGGAGATGTAGGCAGACCCTGTTTCCAAAGACACGAAGGACGCTCCAGAGGGTATGGCCACTATTTGACCATAGCTAAGGCTGTTATGATCCTTCATGACAGGAATTCCTTCATCATATACACAGATATCTTACAGATAACAGATAACCTACTAGTCTAGCTGTAGCCACATCTGAGTCCAAACTTGCTGGCGATGTAGACAGACCCCGTAGTCCCAGCCACGAAGGACGTTTCGGAGGCTATAGCCACTATGTGACCGCTGTTGCGATCCTTCATGACTGGCAGGAACTCCTTCACCATCCACACAGATAACCTAACGGTCTAGTTGCAGTACCTCTGAGGCCGAACTTGCAGGCAATGTAAACATACTCGAAGGACGCGCCAGAGACTATGGCCACTATGTCTCCGCTGTTGCGATCCTTCATAGTCGGCAGGAACTCCTTGATTATCTAAACAGATAACCTACTGGTCTAGTTGTAGTATCTCTGAGGCCAATCTTGCTGGCGTTGTTGGCAGACCCCGTCTCCCTAGTTGTGAAAGGCGCTCCAGAGGCCAAGCGATCCTCTACTGCTGTTGCGATCCTTCTTGCTAGGCAGGAATTTCTTCATCATCTACACACTGAAAACCTTCTTCACATAAACAAAAGTGATTTTGGTTGTGATATTTTGAATCGTATTATTCGATCTTATTTTATTACTAAACCATTAGCTTTAGAAGAACACATTTACTATCTATGTATCTTGAGTATATAGAATGTAAAATCGTGAAAGGTTTAACCTAAGTGAAAACATCATAATCCGTTTCCTTTCTGAGACCAAGAAGCTAATAAAAAGGGCATGATATCTTGTCTGTGTTTTATACAGGAAAACTTATATCAGAACTCAGCACGATAGTAGTATCCAAGCTAAAATTCATGGTATTACTCTAGTTACCTTAGTTCATCCCTCAGACTCACAGATAACTATTTTGATTACTTCGAAGTTCAGTTGCAGAATGGTTATTGTGGAACGCTAACTCATGACTATTTGCCTCTTGACCAAAATGGGCTTTAATATCGCATACTCTTGTTTAGAAAAGCTCTTGCTCTTCAAACTTTATCAATGTAACGTGATTGTATTCTAGATGCTGTTATATTAGGGGGTTTACATGCAAAATGTACTCACTCTGAAGATAAATAAACTTCAAGACAATAATTTACTGCACTAATAAATTGAATACTTATTTTGAGGAAAATTACGTTACTGCTAGATTAAATGTATCACATAGGATTACATAAATCCTATTTATTACATAGGTAATAAATGATGAATCTAAAGCTGTTTTTTCCTTTATATATATATATATACAGGATGAGTTTTAATTGTCCCCCCTTTCTTTTTTTACA
Source organism: Flexamia atlantica (assembly GCA_035578135.1). Taxonomy (NCBI): domain Eukaryota; kingdom Metazoa; phylum Arthropoda; class Insecta; order Hemiptera; family Cicadellidae; genus Flexamia; species Flexamia atlantica. The sequence continues at coordinate 1,287,751 of JAQJVK010000014.1, read as the reverse complement.
TTTCTAAAAATAACTATCCCAGACCCCGCCCTTTCATTATTGGGTAGTAAGTACCTCGTTTTGAGGGGGTTCTCATTTTCGGCCGCCATAATGGATCCAAAATAAGTTTTTCAAATGTAAAAGTGGTGTTGCGACCCGTAATGTCAACCTATATTTTTTCATTGATTACAATGCCGCAATTTTTAATATCTCGATTTGTTCTCAAGATTTGAGTACTTTTAATTTATTTATTTTCAACCAATTTAAACATTACAAATTGATAAAATAGGCCCATAGCCACAAAATAATGGTAGATAGTGATGAATAACCACCATCAGTCATTGTTGAGTTATCAACAACGACCTTATATACACCTCTGAGGTCATGAGAACGAGAGGAGTGGTAACGAGAACGATGGAAATGGTATTGCGACACATCATTTCAAACTAACTTTTTACGCCGAATTCAACGCCACAACCCATTTTTAGCAATAAAATTTAGTTTTTGAAAAATTCATAAATTTTTATTAGAAATTTGTCAATATCTTGAAAACTAAACACGACAATTAAAAACGGGTTGCGGCATTGAATTCGGCGTAAAAAAACTAGTTTGAAATGATGGGTCACAATACCATCTTCTTATTTGAATTAACATACCTCATTTCAAAATGGCAGATCCAAGATGGCGGCCAAAAAATTTACCCCCGAAAATGAGTACCCCCTCATAACGAGGTACTTACTACTCAATAATGGAACATGAAATGTGGGATGCAAAACACTGAAAAAAAGTTTGTTTTCAAACCTCATCCAAGCAGAATATGTCTAATGAGCAGCAGCAAGCTTAATTTACCACGAAACCAAAAAGCAAAACATCAAAGATACAGCTTGTATGAAGTCTACTTTCCTGATTACTACTTCAGTAAGCCCAATGTTCGCAACAGTGGAGGGTTACACTTAAAATAAACTCTATTTAGTTGAAAGATCAGTGAATAGTTACACTAAGCGTTCTTCGCACACGTTAATACCTTAATCTATCTGTCAATATCCTTTATTCACATTTTAATATGAAACAGTGGTTTTTGCTTCTATTTAAGCTATCAACTGCAGTTTTCACAGCTACAGTATTCTCTCTCTTGTCCGGACACCTATTAACCGGACCACACTCCACGGAAGTGACATCTTGTTAACAAAACGATTTTTTTCAACACATTGGTTTAACCCGACGTGATTGGCAATAAATGGGCAGTACTGTATCGAAGATTCTCGTGAGAAAGATTTGAAACCATTTATCACGTGTCTAAATCAGAGTTGTAGCTTATACAGTATGCATTAGATTTATATTTTAAATTGTTTAAGAGAACGGCAGTTTAACCGGAAATCTCACCATCCGGACAGGTCTCGGTCCGAGGTGTCCGGATAACAGGGAGTCTGCTGTAATCTCATTTGAACATTTCACTGTTTATACCCTTATAAAGATACTGATTTATAATATTGATGTTTACGGGGTGTAATCGTTTTTCAAGAGATGGTTCAGGTAGGATAGAACTATGGATCGGTCTAGTGCACAGCCCCAAGTTCATTTCAGCCCAGTCGGTAGCGCTGCGGTTGTATACGTTTATCCAGATCAAATGAAACGAATGAAAAAAACAATCATCCTCAAATTCACAATATTCTTTTTCTTATTAGCAGCAGATAAAAAAAGAAAATTACTGGAATATATACTAAAAAAACTTTTTTGGATGTATATAAAGAATAGGCTTGTATGGACAGGTGCCTTTGCTTAGGCTTGAATTTTAAGCTGTCTCCAAATCTTTCTCTAAATTTTTTAAAAAGAGATTGGAAGTGTCTTGCCGAAAGAGAACAGATGAAAAGTTACATATAACTAGCACGCCCTGTTTTTTAACCATCCAACCATTATCCACTATGATCCGGCCATGATTAACCAACCATGATGAACCACCATAAAACATGATCTACCATATTTAACCAACCAACCAATAACCATAATTTTGCTAATCTTGCTGATTTTTTACAACTTCTCTATCTTTTTGCTCAATCCTCCTCCTCCTTCTCCCCCTCCTCCTCTTCCTTATTTCTTCTTCTCCTCCTCTTCCTCCTCTCTTCCTCCTCCTGCTCCCTCTCCTCCTCGCCCTCCACTTCTTCTTCTTCTCCTCCTCGTCTTTTTTATCTCCCTGCAATATTATACTATCATACGAAGACAAAAAAAATTAAATAAAACAAATAAACAGACCCAGAAGTGGCTGAGAAGGTTGACCTCCACCACTCGTCTGATGTCTTGTTCCTGACAGTCCTCCAGGAGGTCGCCGCCGTAGATGATACCGGCGTTGTTGACGAGGACGTCCACGGGCCCCAGGTCTGCCGTCACCGCGAGCCTCAGGGCGCGGACCGCCGCGGGGCTGGCCACGTCGCACTGGTACGGCTGGGCAGCATAAAGCAACATGAATAAAGCGTCATGGAGCAAAGCAGCAAGAGAAAATACCCCCGTTGCAGCAGACCTTCATACTCAGCGAATTTCAAATGTAAAAGAACATAGTTCAAGCCGGAATAGGGAGACTTTACATGTTTTTGTAAACTCCATAAGAATAACATGGGGAATGAGCATGCAGATTTGCTGCCAAAAAAATGGAAATATCGAGGAATATAGACTATTAAACATTAGACCTCATCTAGGTGAAGCCACAAACCAAGTTTTATCAAGATATGTTGGGAAATAAGCGATATATAGAATTTTACTTACTTCCCAAAAGGTTAATGTTACATACATATACTATTCCTGATATTCTACCATAATTCATACTTTACTATATAATAATTTTTTTATTTACATCATATGTTATGTTTTGGTTCTGTTTGTTTCTCAATGAAATAAAAAAGATACTTTTCTAAACTAAAATAATTTATTCGTTTATATTTGTCGTGATCAAATACACGACAAAATGGCGACGTCGGAGGTGGGTGAAAATATCTCAAACACCACACAGAACATTCAAATGATTAACTTTACATTGATTGAACCATTAAATGAAATATGTGAATCTTGGGAAATGTATAGGGAGAGGTTAGAAATATCATTTATGAATAACAACATTTCAGAAGATAGAAAAAAAGGGAAATATGTTTTACTCTCTCATTCACTAAACCGACTAATCTCTTGGCAAAAGTTCAGCTTTCTCAGGTTCAGCCACATAACTTTGTATTCGTTGGCAGAGCCAGTACCCTTAAATAACGGCCATTATTAGATGTCAGGAAGTTGTAAACGTATATTAGAATATAAGAGCTAGCAAAGGAGGGAGAGTAATTCTGGCAAATTGGAACACGAGTTGAATAAGTGACCTATTCCACGACCACACTGCATCGTTTAAATTATTCGTGACACTACAGACTCTGTACCTACCTTAGCTACGGCGCCGTCGCCGGCCATCTCCTCCGCTGTGGAGGTGGCGGTGGAGAGGTTGATATCCACAACAGCTACTTTGCAGCCCTGCCTGGCGAACCCCTCAGCCAGGCCGCGACCCAGCCCTCTGCCGGCGCCCGTCACCTGCCACAGGCGCGAGGCAGCGATCAGAAACGATCGTTTTTAATCTACTTTGTTCAAAACTGAGGTTTAACAATAAAAACAGGAAATCTACATTGAAATTTTGGAATTTCTGATGGGAGAGATCAGTAAACTCACTATTTATTGTAAATTCACTTTTAAACTAATTGATTCTTAACCGATCTTGAAAGGATAAATTGATGAAAGGGCAGACAGGTTATTTCGAAAATATAATAAAATCACAATATATGTACTGAAAGAAAGGAAAAACTTGTAGTGGTCTCTTGTCGAACTTTAAAAAAGGAAATAAAATATTTGCTTACATGTATTCACTCCTTTTGACAGTAAAAAAGTTCATTCGTAGGACTTAAAAGATAGTATTTTTAAGTACATTAACTTAAAATTCTAAAACATTCCCCACTTTCATTCCGTAAAACCAATTTCTATTTAAATTCATGATGAGATTTCCGAGCCTACACCTGAACGCGTCCGGTAACATAATTAATATTTTGTATTGTGCGTTTTGTGTAAGTGTCATGTGTGTAAAATCATCGTTTCTTGATAATTGACACAGCTCGTTGTTACAATGCCAAAGGATACAAAAGAGTAGGGATCTAGTGAACTGCAAGTGTTGAGGTACTGAAGATGGCCTAGTGCCGAAACGTCTAACAACTCATTTAAAGGATTGAAGACGTAAGAAAACTATAGATAGGCCAATCTATAGTTTTATGTAATTCTGTAAGTAAGATCCTGCAATGTAATTGGATAGTAATATCTGTTTTGTAGCATAAAATAAATAAATTAACAAACTAATCTAAATGTAGTCTGTTATCATTGGCTAGAACTTAAATGGAAGAACATACCAAAACAACTTTTCCTTTGAGAGACTTATCGGGAGGTGGGAGGATGTAGTTGTACAGGACCACCGCGACGTCCCAGAAGACCAGGAGACACACCCACAGCAGGCCGGAGGCTAGCCACAGCCACTCCTTGGTGTCTAGGGTCCTCCTGTGTTTGGCGGGAGGGGCGACGTCTGCGTGCAAGCCGTGCGGTAACTCACCTTTCACCATGGCCTGTAACGTATAGCAATTTGAAATTCATCATTGGTGACGGCGAGTTTATATTTTGAATTAGATTTCTTCGGAAAATGTTCACCACTGCCTCGAAGAACGGGTTACTACGTTATGGGATCTGGAATTTTATCCTATCTTCAGGTGGGAAAATCGTAGAACCTGATAAACAAAAGGCACAGTGAAGTAAGATCGATTCTAGCTAGTAAACTCTAGAAAAGTGGTCTAGGTATGTTTGAAGAAGTCCATTAACTTAGAAAGCACGAGAAGAGTTGACATTCTAGCGATCGTTCAAACAAAAAAGGAAGGATGGATAACCACTTCAACAATACGATTCTAAGATCCCCTTACCCAAGAACAAGATGTCGATCGCGGGAAAAAGTCGATATATGAACCAATAACTCCCAATTTCGAAAAAATGTAACATCAAAATTGGAAGTTTAATAGGATTGCTTTGTGATTCGAGAGGATTAAAATGTGTGTCAAAACAATACATTTTATTTAGGAAAAAGTTCAAAATTCATAAGTTAGTTGATAAAGTCTTAGTCCTCAATATAAAAAAAAAATTCTGTTCACATACTGCAAAACCATCTTTATGGAAAATCTAATGTAAAAAATTTCAATAAATAAGGTTTAAAACTATGATCATGCGTGCATGGTATACACAAAATAAAACTAATAAATAAATACAAACAAAACTATATCTTTTACATTGTGTCCTAAGGCAAACCAAGGATGCATGGTCAGTAACAGTTTCTGTTTTTCTCAAGATTAGAAAAACACCTAGAAGGACCGGGACAAACTAGAAATTTATACCACCCTAATGACAACTGTTAGGTCACTTAGGATTTGTTGTCAAAACCTAAAAATCTTTAAATACACCACCCGATATAACCTTAAGGTGGCATAAAATAACGTAATCCAAAACTGTCCGTAAGCCAAGTTAAAAAAAAATTGGTCTGAAGTGTGAACTGGGCAATATTATTTGACTGTACTGTACGGACTGTGCAAAGGCGTCCGGACGGACGAGGCTTGTATTTATACACACTCATTACAAACACTTAGAATCTACTTTGCAAACACGTCAGACAATTGCTGTGCCGTCGACACATATGTGTCGACAGCATGTGTGTGATTACCAAACCGTGAAATTGGACATTTTTCAAACAGATTGTAAATAAAAAAAATATAAAAAAGTACAAAACGCTCCTAGGACAATAGCGTAGCTCGATTATTTGTTGTGCGACGACATAAAATGCTTTCGGTAATAGTTCTTGTGTGTTCTGAATAAGGAAATAAGGAAAACAGTTCGACCTCGTATGTTGTAGAATAACCAGTTCAACCTGTTTATTCGCTGCAAAAAGATCAGAGAAGCAGTTTTGTTGTAAACAAGAGTAAAATGTGCGAGTTATAAGCCACTGGAGAAATGGTTGGATTAGATCGATCAAACAAAAGTTTTTTATTCGAAAATTGTTTTTAAGGATATTTTGATTATTTGTAAGGTTCCCTTTGAGAAAACATATGTAGTTAAGCTAAAAAAATATTTTTAATGTATATAAATAAATAAAAACGAAACTAAGACACTAAGATTTTGGCTCTGAAAAACCCCCAGGACACGACCGCTAATTTGACTTTACCGCTGATTTTCCGGAACTTTGGTTTTTTTATACAAAGGTACACTTTTTTCAAAAACTATAAGAGATAGAAGCTTGATTTTTTTTGTTTTATAGGTGACATAGTAGTCTAGTTATACATGCTAAGCTGTTACCAAAGGTTACCATATTCTTAAAAAAAATAAATTACTAACTAAAAATGGGATTTTTATCGTTAAATTTTTAAAAATTCCTAAAATTTTTATTTTTTGATATTTTACTATAAAAGTGCATGTGTTTGTAAGCTAAATAGTATATATTATGCTGTTAAAATTTAAAGGATGTAGCTCCAATAGTTTCTGAGAAAAATGTATCCAAAGTTGCCAATTTTAGTATGCGTAGCATAGGGCCTTCCCGCTCCCCTTAAGATTAGCAAAAGCTGAGAAAGTAACGAAAAATTAGTGAACAAAGGAGTAAACCAACATGAGCAAAGTACTTTAAAAATATAGTTAGTGTTTTCATTTAGTTAGGGAGTTCGAGATATGGTTGGGCAATTTTCTATCAGACTATTTAATATTTTCATAATCATTCAAAAGGTTATGGACGTCTACTACACCGTCCGTTTTTCAGCACAAGATTAATGACGATACCGCCCCACCCTTAAGCGACAATGACGTACTTCGGTACTCAAATTGCTCTGTGTCAAAGCGCATTGTTTAGTGATAAATTACCTCCAATATTAGTATATTTCGTCACTACTCATAAGTAACACTGTAAAACATTTAGATACAAGCTCAGGGTACGCCGAGAGAGTACTTGAACAGCAAGCGTATAATATTTGTTTCTAGCCTAGTATTTATTATTTTGATGGGCGGGCAAGATGGTAGTATATGTTCATATTGGGGAAATGTACTGAATTAGTTCGAATCATGTGATGTAAAATATGGCAGGTATAATACTAGTCACTGCAAAACACGTGTTGGAGGGTTGAAATAATCTTATACTTAATAAACGAACCGGTATTGTTGCAATAAATGTTTATTTACTTCCGCTTCCGTACGTAAACGCACGGTGAATTTTTTTGCTTATTTGCTTTCCTGCAACCAATTAGGTTCAGAAAACAGCTGTTTCTATGTGGTAGGCCTATGCTGTAATAGTATATCACGTTTGTTACCCGGTCAGTAATTTACATGTGCAGGCGCCGGCAAACATGGTGTAAGGAAAAAATAAAGGTGTGCACAGGGTCAGCTGATGTGACGTAGTTGGGCTCATGTAACTAGCGCTTAAGACGACTTCAATACAAACCAGGTAATAAAACTCAATTAAAATAATTTGTGTACGGTTGTAGCTCTGCAGTCAAACCGCTAAGTCCGCTAGTTTTTCGAGCCCACCTACGTCATGCCAGCTGACCGTACACACACCATTCTTTTTTATTTTCACCATGCCAGCAAAGAGAAACTCTCTTGTCAACAATAAGATACAGAAAACAGCTGTTATTTTATTGTGTATTAAGTAAAAAATACAAAAAAAATGTCTCACATTTCATTCCAATTTTACCTTTTATAGTTTAATCCATTAATATTACTGATATGTGCAAACATCGTTAGCTTTTAGATAAATTTACAACCGACTGGTTGAACAAACTAACCAGTTTAGTTATGATGATTTAAAAGTTATTTTTTAATTACGTTACAATCATGATTGTTAAAGATTACGTGTTGATTCGAGTTTTATTATATTTTTATCTATTAAATCTTATTTTATTATAATTTACTAGCTGATCAACACGGTTTCACCCGTGGGAATACAGAAACTTCTTTGGATTCATGATTTAATGTTTATGTTGCCATGATAACTGCATGAGCTTCCCTAAGGGATTGAAATCAAATTAAATTCGCATTTTATAAGCTTGCTGTTTAATTTAAAAAAGACTTACGCTCTAGTTTTTGCGTGAAAAGCGGTCTAATGTGTGATGTTGAGCGTTACCAATAGAGTGACAGAAATTGAGATAAGGCTCGATTCGGATCTCTGAGCTTCAAAACGCAAAAATAACCAATAATTTAATAATTCTAAGCATTGTACAGACGAAATTCTAATTTTATTTATTTAGATATAGTTGAGTGAATATTTATTTCAATTCATTAGCTATTCACCGCAATATTAGACGAAAGCGTCGTAATTTAAACTTACACTCTTGTGTTGTATGCATAAATTACAATCCAAACACAAACATTTATAATGAAAATGAATAATATTATGGTATGTTATTTAGCAGTAGTGTCGGCAAACATGATGATGATAGTGTATCATAACATAAACATTTCCCAAGGTCTAATCCTACACTCATGTGTAAGCAATGTTTGCTGGCTTGTTTGTATATTTGCTCATTTATTTCACAACAGATCCAAAGATCATAGACTGGAAATGCGTAATAATTTCTGGCTCAAAAATGTTATATGAAGGTAATTTGGCTTAAAAAATTTAATAATTACGGTAAAATTAGTCAATTTACTGGGTTCATTTAATTTATTTCTTAGATGAATTGAAGCTGAAACAATTTAACATAAGGTCATACAGGCTGTAATTTTAGTAACGAAATAAAAAAACAAAAATACAAATAAATTTAAATGATAAAAGCTGTTTTCAGTCTCAGCTATCCGTATGAAGGAACATGTGGATTGAAGATTGTATGGAGTATGTTTTAATAGAGAATGTTTGGTCCACCAATTACTTAAGCTAACCTTGTTTTAGTTTGGCGTGAGCAAACCGAAAGTGATGAAGTTAAATTGCGAGTGTAAGAAAAACGAGGAAATCTGCCGGATGTCCCGACGCGCACTAAACGAAACCGTCACTGATAACAACCTTCATCTAACATTAATCGCAAACTATTCGCCTTTGTATTAAATTTGAGTCAAAAAGTATTCTTTTTAAATTAATTATTCATTACTACCTAAATTGAAAAATTTCCCTAGGGTAAATAAATGTATTAAACACTAATATTTTACAATAAAACAAAGCAGTTCGTCACAATAACTGTACGTGTAGAAGCAGTGCAATAAAACTCAACTAGCATCAATAAATCACAACACAAAAGCGGGTGCACCACTATGAAATATCATATAAACAAATGGAAACAACTAACAGCACTGAAAATCACTGTACATCGAAGTCCAATCGTGTAACATTGAGGTAAATTTAACAAAGAAAAATCATGTAAATTCTAGCTTAAAAGGAAAATATAAAATCAACAATAGAGAAATAGAGAGATAACATTCTTTGCCCACAAAGGACTTGCACCTGTATCACTGAAATTTGCAGAACAGGTTAAAAACAATTTAAATGCTGAGCAGACAGATAATAGTCGATGCTTATCAGCACTTTATTCATTAATACATTTGCAATATACAAGAATAGTGTAAATTTTCAAGCAACCAATAGATTAAATGAATGAAAATAAATTGACGAACAACACGAACAGTCATCAATCTATTATTTATGCATACCTTTTTTTCTCAGAACGAAAAAAGACGACACCTCCAAACCAGATTCGATAACAGTCGTGTAGGAATGACTAACCCGTATGCACCGAGCGCGCCGCGCCGCCAGACTGGAGTTGTCCCGTAGGTCGACCTTGGTAGAGATAATTGATCAATCATTAGCATTAAACACCTGAGATCCTTGCAAGACTGCAACGCTACAAATTACCCAGTATGATTCATAATTCTTGTTTTATAAGGGGATTTCCTCATGGACACGCTCTAGACAACAGCTTTAGGTTTTCGTTTGTCCGCTGATAAAACAATTTTTGTTACAATCAGCTGTTCCTTCATACTGTAGTCCTAAGTTTAATATTATGGAGAAATACACGACTTCAGGTGGTCTAAGGCTCTTCCCTTTCGTTTCACTACAAAGAAAAAACTTCACCAAAAAATCTTGAATTATATAACTATGCAATGTGAAGCTTAAGCCATACGTTAACGTATTAAAGAGTTTGATCGCTTAAAAAATATTAGTATGTGAATTTAAAATTGTAATAGTTTGCAAAGAGATTTTTACATTTCTAACTTTTTAAATGGTTGATAAAGATATTTCTAGGGTGATAATATTTCTTAGCCTGAAAACCTGAGGCAAACTCAAGAGGGGGGAGTTAGATTTTTCAAAAGTCCAAAATTCAAATTTTTGAAAAGGATTGATTTAACTTTGAGCAATTTTTTCGGGATACTACCTAGCATGTCCGATCGACCGTCTAGGAGGCTTAGGGAGCTACGATAAAATATACCTTGCATTAGTTAAGAAATAGTTTTACAAACATTACTGTAGTTACGTAATAAGACAAAATTTGGCAATAATAGGTAGTTTTACGGAAAGCATTTCTAATCAAAACAATTTTCTGTTACAGTTGTTACCAGACCAGGATACTGAATTAGGTAAGTGTCCATATATACTGTACAGTTCGAGTCATAGGCATGACACTGGCCATTCGTTAGCCTAATGCTAAAATCAACATTAGCTTTATGGGCAGACTGGACCATGTCATCTGACTCGAACTATAATTCCGTTCTACCTTCCGGTCAACTAAGATGATTTGTTTTCATTTATATCAAAATATCAACTGTGACCTTGATTGGGAAAATTGTAATAATCATAATTTATTTTACATCACAATACACAGAAAAATCTGTTTTCTGTGCCTTACTCTTGGCTAGAAAGTTACTCTTTTCCGATCGCTGCACAGTAAATTTACGGTTCACTAGGAAACGGATATAACGGAAGTCAACAATCAGCTGTTTACAGTAAACTGACTTTTAATGCATGTTTCAACGCGCATGCATGCATGCACATGCATGTGTTCACACATGCACACACATGCACATGCACATGTGTTCACATGCACATGCATGTGTTCATGTGTGCATGCATGTGTTCTGGGCGTTACTTCAGAGGAATGAAGTGGCAGCACTGGTGGCAGTAGCAAAATGTTTGTTTGTTTATTTATTATAGGCTAGGTTTGAAGGATTGAGAAATGTAATAGTTTATGCAAGGAATATTTTATGATTAAAATTTAAGTTTTTTCTTAGTAGTATGATGTAAAGTATCGGACCTCAAATGCCCGGTAAGTTTTACCGTACCGTACTCTCATGAAAACCCCGCACTTGCCTAGCGGCTCGCGCGGGAACTACTAGGCTCGCACAGTAAAACGGTACTTTCCGGACTAGTAACATAATATACTATTAGGTCTTAATAAAAAAGTGGATTTTAAATCGAATAGAGCCAAAAACATGTGGAAATAAAGCTAAATAATCTTAATAAAAGGCCACTTTTTATTGAAATCGTTAATTGAAACTAACCTATTGACTCTAAGCTAAACTAATTAATTAGAAAGTGATGAAATTAATTTTAAGGGAACGTTCATCCCTTTGCTTCATAACAAAGACAAAATTAAAACTTACTTAAACTTGATGTTAAAATTAGATTAAATCCACCTGTTACTCTTGATTCCCTGTTAAGAATATGATTGAATCCAACCAATAGATGGGTAAAGTCCAGTAATGGATAAGCAATAGCTTGGAAGCCAGTGGGGCGACCTAAATAAGATGAATTGAAAGTGGATCAAGCCACGAGCAGTGATCCTCAACTCTACAGCAACTGCTAAACTCGATTGGCACGAGCGGAAAATCATAATGGAAAATAGATTTGTTAACTTAAACTGAGATTTGTTTGCAACCTTTGCTGTCTATTATAAATTGTCTGCCTCAAACTCAAGTGCAAAGTAATTTTTAATTGTAGTGCTAAGGATTGTGTCTGAACCTCAACGAATTTCTAAGCAATCATTATTTTCTTCATAATATAAACTTTCCTCCTTTACTCTTCTATGAGCAATCGGTCGTATACTTGATTGATTGCACAATAAAAAAAGGGCTCCAAAGATTTCCTTAAAATTACGAAAATACCTCAATTCAGTCTCGACAATGGGTTTTGAGCATCTTAATAAAAATTTTCATTACTCAACAAAACTAATTTGTATGTTTACAAAATTAACATCACCGTCCAAAAATCTAACTACTCAACAAAACTAATTTGAATGTTAACAAATTTAACATCACAGTCCTTTATGGATTGCTATGTTAGCAGCAAAACGACATTAGGAAATGTATGTAAATAAACATATTGTGTTAAATAAATGTTGAGTGAAGATTACATTTGTTCTTTTAATTACATTTTCATAAAAAATAAATACTCTGAAAACGAAAAGTAACATCGTATGTATGTATTAGTTTAATTAAATATGAAAAACGTAAAATAGAAAATGTATTATGAGTTTTTCGATTAACATAGTGGTCATAGGTTTTAGTGGTGTGTTAACCCTCAACTAATCATCGCTTCTTACCCCTAAGAGAAAAAGCAATGGACAATACAGAGTTCAGTTGTTTTGTGAAACAGTTTGACTCATTTAGGAAATTCAATTCTACAGGAAGGAAACACAGCGTTCCAAAAATATTAAAACAATAAGTGCAACACCTAAAATAAATTAAAGTTTAAAAAACAATTTTGAGAGTCGAAAACTGGATATATTAAACTGCAATCGTCACTGAACTTTTCATCGCGCAATCGTTCTGATAAACGCTGCGCTTTGTTCGCTCAACAATGGGACGATCTTGGCGCGACACGGAGCTAATATGACTTGTCGCAGTCGCTTCTTGTCGCTCCGGCTGGAGTATAACTTTGCAGATGATATGTTTAACTTGAGCTACTTTTCCCTGAGGGTAGATGCTGTTAGCATAAATGATTTAATGTCAAAACCTAAAAATACCCCCGCTGCAGCAGACCTGCATACTCAGCGAATTTCAAGTGCAAAACAACACATTTCAATCCTACATAGCGATATTTGACATGTTTTGGTAAGCTCCTTAAGAATAACATGGGGAATGAGTATGTAGGTTTGCTGCTACGGGTATGTTAAAACTGGGTGGTTTTAATTCAATATTTAGTAAATCTGAACTAGAAGAAGCTATTTACCAAGTTTTAACAAGATATGTTGAGAAATAACCGATATATAGAATTTTACTTATTTCCCATAAGGTTAACATTGGGACAACGTACTGTGTTTACCACTTTCAATATCTCGGTAACCAATGGACATAGAGCAGTGATTCAAAATACTAAATTGTTTGTTTTTTTTGAGCTGAATTCAATGGTCCCCACAAAAATTCGATAAATTTTATTTTTCTATGTAAAAAACTCAAAAAACCCATTTTTGGGGTGGTTTATTCCCCTTTACCCCCCCTTCCGGTGGTCCGATCGGGCTGGTTCACGAACTTGTCTAATTGATTACTACTTTACATGTCCGTACCAAATTTCATAAAGATCGGACCATTTTTGCGGCCGCTATCGTGCTAACAGACACATAGATGTATATATATATATATAATACATATATTTATATAAAAATTAGAACGAATAGTAATTTTTGCTTCTAGGGGCCCCAAAACAAAAAGTTATAGTGGTCCCGAGCTTAGGTCTTACCATGAGACCTACGGTAATAGCTTCTTCCCTATAGGGGAAATTTGCTAATATCCTGGATGGTTTTATTTACTTTGCTCAATATCTAGCTATGGCTGAAACTGCTGTTTGCCAGCCGGGGGGGGGGGGGGGGAGAGGGGGTTCTGTTCTGCAAATATTTTTCTACTGCCCTGTTGCTTGTTAAACGATGGGTACCAATGTCTTATGTTGAAAATATCCTATGATAATGTTTTTGTCGTGGTAGCCATAGTCGGAGATAAACTGCGCGAACAATACATCTCTCCAGCAACCATATTTTCCATATTCATTGGAAAAGTATATAGTTACACAAGTTTTTACGTTTGAAAAGTGTTCCTTGGATTTCAGTGTCATAATCAATAGGATTTTGTATTTTTTTGTATCAATAGGATTTTGTACGAATTACATATGAATTCGTATGCGTTATTGGGTCAAATTATAAAAATGCCGGTATTTTAAAATTACAAACAAATAAGCTTATTCAATACTGAAAGAACTAAAAATGTGGTAAACACAGTACGCTAGATGCCAATATTTAAAGCGAAGTATAAAATTGTTTTCAAGTGGTGGAATAATCTAAACTTTATCCCCCCTTTAAAAGACATCTTGAATTGAACCCAAGTGTTACTCATAGGATACATTAATATTTTTATATACCAAAACTAAATACATTTAAATTAAAGATTATATAGATTGGGTCGTGGTTAACTAGTAGCTGTAAAGTAAATTGTAAAATAGTAACTGATCAACCGGGTTTCACCCATGCAAAAACAGATAAATCATTTTTATATGGGATTTAATTTTTCACAGGATCTTCCTAAGGTTGCCATGAGAACCTCACAATCTTCCCTATAGTTTATCGTTAAATCTTTGAAGTGCTGTAGGGCGTTACCCTATAGGAAGTTCGTAAAACCGTTTCTTAGTACGCATCTATGGTTAAAGGGATTCAAATTTCAAATTCAAATTAAATTATTTTATTCCAATAAAATTTTTTATATAATTACATTACACAATATACATTATAAATAAAATAACTATCATAAGAATAAGGTAAACAATAAAAGGAAGTATAAGTACCAAGTTTAAGCTTTCTAGGTCCTATAGGTTTGGAGATTTACCGTCCGTTAGGAAATCACTTCTCCTTTATGGATTAATAGATAGATAAGGCATTTTTATAGTGAGTCAGTGGCGCAATTGGTAGCGCACTCGGCCCCAGTTCTGAGGCGGCAGCGTCGCAGGATTGAGTTCCGATGATGCCGCATACTTTTAGCAGTACTGTTCATCCTTGTACTGTACCGGCTCACTCCTTGCTTTGCCTGATAACTTCAACGCACAGGCCTGAGGCCCATATGAGGAGGGGAAATGCAAGGTAAAAGAGGCTGCCACCCTCTTTAAAGAAATTCCAACATCCCTTATTCAGTGAGAAAATAATAAAGTGAAAACTATTTCTCTTTTCGGCCAAAATTACACTTTTAAATGTCTTAATTTTTGAATGGTCTACAGGTCAAGTCAAATGACTTGGTTCAGGCTATCCGTAAGCCAGATGCAAAAACTAACACTATTTATTATTGGTGAACTGGGTCAAATTATTTCGCTCGGGCTATATAAACACCTTCAATAACCATTACGGCAATCGTGCAAAGACTTGCATCGAAGGCCAGAAATAAGTAGAAAGTCCTTCAGCGTTGGCTCATTAAAGTCGTCAAAAACCGGTTTAATTGATTCCCGCCTGACTGTATTCATTAATTCATTTTTTTTATCTAAAACTAGGCTACGGAGCAGACTCGCTTCAAATGTCATTTACAATTCCTCCAATAACACATGTCTTTGCTGATAGATTTGTATTTAACACAATCTGCTGTTTACTTAAAATTCTATTCAATCGATATTTGTTCTTCAAGTAAATCAGAATGTATATTTTTGTAAATAAATGTAAAATCATAAAAGTTATCTTTAAAATATACTTTTGTTTGTTTTTTTGCTGAATGTAACTTATATGTAAAATTTCATTTCTAATAATTTTGATATTATTTTTACAGCAAACCTTTCATGTAATTATTATTGAGTATTTTGTGTTAATGTGACAGAGACTGGAGAAAAACAGTGGAGTCAACCGAAGCAGACGGTCTTACGACCAAAGTTTTCACATTGAAAACAAATATCAAACTTTTTCAATAATAAGCAAGCATTGTAAAACAAATTATTCTATTCTATTGTTTGTGTAAATTTGCACATTTATCTCAAAAACGGTCCGAGGTTTCCTTCAAAGATAGAAATAAATAATTAATATCTGACTCAAAAATATGTTATGTTTATATTTTTTGGCCTAACAAACTTTAAAATGTTAAAAAATAAGTTTTAAGGTAAACAAATTTAACACGGGCTAAATGGGTTGTAATGTTATCAACGAAATGAATAACAAAAATATAAATATATTATAAGTATATACGAGGGTTGATTGCAGTATCAGCTATATGTAGAGAGAACTCGTAGATTGAAGATTACAGGAGTATGAAAAACATCGTATGAGGCTCAGTCCACCAGGAAGGTACTGCCTATTACAAAGTTAAATAAAAAAATTAAAAATAACTGTAAGGACGCCTTGGGCTTTTCCTAAGGCCCCAACCTTATTCTAGCAATTTTTTATGTAAGACGCAATATTTCAACAAACTCTAGAAGCCGGCTACAGTAACAAAATTAATAAAAAAGGTTCTTTTAGGACCAAGTTCTAAAATACTCGTTTTTCATCTGTCCGTAAGATGTTCAGCTGAAAGAGTGTAATATCTCATAAAACTGATTGGAGTGAGATATACTCAAGGGACACCGCATGTCAACCGAAGCTCATTGTGCTAGACCTCGGTGCGAGTTTCATATCTGATCCGAGGCAGTTCGTTCCTACAGCAGACGGTTCAATCTCTGATTTCTAAGAAAACAATATCGAACGACCTACCTTTAGGCGAACTTCGATGTATAGTTTGTTGGATATAGAATGACATACGATTCCATTGTAATTGTTATCGACTGTTTTGATACTATATGCAAGTATACTTATAAAAATATTTCAGGAGAAGATGGAGGATGATAAGAAAATATAAAATAATTTGTTTGGTTTGTTTATGTTGGTTACCATACTCTGCGTAAAGGCAGAACATCATATATGAACTCGTATTTTAGACCTTAAGTATACAACTGGGACCTACTTGTAAGGCTTAATTGTAAGTAAAACTATAATATACTAGGTGTCATTGAATTGCAATCTTGAAAATTACTTTAACGGCTGACTCCCGATATTGTATAGGTAATAAGCAGTTGAACTAATTTTAAAAATGTTTTTTTTAAGCATGGTAGAATTATCTGTGATTTTCACCTTAAAACCTTTTATAACTTTTAAAGGTGTATTTAGAAAGTAAAACATGTTTTATCTAAAACACCAATTACATGCTGTCGAGTTTTAATTAAAACCAAAAGGAGCTGTGTTCAGGTAGTAGCCTGAGAGAATACAAGTCAACAGATATAACAACAACACTGCTAATTCTTTGTTTGTTTACAACTTCTAATTTTAACATTTGTACCACAGTATATAAAATTGTCGAGTTAAAAAAAAATATATAACTATATAAATTAGGATTGTGCTGTTAAAATAACAGATAATGTTCACTTAACAGTTTCCAGTTCATAATAATAAGATAGTGATTCAAGGGGGCTTAGCAATTTTTATTATTGGCCGCAAGTTTGTATTCCCAAAAGCAATATTAGGTATTTTGTGTTACATGCAAGTGATGTAAACTTTGATTTTTTACCACAGCTCAACAAACTTTTTTCTAATCTGTCGATTTATGGGTAGATGCAATTTAATCTTATCGAAGTTTTGTGCCTATATACTCTCTAGAAAGAAAGTCAATTACTTATAGTATTACTAGTTATTACTAGTAAGTAATTATTTATAGTTATTACTAGGAAAATTACTTACTATAACACCCGTCACATAGTGATTGTTCACATAGTGAACCCAAGATAGTAGCTGTTGAACTAACTATGAGACATGTTGTTTGTTACTTCACTTTAATTTCCCCTACCTCTTAACACTATTTCACTGGTTCCATTCATAAAACTAAGTCACAACTGTTTTAGTCTGAATTGCCACTACCTCGTAATTTCAATAATGAAAAATCATTACCCTTCTAGTTGCGAGGATAATTGATTTTTTTTTATGCTTATGGGAAATAAGTAAAATTATAGACCTCGCTTATTATTAAGCATACCTTAATACAACTTGGTATGTGGCTTGATAAGATATATTATGTATTAGTATTGACTTTAAATCAGGAGGAGACTAACCAGCCTTATGGGCCGGCTGTGCCTGTTTTTGTGTGAGCCAGGATTTGAAGTGAATGAAGTTCGACTAAATCACTGTCAGATAGTGCTGATGTAAATTATTTATTTCAGCTATTTATTTCAGTTTTCAAGACTTAATATGATAGAAAATAAGAGTTCTTAATCTTATGATTGCTCTCTTAACACCATATAGTCGAAATATTCCCTCCTGATAGCGTAATTAATAGTTGACTGTAGGATACTCTATTGGAGAATGCTCTAAGTCCTCTTTCAAATCCTGGCTCACATTAAGGTTGGTACACTTTTTATAATGGAAATGGGAAGACTCCTCCTAATTTAAAGTCAATGATATTAGTATAATAACCCTATTTTTACATTTCCATGACAACAAACCCAATTACTCACCCTCATGTTAGCCTTATGCGAAATAAATAACATTCCATATTATCTTCTTCGTATCTTGACATATTATCTAAAAATACTGTCTACATGATTTTAAAAATTCCTGTTCAAATTTTAAAGTTGTAAAACTATAAAATTAAATCGTTCATATAGGAAGAAAGTGAGTGATAGATCCCCTGATACACTTTAAAAATATGATGTGTATTCATCAAACCACGCCACGATAAAGTAAGCCTACAGCAAATACCCCCGTTGCAGCAGACCTGCATACTCAGCGAATTTCTAATGCAAAACAATATATTTTAATCTAACATAGCGGGATTTGACATGTTTTTGTAAGCTCCATAAGATTAACATGGGGAATGAGTATGCAGGTTTGCTGCTACAGGTATGTTTAAACTGGTTGGTTTTAATTCAATATTTAGTAGATCTGAACTAGAAGAAGCCATTTACCAAGTTTTATCAAGATATGTTGAGAAATAAACAAGATATAGAATTTTACTTATTTCCCATAAAGTTAACATTGGGACAACGTACTGTGTTTACCACTTTCAATATCTCGGTAACCAATGGACATAGAGCAGTGATTCAAAATACTAAATTGTTTGTTTTTTTTGAGCTGAATTCAATGGTGCCAAAAAAAATTTGATAAATTTGATTTTTCTATGTAAAAACTCAAAAACCCCATTTTTGAGGGGGTTTATCCCTCTTTACCCCCCTTCCGGTGGGCCGATCGGGCTGGTTAACGAACTCGTTTAATCGATTACCACTTTACATGTCTGTACCAAATTTCATCAAGATCGGACCATTTTTACGGCCGCTATCGTGCTAATAGACACACATATATGTATATATCTAAAACTTCGAACGAATGGTGTTGTTTGCTTCTGGGGGTTGCAAAACGAAAAGTTATCATGGTCTGGGGCTTAGGTCTTACCATGAGACCTACGGTAATAGCTTCTTCCCCATAGGGGGAATTCGCTAAAACACAATAAAATTGCTAACAAGTCTTTGCAAAATAATAAAAAATACAGTAAAATAAAAATAATTGTTAGAGATGATACCATTATCAGCAAAGTAATTAAAAAATAATGTAACGATTTTAGTAGTAGGTTGAAAATAAAAAGCCCCAAAAATGATAACATAAAAAATAAACACGTTCTTAATTATTCGTCACACGATTTCAACAATGGAACACCGTTTACAACCCAGCGGAAGGAAATTAATGCTGTCCATTTAAGCGTACAATTGTTGGAGATCGGATGGATTCCGCTACAAGATTGATATCAGGGAATACAACACAATGGGCTATTGCACTGGGGAAACTGCTAGCTTGTTTCGTTGATAATGCTTTAATTTCCACACTAAATAAAACCTTTCAGTCGGAAAAGTAGTTTATGAGTTTCTTCATCTTAGAAAACGTCTAAAACATAGTTTACTCTTAACTACTACTATTTTATCATTTATAACGTCACTGTTTCTTGTTTCCAAAAATTATGAACATTGCTGTAACTCATTAGTTTAATTGCTGAGAGTATGAGAGTAGATTTTAAGGTTAGCACAAAGCTTAACCGTGAAAAAGTATTAATTCCAACCTAAATTAAAAACTTTCTCTTTAAAAGTATCTTCTATTTTATGACTTTTTTTTGTTTAGCTATGTAGATAATTCAACCTATGACAAGTGGGTTGTTTTGCGATTGACTCTTGTTTACATAATTCTTTTCATACTTAAAGGTGTAACGATTTATACTCATTCGATTAGTAAAGATAATAAATTATCGTATACCTTAGAGAAGTAGAATACTACTAACAGTCAAATCTACGTTCTACAATAACTTTCATCTAGAAACTTTTCCCGTAACATTGATTACGTTAATTCTTTCATTTAAAAAAATAATTAAAAATTGAGCAACATATTACCAGGAGCAGATTCAATCGAAAAGTTGTTAAGCAGTTTGACGTCATGGCGTGGCTCGACATATGGCGATGATCCCCGGTGTTTGGAGATAACACAGCGGCAGCGCCGGCAGTTAACGTCAGCTTTTTATGTACATTTATCTTTGAGAAGACCTCAAAAGCCATTTACAACAACAAACGTTCTGATCAGATCGTTATAAACATTTACCCATGGATTAAAAAGTATTAAGGAATACATGAATTGTAGGTTCTAATGTTAACAGTATATGTTTTGTTAAACTTATAATTTTACATTTAAACTAAACATTCACAATATAAAACCACATTGTCCTGATTAGGTGGCTATTTTTGCTTTTGAAGGGGGGGGGGGGGTTGATCCTTGAATATCGATCGCGAATAAACTATTTTAAATCTCGATTATACTTGTGGATACGACACTAGAGTTGTTGGTGCATTCAGTTGTTTTAATAAATTTTTAAATCGGATTCATGGATCTTAGATTAAGTTCTTTTATCTAAAAACCTGTGACGAAAGAATGACAAAAAGAATGAAGTAAAAATTGTTTTATTTTACAAATACAGGGATAACACAATAGTGTACATAAATACACAAAATAACAACAAAGTAACAAACTTTTTTTATTATTTTGCCTACTCTGTCTGAATTATGTTTGTATAAATGTATTATTTTTGTGAGAATAAACTTACTATTATTAAAATATTAATGGTCTTAAGACCGTCTGTTCAGTTGGCCATTCCGAAATAGTCTATTCAAGAGTCCAAATAAAACACATTACACAAAGTTACCAAAAATATAAATAAACGTTACATTTTTTTCAGGAAAAAGCAATATAATGCAATTTTAATTCATCAACTTATCTGATAAAAAAAGTTTCGAATCATCGGGGGATGGAATTTAACAAAATTCAAAACTTTTTAAAAAATACTCAAAATTATTCAACAATAAAGGACTATTTGGAGTTCAGTCAAGGTGCTTATTTTTCTCTTCTTGACCTTAAACACGCTTTACTACGGTAATATATTTTCAACTTTGACTTTTATTGTAAGCGTTTTAAGATGGCATGTCTCCTTGCACAAATAAATCATCTTTAATTTTGTTTCTTGCATGTTTCGTACGCGGTCTTAACGTTACGCTGAAAAATATTTAAGATTTTCTCTTTAATTATCAATTCTATTGCATTTTATTACCAGGTTTGGAGGCATTATTCATTTTACTTAAAAATCCAATAATTATACATGCGCTAAACTAGTTGCAGCCCTCAAGGTATATCAAGAATTTTATGAGATATATGTCTAGACTCAATACATGTAACCACTGAAAACTATTAATTTTAATTTTTTTACATTGTAAAGCTTTAAGGTATTCGAGTGCAAGCTGCATACACTACTTAAATTTTCACCGACCTGGCATGTCATAAATTGCAATCCAGCCTCAGGGGACGGCACTGACCGCGAGACGAACTGTCCCCTCTGGGGTAGCCCAGGGGTCGGTTGTGGGACCGAATCTCTTGAATGTATCACAGGTTAGTTTCCTCACACCGTACGAAACGTTCCTCGTGGGATATGCTGTAGGGACTGCGAGATGCGACCACAGTCACCCACAGAGAGAAACTATCGGTCCAACTGAGACGCACCAGGAGAAAGCTATCTGCAGTCATGCTGACAAGCCGTACAGGTGGAGGTAAATGGCGTGGTCCTGTACGCACATAAGGCTGATGTAAGACATAGCATTGGACTTACGGCCGGCTTGGGCTTCGTCACTTGACTCGACCTGTATACATTCCGAGTCAAATAACGTGGCGCGGTTAGTCCGTTAGTCCTCTGCCATGTCTAACACCAGCCTTATGGGCGGACTGGACCATGAGATTTGATTCCACTTATAAGCATACATGGTGCGCGTGGGGGTCGGATGTTCTGGCTGGACTGCAGCTAGACTCGAAGTAGTCGACTAGTGGTTTTAACAAATTGTTGGCCATGTCGTCGACTGTTCGGTTGTTTTAATTAGTCGACAATTCTGATTAGTCCATGATTTATAATTTTTAACCGACTAGTCGGCAGAATAGATTGGGTTTTACGAGGCTTTACTCGTTGGACTAGTATGAAGGACGTTGGACTAGTATGAAGGACGTTGGACTAGTATGAAGGATTAGACTAGTCGATGTTTGAAATTAATCGATGAGTCACTAGTCGGTAGTGGAAAGTAGTAGGCTACCCATTACTATGAGACGACCGCAATACACGCGATAACATCATGTTGGTGAGGTATATCTAAGAGGAGTTTGGTCTTTTTCACTCAGCAGCGTCATGTGAAATGAAATGAAAAATTCTTTATTTAGCCAGGCAAAGTGGTCATACAGTAGACTCTACCTAATTTTAAATTCTACGGGACAAAGATTTTTCGACAACTTACGTATAGTTCCACTTAAGTATAGTTAGAGTTGTAAAAGTGATCCTTCGGTAAATTAGACTTAGAGTGGTAATGTTAGATGAATCCGAGATGGGAAGCTGCGATTGCCACAATGGGAGGAGGGGGAAGGGGGAAGGGGGAAGCTATGATTGCCACAGTGGCGGGAGGGGGAAGGGGGAAGGGGAAGCTACGATTGCCACAGTGGAGGGAGGGAGAAGGGGGAAGCTACGATTGCCAGAGTGGGGGAAGGGGGAAGGGTGAAGGGGGAAGCTACGATTGCCTCAGTGGGGAGAGGGGGAAGGAGGAAGCTACGATTGCCACAGTGGTGAGAGGGGGAAGGGGGAAGCTACGATTGCCACAGAGGGGGGAGGGGGAAGGGGGAATCTACGATTGCCACAGTGGGGGGAGGGGGAAGGGGGAAGCTACGATTGCCACAGTGGGGGGAGGGGGAAGGGGGAAGCTACGACTGCCACAGTGGGGGGAGGGGGAAGGGGGTAGCTACGATTGCCACAGTGGGGGGAGGGGGAAGGGGGAAGCTACGATTGCCACAGTGGGGGGAGGGGGAAGGGGGTAGCTACGATTGCCACATAGGGGGGAGGGGGAAGGGGGAAGCTACGATTGCCACAGTGGGGGAGGGGGAAGGAGGAAGCTACGATTGCCACAGTGGGGGGAGGGGGAAGGAGGAAGCTACGATTGCCACAGTGGGGGGAGGGGGAAGGGGGAAGCTACGATTGCCACAGTGGGGGGAGGGGGAAGGGGGTAGCTACGATTGCCACAGTGGGGGAGGGGGGAGGGGGAAGCTACGATTGCCACAGTGGGGAGAGGGGGAAGGGGGAAGCTACGATTGCCACAGTGGGGGGAGGGGGAAGGGGGAAGCTACGATTGCCACAGTGGGGGGAGGGGGAAGGAGGAAGCTACAATTGCCACAGTGGGGGGAGGGGAAGGGGGAAGCTACGATTGCTACAGTGGGGGAGGGGGAAGGGGGAAGCTACGATTGCCACAGTGGGGGGAGGGGGAAGGGGGAAGCTACGATTGCCACAGTGGGGGGAGGGGGAAGGGGGAAGCTACGATTGCCACAGTGGGGGAGGGGGGAGGAGGAAGCTACGATTGCCACAGTGGGGAGAGGGGGAAGGGGGAAGCTACGATTGCCACAGTGGGGGGAGGGGGAAGGGGGAAGCTACGATTGCCACAGTGGGGGGAGGGGGAAGGAGGAAGCTACAATTGCCACAGTGGGGGGAGGGGAAGGGGGAAGCTACGATTGCTACAGTGGGGGAGGGGGAAGGGGGAAGCTACGATTGCCACAGTGGGGGGAGGGGGAAGGGGGAGCTCCTGCAGCCACATTAGTTGTTAATGGTCTAGTGGTACTGAGGGGTAACTTTTGACTAGTGACTCGTAAAAAATAGGCAAAAGTGCTTCTTAATTGTCTAACCAGAGCATGGATAAATGAATTTTACGGATGAAAAATATCCTTCAATATCTAATCAATTATATTCCGATTAAATTTAATACTATTCAATATGAGCTACGAACCGAATTCCAGAATTTTAGTTAAAAGATTTTCTGTTAATATGTTTTCACCACTAAAAACGGTATAAATTTACCTGAGTGTCAGAGTGATACTGTTTGACCTACAGAACTTCGTACGTCTCGAGGTTAAAACCTCATTATGAGATCGTACAAGCACACTATTTAAACATCACTCGCAACAGTTTTTTTAGTTTATTAAAATAACACAACATTCACTTAATCACTAAAAACATACACTGTAGACCTACAAACAAAGAAAATCCCTGACTGTACACTGTACAGGCCGCACGTGTGCACTTGGCACTTGAACTAGTGACCTCGATATACAACTACGCCAGTCACGTTGTCACTAGTCCGAATACACTCATGGTCTTGTCAATTCTGCTGAGTTTATTCGTGTTTATTACAACAACAAGTCAATATCTGACAAGTATTTCAACCGACAGTCTTTATATCAGCCACGCTGACCGAAAATGGATTTTTAATGGTTAATTTCGTTATAAAAAAATGTTGGCAATAAATTGGTATTTTTTCGTTATCGTTGCTAACCTTTAAACTAGTATCAGTATCTAGCGAGAGTGCGCTGTCGACGGAACAGCTGTTGTTCGGAAACCTAGTATTGCAATTTTTCACTATTTAATGTCTCGCGTACCACCTAACTTGGCTTTGCATTCCACCTCCACTACTATTTGACCTGGGTACTACCAGGTGGGAAATACTTCCAAAATATACAATTTTAATGAAGAGAGGCTGTCACTAACACCAATATCGAAAGTATATTTGAGTTGAATGTCATAAAACTTGTTGGCCACCAAAATAGATATAGTAGAACCACGCAATTTAGGATGCTGAAATGCAATATTGCATCTTAATCCGTCGGTTACGCGGTAGCTAGCTGTAACGAGGACGGTTGTTAACTCCTAGCCGCAAACAGTATTACAAGATTACGGGATGCAGTTCGCTATCCATCCCATCTCATAACCATCATCGTATTTATCGATGTTTACGATCGTTCTTCACGATCGAATATCGATAGTGAAGAATCTATTCTAATCATCGGATCAAGCGTAAACAGTCTCCCAAGGTACCTGTTAAGTGGTGTTAATTAATTTCTTAGACATCATGGTTTATGTTTTAGTGAAAGAAGTGGGTTGGCGCCCTCTTTTTCACCTTATCTTTGCCCCACTCACGTAGGCGATTGATCTGTGCGTAAACTTTCACAAGCAAAGCAAGGAGTGAGCCAGTACAGTACAAGAAAGAACAGTACAGATGAAAGATACTTGGGGCGGCCGGACTCGAAACCAGCGTTATCTACAGCGCCTTCGACTCACTTTTTGCTCATCACAGTTGTGAAGAAACATTTATTTGTAGATTCGAACAATATTTTAAACATAAACTAATTATGAAATGGCGCTATATTTCGGCAATCTTGACTCTTCTACCCTACTGCAATCCTTAAGAAATAGACAACCGTGCAGACGACTAATAACGGCTGACGCCGTGCTCATGCTCGAGTTGGCAAACGATGTGAATTAACTAAAGTATGCCATTGTAGTTATAGGTAGTCGATTTATGAACTCTTAACAACGTTAGAACAAAATGAGATTTATTAATCCAGTTTCGACTAGTAAGTTTACATTTGATTTTGATCGGTTTAGATATTGATTTCTATCGTCTTTTGATTACGTGCTATATAAATATCGGGTTACATATCGAATCGCGGTAGCATCGAGAAGTCGATCGAAGTAAACATCAATACGATGGTTATGAGGTGTGGGACGGATAGTGAGCGCGACCAGATTACATTGAGTGGTTGGAGAGGGGGAGGGGGGGAGGGGGGGCGGGGGCGTCTACTGATACGATTTGGTAATTACGACGACATGCTTCGCGGTAATAACAGGTACTGACTATTCGCATACAATTATCCGAGTGCGCAATAATCCGAACCGATTGATTAGGACGCGTATCACTGAAACATTATAAAAAGTGTTTGCCTACTTGTACGGTCATTTTGTCTACAATTTCCGAAAATATTGTGGAGCATCTTGTATAATAATTTGCGAGTCTAGCTTCTCTTATAAATCAGTCACCTAAAAAATTGAGAAGCGACTCTTATCTGTTTTTATGAATAAGTAGTTTAGGCTAAGATGATGTTTTAAAATGGTTACCTGCCCTTTAAAAGGTAGGAGACTATTGAATCAATCTCTTTCACTGTAATTTACACATCAATAACCAAAATATTTCATAATTAGTTGATTAGAAAAGGAAAAAATAATATAAAACGGTTTAGATGCGAGATACAAAACAAGTAAAATTGACCTATATCTTTTTAACATTATGAACAAAACTTCAAGTAACGGGGTCTGTGAGCCAAATAAAATATAACAAATTATAAAATACGTTTAAAAAATTGCGTTAAGGAATTCGAATTTGGACGCCCTTCAAAATAAAGTTACATTCAAACATGTCAGACCATTTCACAAAATTAACAGATGATGTGTTTGTAGAAATTTACCAGGCAATAGCAATATAATTGTGTCCTTTAGTATTTTTGTTACTGAATTAGAAAAATTCTAATCATCGACGAACTTGCCTTTGATTCTTATTTCCAGAGACCTAATTAAATATTAACTTAAAAACTTAATTTATTTTTGTCATTGGGAACACATTAAAACTTAACGATTCAGACCTGCAGGTTTATTTTTGTATGAGTACAGGAAAAAATTAATAGAAGTTTGAAAACTTTTGTGTTTTTTTATTACTTTCATTGATGAAAACGTCCAGCTTAAATTTGACAAATTCCTTCGAGAAGAAGGATTAGCGGCAGAGAAGAGATAGAAGGGTCGTCCTTTCAAACTTAGTTAAGTAAGATGGAACCATCTAAGTTGAGAAGCTGCTACGAACATACTTTCCTATTCTCGGACTTTCGTATACTCATATATTCTCCTGCCGTAACCCGACTGAGGTTCCCCAGTAGAGAGCCAAACAGTGACGTAAAGCAGCAGCAGTAAGTGAAGTTTTGCTATTTATGCCGTACAGAGTCGTAGTGGCTAGTTTAAATATTTGAATAAAAATAATCCAAATTAGTGTCTGAAAAAGATTCTGAAGGGAATGTTGGCTCGCTATAGTTTTGTTGAATTTTAATAAACAGCTTGGAGATAACGTCTGATGATCAATAAAAAAACTAACAAAAATATCAATGAAAAAATATATGCCTCTTAGTCCAGGCAACGAAAAGTTATAGAGGGACATTTTTGGAACACAATTTTTGACTTTGCAGCTTTGTTTGGGCTAGTTAGGAGGTAAACATTTCAAAAGACCCCGCCCGTAGCCCTCGAGCCGGGGAAAATTGTGTTCCAAGCATTTTCCTCTATACCTTTTTTTTATATACTTCGTTGCCTGAACTGTTTCGGATTGCAATTAGAGTAAACAGAACCAGAGTAATCGAATTAACAAGTAATAAATTGTTCTTAGAAAAGGAAAATTTAACCGGCGACCAGAAACGTGCGTTCATTCATGTAGGTGTAGTTGCAATGTGCGTCCCGATACAAAGCTTTGATGCAGCACACATAGCGATCGATTCAATATTAGGTTACTGCCTCCTATTAACTCAGCTTAATAGCTATTTGTTTTTCGTTGTATTTCGTAGGTTTCATGGCTGTTTCTTTCACCTTATTTGCTTACTCATGTACGCTTAGTGTCAGAATCAGAGTTCCACGTTTAAAACGACAAGAATCTCTTTTGGAGTTTTCAGACAAAAGGCAAAATAAAATCGCGTCGATGTGCTACCCAGTTTTTCAATAGACGAGAATCGACCTCGAGGAAATGATCGAGTTAAGATTTCAAAAATAGCGTGATAAGCACAGAACGTAATTTTATAGACAACGAATATAAAAAGGTTTTCTGGTATCAATCCATGAAACCTAAAACTAAAACTAACTTTCTAGTCACAAAAAACTACTACATTAAAAAAAATATTTCATTTACTCTAAAATACACTAAATTTAAATAGGCTTAACGTTTTTGCAAAGTAAACTAATTTTGTTGTGGCTTACTCTTTTCTTTGATCATTCTGATGCATGATAATTTTTCTGTAAAGAGGTAGATATATTCTCATATGAAGACATTCGTATTCATATTCATATTCATATTCACATTCATATTCGTAAAAGAAGAATTTGCGAGGTTCGATATTGACATTCTGTGCAATAAAGGCACTCATTGCAATTGTAATATTGTCAAAAAGTGATACTGACATTCTGGCAAATAAAGGCACTCATTGCAATGACAATAATGCCAGAGACTACAGGAAGGTTTGATAGTAACATTCTAGTTACTAAAGTCACCTATTGCATTGCCAATTTTGTCACTGACCACCAGCAAATTTCGATACTGACATTCTGGCAAATAAAGCTCTCAATGCATCGACAACATTGTCAGTGACTACCAGCATGTGTGCACTGCTGCATCTGCCGCGCTGACGGACTTCAGAGTCAGCGAATGTTGACATACTTTGTTGACAACAGTGTACATCCATATACATATAAGTGTGTTGAAGTTTGATACTACGTATACTGAAGGCGGTCGAATATCATAAAAAATGTCCAATCAGAGTAAAATATAGGATAGGAATAACCAGAACAATCCAAAATGTAGTTTTACTATGAAATCAAAATAATGGAATGGATTACCAACTTTTTCATAAGTAAACTATCATATTTATTATTCTGTGATCCCCTTAATTCTTACGCAGTGTATAATTAACCTTGCTGTATGAAATTTGTGTGTTTATTTAAAAAAATGTTTAAACGTAACTAAAAAGGTATTTATACAACTTCTTGTTATATGTTCTGAAAAGGTAAAAATAAATTATTTTATACACCCATTTAAGCATGAAATTAGCTGTGGGCAACGGCCTTTATTATGATATTTCTATCTTCGAAGTATGTCTTTCATACATATACAAAAAATCGTCCAACAGAAAATACTGTAATGCCTCAAAAATGATTGGGTAAAAATTTCACTCTAAGTGTTAATTGATCAATTGAGTAAACCGTTATTCAATTTTTGAAGTCAAAACCGGTTCAAATCTTAAATCAAGTAAAAAGTATCCCCGTATTAACTTCTTTTCGAGAGGTTATCTTTTGTCTAACTCTGAAATTTGTTCATTCCATCAATTTTAAGACCCCCGGCTGATAACCCCGGCTTTGCTCGGAGGATACTTTTCTTCTTAAAGGTCTAAGAAGTGCTGCATTCTGTTGGTAACTGTTGGAGCTATTTCCGATTTCTAACTGGGACCAGATTTTTTAATATGAACAAAATCTTACCTTGAGCATTTGTTAAACCCATGTCATGGGTCCCTTTGAACGGTCCTTCGGTTAAGGTAAAGGTTATCGAAGCCCAACCACCATATAATAGTTCACATCATGAGATTCCAAGCGTTTATTTGACACCAAGATCAAGCGTCCATGTCTTGTAGTTTTGGCTGTACCACCTGTTATACCAACACACAACTCTCTTTGTACATTGATTGACTGGTTGTGTAGTTATACCAACACACAACTCTCTTTTTACATTGATTGACTGGTTGTGTAGTTACACCAACACACAACTCTCTTTGTACATTTATTGACTGGTTGTGTAGTTATACCAACACACAACTCTCTTTGTACATTTATTGACTGGTCGTACCCTTTTGTTCTAATCCATAATACGTTTTACCATGAAACGTGTTGAAAGGTTGACTTACAAATTAAAAAGGCAATATTATACTTATAAAAAAAACGAAATATATTTTTACTGAAAATAAATGAAATATTTTGTAACATAGCCCCTTGAGTAGTTCCAGGCACCTCTGTTTATTCTATATTTTTCTTTTAGTGTATATATTATTAGAATAATTTCGTTGTAAAGTATAACACATTTTTTATAAAAAGTGCCATTATTAATGGTTGAGTCGCACATTAAAAAGGTAAAATTATACTTTCTAAAAAAGCAAAGAAATATTTTTTCGACAAGAAATTAAATTAAACGAAGATGTTGTGGTCCGTGCGCCGATTACACATGACGTAGTTGAAACGTGGTCCGTCGGGCTGCACTTATTTGCGGTGTCGCAGGAGCGCTTTCGGCCTTTCGCCATTATCAACTGCTACTAATCTCGGATTCCACATCTTGCATATATAAAGGTTTTCGTCAGTTACTAGAATGTTCGGGGAGAGTCGGGTCTTCTTGGAATTCCTGAGCGGTGGAATCTGGGGTGGGTCACTCGCCTATTGTTTACAGATTCTTCCTGTGACGCGAGGATTCTAGATACTTCCTGAACGTTATTCTATTTTCTAATGATTTGTTCTTTTAAAATTTCAAATGCTTTACTTTCGGAACATTCTGTTTGTTGATTTATTATGTTATTTTTGTATTTTTCTTTAAAAATATGCAGATTTTCCATTAAGTCCAGCTTTTTACTCTTATTTAAAATTTCTATTACTTCTAGCGTGTCTTCAATTTTCCCGTAACTGTGATCTTCCTCTAAAACTGACCAAAACCTTCTAGTAACTGACCAAAACCTTTATATATGCAAGATGTGGAATGCGAGATTAGTAGCAGTTGATAATGGCGAAAGGCCGAAAGCGCTCCTGCGACACCGCAAATAAGTGCAGCCCGACGGACCACGTTTCAACTACGTCATAAGAAATTAAATAATTTTGTAAAAAAACTCGAAATATTCCCGTCCAGGGAACGCCGAATGGCGGCAATTGCGGCGGCGCGATCTCAACCACTTATCGAAATTTCTGAGAGATAATTGCATTTCTGCGGCTTAATGGTGGTCAGATGGTAGCCTCCTTTTCGTGTGTACTGGCACTAGGATTACATTAGATTGATTAAAGACGGTGAAAAAGTATAATTAAAATACACCAGCCTACCAGTTCGGAACATATGTTGATGTTATCTGTATCCTCTTCAATCAAATATCAATTTTTCCTCTCAAAATAAAACATTTTTCTATCTTTTAAAATTTTTAAACTTACGAATGTCATAAAATATGATTGTAGTTTTTAATTTGTTCAAATTAAACTATCTAAAACGTCAAAAACAGTGAGCAAATTGGTTTCATTATGTGTTATGAATCACTGAAATGCTGAATATTCGATTAGGGTAGTGTCAATATATTGATTATCTCAAAATCGAGTGTGTTACGCTAGTGGTGACAAATGCCTTACATTTCCTGACGCGGACGCGTTTGCTTTTTCAATCACTACAGCTCGGTGCGTGATTTTGAATACTCTTCGCAGAAATTATAATCCACTATTCACCTGAAAAAATATATCAAAACTAAACTCAAAAATGGGTTGTATTGCTTGTTTCCATATATTATTTTTTATATACATTTGTAAAAACATGCAAGAAGATTTCATATTTGCACACATGTCACTTTGCGAGTTGATTTTTGTAACCATCCGAGTCGACTGTTTACGATTATAATTTATAATTCATTCTGTATAACAAAAAGATAAGTTAGCAGGTCATAACGTTAAATAAATAGGTTTTTGATACACTAATTCTAACAACATCAACATAATTGTCTCTTTACTTAGAATTACAGCTTGAGATTTATTAGATAACAAGATTTATTAGATTGTGATGAAGTGACCCTAACATAACAGCAAGCATAAAATCTGAATTCAAAAAAAGATTTATCAGCTTTATCGTTGAGAATAACTAATGGTTGTTGTAAATTTGTATGATCATAAAAATAACAAGATCATATTACCAGAATTGGGACGCTTTCGCCATGTAATCACGAGTCACAATAGACAGATTAAATGATGTGGTTTGGCTTTTAGACACAATGACTGTGAAGTTGAAATGTTTAGTATGTTTAGCCTTTAGCTACTTCATTTGTTGACCTTTCACTTTCAATCTGTGGCATTTCTGTAGTTAATAATAAAATAAAATCTCAATTAATTTTTTTTTCTTCTATAGGTTTCAGGTTATTTCTATAATTCAGCAATAATGTGGAGACCCAATTATTTCCGGACACATTTAAACATTAATAAGGCATTGTGTCAATAAGACGCCTTTTTGCATAGCTCTCGCATAATGCCTAGTAGTTTAAGCATCACGTCCTGGACCTAATAGAATTTTTATAACGTGACGAAAAGATTGGCAATTCATTGATACTCGGAGAGCCTCGTAATGCGATAGCGACGGAGCGAGGCGGTGGATTATGAATGAAGACAGATGTTGTCGATAAGTCTGCGACACGATCCTCCATCTTAAAGTGAAAAGGAGGTTTCCGCATGATTTAGCACAGTCAATTTGTTAAATCACTATTTATTTACTGGTCAATTTTTCTCAAAGTTAAAAAGCTGCATTTACAAAGTCGTAATTTTAAAGAGGTGCCTCAGATACCTTTGATTTCAAAACTGTTCAGGTTTGTACATGTTACACAAACCTGGATGTATTACTGTATCATATTGAAATTAAAACGGTTCGACAAACTGATTTCATAACATTCCTCAAACTCCAGGTTTAACACCAGTCATATGTTTAAATTTAAAATTTTTAAATGTGTTTAAAAACCTGAGGTTAGTAATAAAAATATCTCGATAGGCTTTTTATTGAAAGAATGCTAATTTTTTTATTAATAGTAATAAAAATTAATGTAATTTGTTTGTTATTTTATCTAAGTTGCTATAAAATATTTTTTTTGTGGCGTTTGAGTATTTTGAACATTTTAAATATTATGTATCTTTCTTTTTATTGTAACTCACTAAAAATTAATGAGACATGCTTAATAATTTCAATCTAGTAAATACAATTTATTACTTCAGTTGGGAAAATCTTATTACATTAAGAAATTTTGATTCTGGCACATTGTTAAGTTATTTTTATTATAAAACCAACAGATGAAAAAACAAAGCAAAATAACGTAATCATTAAACAATAAATTTGGTTTATCTCCTCTTATATAAGAACACAGATGAATTAGTATGATTTCGGACATGTATTGCTGGAAACAGTGTTTAAAGATCAGCCCGATTTCAACATGAGTAGTAAAATATCTCGTACAAAAGCTTTGTTTTGAAACAAAAGGTAATGTTTATAAGCCCCGAAGTCTCCCATTCCTACGACAACACGAGTGTTCTCTTTATAACCAGTCGTAATTTAAAATAAAAAAAGTCAAAAATGTGGTGATCTTTCTCTTGGCGCTTTGCAATCCTTGAATTAATACAAACTGGTTTACAAAACGATTCTGTAAAGATATATTTTCAAGTGGACTACCCATTATTTTTCAAATTTCAATGGGCTTAGTCTGGATGATTAAAAAATGTTGTTCAAATAAATGTGTACTTTTGTTAGATTGGTGACATGCTCAACAAAGGATTGTCAGCTTCCTCCCATGTGCCGACTATGTTAAACATTGTACATTATACATTGCTTGAAATGGCGACCTACCCAGGTAGGTATTTTAAGCCAAATATGAATGACAGATGAGTGATTGAAGAATGATGATCGATGATTGTGACGCGATCTTGTAGTCCTGTTACTAAGGCCGACATGTTCCTTAGTCACATCTGTTAATTAATAGCCCAACAGCCAATGGCAACTAAGGGACTTACATGTTCACGTGGGATCCGAACCACACAATTTTTCCTAATTTACAATATTACGTTGTATAATTATTATAACATAACATGGACTAGGACTGTGGCGTGTCCTGCAATCCAGCGAATTGTGGATAGTTATGAGCGATAGCTTGTGGACGTGATGTTCTTTAGTAGGGTTTAACGTCCGCTCTATGAATACTACGTTCATAGGACCGTCCTCATAATTAGACCAGTTCGAAAATTTTAAACCAGGCAAAATAGTGGTTTGGATCCCACGTTAAAATAAAGGTCCCTTAGTTGCCATTGGCTCTTAGGATATTGATTAACAGTCCTGTCTAAGGAACATGACTGCAAGATGGCGCCACAATTATAAATATAACTTAGCACTGTGTCAGAATCATAATATCTTA
Source organism: Flexamia atlantica (assembly GCA_035578135.1). Lineage (NCBI taxonomy): Eukaryota > Metazoa > Arthropoda > Insecta > Hemiptera > Cicadellidae > Flexamia > Flexamia atlantica. Next base: position 1,253,390 of record JAQJVK010000014.1, on the reverse strand, counting down.
AGGTAATAAGATTTTCCCAAATGAAGTAATAAATTGTATTTACTAGATTGAAATTATTAAGCATATCCCATTAATTTTTAGTGAGATACATTAAAAAGAAAGATACATAATATTTAAAATGTTCAAAATACTCAAACGCTACCTAAACAATATTTTATGATCACTCAGATAGAATAAGAAACAATTTACATTAATTTTTTATTACAATTATTTAAAAAAATAGCATGCTTTCAATAAAAAGCCTATCGAGATATTTTCATTACTAACTTCAGGTTTTTAAACACATTTCAAATTTTAAATTCAAACATATGACTGGTGTTAAACCTGGAGTTTGAGGAATGTTATGAAATCAGTTTGTCGAACCGTTTTAATTTCAAGATGATACAGTAATGCATCCAGGTTTGTGTAACATATACAAACCTGAACAGTTTTGAAATCAAAGGTATCTGAGGCACCTCTTTAAAATTACGACTTTGTAAATGCAGCTTTTTAACTTTGAGAAAAATCCACCAGTAAATAAATAGTGATTTTACAAATTGGCTGTGCTAAATCATGCGGAAACCTCCTTTTCACTTTAAGATGGAGGAACGTGTCGCAGACTTATCGACAACATCTGTCTTCATTCATAATCCACCGCCTCGCTCCGTCTCTATCGCATTACGAGGCTCTCTGTGTATCAATGAATTGCCAATCTTTTCGTCACGTTATAAAAATTCCATTAGGTCAAGGATGGGTTGCTTAAACAAGCGTGAGCTATGCAGAAAGACCTTATTCATCTATCATTCATATTTGGCTGGGTAGGTCGCCATTTCAAGCAATGTAATATAATGTGATGTAATATAATGCAAATATAATAATAACACGTTATGGGTACCACTCTGCCACTGGCCGTTGTGTCACTGTGCCTTCTGTATCATTGTGTCATGTTTCATTCTGCCATTTTACCACTGTGCCATTGTGTCTTTATGTAAATGTGTCATTATCTTTGTAAAATTGTTTATGAAAATTGATATGCACTTAGAATTTTATGGAAAAACTTTAATTTTTAGGCGATAATTTAAATTTGGCTCTTTGGTGTTTTATACAAACAAAAGCGATCAGTTTTTCCAGTACAAATGGCCAGCTTCGTTCAAAACTAAAAAGAACTTGCATATACAACATATGGTTCTTGTATTTGAATTACATTTATGAAATCTATTCTCTTTAAAGTACCTATTGGAGTAATAATCTATTTTCCATTTTCGATTAACGAATGATTTTAGTTTTGAAGCCGTACAATAAATAATTTTAGTGCTGCATAGTAATAAGTAGGATTTTTTACAAAAAAAGTATCCATATTCACCGTCGAGGAAGAGTGAGGTTTAAAATTGGAGCAGTTGACTTTTTCCAAAAAAGTTTTTTTGGGCAAAAGACAAACTGTTTACGTTTTTAAGCTAGCAATTTCATGATCCCCTTGTCAAAGAGAAAATAGAATAATTTTAATCACAAAGCGTTAATCACAAAGTTTTGATATGAGAAATCTGGTGGTTTAGTTTGGTGGTTGCAATTTCCAAACATGCTCTGTTGGTTAGCGGGAAACGAACTACATTCCAAGTTTAATAAAACTAAGCAGTATAAAGAGAACGAATAATATCATTAAGCACATCAAACAAATTGAAAAATTCAAAAAGTTATCTTGATTAACTTGATTTGGAAAACATGCTCAAAAATAATAACTTATTACGTATATAAGTTTGTTGCAGGTATCAATTGATATACAAATGTTTACTTTCTATTAAAAAGTAAACATTAGAAAGTAAACAATTTAGAAAGTAAACAGATTATCTCACCAAAAGATTCCTCTTACAATTTCCGTTAAAAACACAAATAAATTAATGTAAATAGTTTCATTCTAAGAGTTAGCTATATTTCTTAGCTTTCTTAAGCTAATTTCTCTTAGCTTATATCTTGATTTCATATTTTATAGTCATGACCTTCACCTGCAACTGTGCGCACGCGGTCGGAACGTGTTAATTTATGTTTGTAGGCCTTATACTCGTTTTTGTAACTTGATGTATCCGTTCGCCCGTTACTTGTCCGTGTTCTGTGTTTTATAACATTTGACGACCTTCTTGAAGTGATGGTTTTATAGTTCTTGTACAGAATTCGAAGATGAAGATTTAATCCTCGTAACGCGTCATCCATAAAGGATTACTATAGGATCACTCTGGTAGTACTCAGGTAATTTTACAGCTTTTATAGTTAGTTCTTGAGTTATTTCTTTGCTTGAATAAGCTTAAAGAATAGCTTATTCAATAAGCTGATCAGTACATATTGACACATTATTTTCAATTCCTCCTCTAAAGTAAATGGAAGGAATGTAAATGATGGTCCAAGTTTAGACAGGCTGAGTCGTTTTTAATGTTCGTGGATGTGGCTCTAATAACCTTTAAATTTCCAAATGTCACTTTGTTTTTGCGTAATCGGTGATTACTGGAAACGTTACCGAGCTTTTAAATCATTTAATAATTAACTGAGATAGCTAGTTTACATTTAAATGATATGCACATTCCCATCATCAGCATAAATTGATGTTAACATCGACAGTAATATTTTTGAAAGCTTATTTATTTATTTGACATTAATAAGGTGATATTTTCGCGGAATATTTTTTTAAAATTAACTTAAAATGTTACAGCTATTCTACTTGCTTATTTATTCAACTCCTTAAAGATTAAGAAATATATGTTTATTGTTATTCTCTTATTCCAACCAGCATCTTATCTTATTTATTCAGACTCTTGAAAACAAATTGCTAAACATAGTAAATTAGATAGGTTACAGTTGCCCAATAACGGAACTCTTCATTAGCAAGAAGGCCAACCCTTTCTGAGGTTTGTAATGAAGGTTTTCATTACGATACGGTTTTGTAATGAAGGTTTTCATTAAGCTACGGGTTTCGTCCGTACACATCAGGAATTGGTCAAAGCCATTAAGTTAGGTTTAGACCGACCCAAACGTAACATTACTCTACTGAATCAATGCTATTCATAATACAATAGTTTCTGAGGGTTAAAATAGTTTAGTTTTAATAATGTTCTAATGGAAAAATGTTTATAAAACCTAGGCTTACACTGTTGATAAAAATTAAAAAAAAATTCAAATTTGTCATGACTCTTTAAACTATTGTTTTTGGCTGTAACTAATTCAATCTATAACCAGAGGCTTGAAGGGGCTTAAAACCCCAACTGAGGAAAAATTCAGACAATCCATATTTACTATAGAACAAAATACCCTCATAGTCCAGTCAATCTGTCTCTAAAAACAGGCGATAAGGGAAAACATTAGGAAAATGCTGAATTTTTCACCATCGACTACTACCGTATAGACAAGCTTCTAGACAAAAGTCTCTACCCCTACCCCTCTTGCTCCCCCCTTCCCTCCCCCCTACAGACCCTTGTTGTTCTTTAAGTTGCAAAAATTCAGTATTTTGTAAAAATGACTATATCTCGGAAATAATTTGAAATATCCCATACATTTTGTTGTTTTCGGATTCCTAATAAAAAGCTCTAAAAATAATGTTTTTTTTTAGCACAGCTCTAAAAAAATCATGTGTGAAGGGACGGCAGCAGCTCTAACTGCCTTCCCTTCACACATTATTTTCTCTTATGTCGTAGGGCCATATAACGCTTGATTATCGAGATTTATATTTTCTTTCAAATATTTAATTCATGCAGAGATCCATATGTTAAAAGAATAAAATGCTGAAACGTCGTTCATGCTGGTTGTTTCGAGTAATGAGAGAAAAGAACATCTCATGACAAAGACACAGTGGGTATGTATGCTGAACCAACTAATTGCACCCAATTTGCCCTTTGTCCTTTGATTTTCATTGATGGTGTATGTGCATGATGTGTACTCAGTAGGTTACTAGCAATTTCAAAAATATATTTTCTAAATGCCTATTTATCACAATTTTTTGTGAGTATGTCATAATTAAGAAAATGATAAACTGGCTTGTGAGAAAAACTCAACAAAACTTTATTCATAAAAATAAACAATTATTTTAAACCAAATAGCATTTTAGAATGTGACTTCCACTTACTTATTTATAAGTAAATATTTCTGATTAAAAATCCATCAATCTAATGCATGTTCCATTTATCTGACGGATTCCATTTATTATAAAATATCCGTTTGCATATCTATTCAAGTTCGCTAACTTCACATAGACCAAGCATAAGTAGAATATTTTGTATCTGGTTCTGCATGGAAAAAGAGACTTTGTTTCCTATAAAAAGAGGTCTTCTAGACACGTCTATAAATGTAAATGTCTTAGAAACTCATCAAGTATATGTATATAAGGTAAAGGTATTTTACAATTTCTTGCTCAATAAATTTACAATGTTTTTTTTCATTGTTACACTAAGATATAATTGATCAAAGCTATTAAAAGGTTTCTAAGCGGTCTGAATGTATCTGCAGGGGTTCTAAATATAAATGTGTCGTGAACACTATTACATTGATCAACTTCGGTTCGAGGTTTGGTGTCTCCTTGTCACGACTTAACAACTTTCTTCTTTATTATTTATCAGGTAATCACGAGCCAAAAACTTTATCAGCTATTTTGACTATATTGTTCTTGAATTATTTCTACAGTAAAGACCTTGCTGCGATGGGGGAGCGTTTAACATTAATTTATTATTTTGAATCTATCAAAGAATCATGACACAGTCTTAAATGTAGGCTTTTCATTCGTCCCTCGTCTAACTTGTATTGACAAAACAATTTTGTGACTCAAAATAGATTGTCATTTCAAACAGATAAATTTTAAAAAGAGAGCATTGAGATAGTTAAATTTGCAAAATGTCCACGTAAAATTTTTGGCAAAAAAATAAACGCACAAAAACACTGTTGTCTTGTGAAATCATTCGGCGGATTCGGTTTTCTAAGGTCTAAATATGTTTTGTCGTTAAATTATGACAAAATACTTTTTCTTCGAAAATTATTATACTTCACGAGATTAAAATTTCTTCAATGATACTATATGGGCAAATGCTCATACATAAATTATTCCTCACACTTAATGACGTTTTACTGTAACTTTAGTAAGCATAAGGCATTGTACTGTTCATAATTTTTTTTACAAGGAAGAAAGTGTGATGGCAGTTTCTGTTAGTACTAATTTAATGTTTAGTATGCAGTACTTATTAATTATGAATTAACATAAGGCTGTGGAGAAAAATAGCCCCTAATTACAACATTGCTCCACAGTAGCAGCAACACAGTCGGCACTTAAAGTGTGTCACAACAATAAATCCAGACTATAAAGACCCTACTTGACGAAACTGCCCCTTTTGTCAAGTTGGCTAGGCTTTACCAGTGCTTTAATGTTATTGCTGTGACTCACAACTCTCATCACCATATTTCTTCGGACAAGTTAGGTATAAAGCTTCCCCATTTACTATAAAAATAATGTAATTTTTACTTTCTAGACTGTATTTTAATTTAGATAAGCCTACTTAGACTCATGTGCTAGCAACTCTAATGTATTGTTGTTAATTACGGCGAGCAAGATTGGAAGAAATTAAAAAGCAGTCTTCATTGTTTGCCGGTAAAAAAGTTAAAACTAACCTAGTTTAAATAAATATCTATTATGTAATAAACTTCCACATCTATTATGTAATTAATGCTATGGAGGGAGTTGTTTGTATCTTGTTTGTAGTTGTTTGTACCCTTGTTGTATGAATGAGTTTGCTAAAGACCCTCTGGCTACTATACAAACTATTTCCAAACCCTCTGGAGGCCTCTACTGAATCTTTGTTTCCTTCAAAACCAATACATTTTACGAAACCATGAAAATCTATGCCTAGTTCTGTACCAGCCTTCCAGAATGTGCTAATTTACTAGCCTTTTGAAGTATTTTATTGCGCTTCAAATTTTGCACGATTATGTATCTTATACGGGAAATAACTGTGCCAAACCCCATCACTCTATAAGCTATTTCAAATTAAATCAATTTAAAAACCTAAATGATAAATTTAAATAAAATCGTTATAGCGGATTAGACGTATAGTGAATATTTTAAAATAATGGAAAATGGCAAGTCAAATCAAACAATGCCCTGGCCAATTGAATTGGGTCCATTTCGCTGGCCCGGCCATGTTTGAAAATCAATATTTCAAACATACCACGATTTAATACTCAATTAGTACTAACTAGTACCCGAATACTAGATTTAGTACTCCAAGCATTACCGAGTTATTAACAATAGTATGATGCCGGGCCAGGGAAATGCTAGCCCGGCCATGTCAGAAAACGCGGATTTCAACGGTGCCACGATTTAATACTCAATTAGTACTATTTAGTACCCAAGTATTAGATTTAGTACTCCAACCATTACCGAGTTATAAGCCATAACGTGTTATAGGGGCCGGAAATGCCAACCCGGCTATGTATGAAAATGCGGATTTCGACGGTGCCACGATTTAATACTCAATTAGTACTATTTAGTACCCAGGTATTAGATTTAGTACTCCAACCATTACCGAGTTATAAGCCATAACGTGTTATAGGGGCCGGAAATGCCAACCCGGCTATGTAAGAAAATGCGGATTTCGACGGTGCCACGATTTAATACTCAATTAGTACTATTTAGTACCCAAGTATTAGATTTAGTACTCCAACCATTACTAAGTTATAAGCCATAACGTATTATAGGGGCCGGAAATGCCAACCCGGCTATGTAAGAAAATGCGGATTTCGACGGTGTCACGATTTAATACTCAATTAGTACTATTTAGTACCCAAGTATTAGATTTTGTACTCCAACCATTACCGAGTTATAAGCCATAACGTATTATAGGGGCCGGAAATGCCAACCCGGCTATGTAAGAAAATTCGGATTTCGACGGTGTCACGATTTAATACTCAATTAGTACTATTTAGTACCCAGGTATTAGATTTAGTACTCCAACCATTACCGAGTTATAAGCCATAACGTAATATACGGGCCGGAAATGCCAACCCGGCTATGTAAGAAAATGCGGATTTTGACGGTGCCACGATTTAATACTCAATTAGTACTATTTAGTACCCAAGTATTAGATTTTGTACTCCAACCATTACCGAGTTATAAGCCATAACGTATTATAGGGGCCGGAAATGCCAACCCGGCTATGTAAGAAAGTTCGGATTTCGACGGTGTCACGATTTAATACTCAATTAGTACTATTTAGTACCCAGGTATTAGATTTAGTACTCCAACCATTACCGAGTTATAAGCCATAACGTAATATACGGGCCGGAAATGCCAAACCGGCTATGTAAGAAAATGCGGATTTCGACGGTGTCACGATTTAATACTCAATTAGTACTATTTAGTACCCAAGTATTAGATTTAGTACTCCAACCATTACTAAGTTATAAGCCATAACGTATTATAGGGGCCGGAAATACCAACCCGGCTATGTAAGAAAATGCGGATTTCGACGGTGTCACGATTTAATACACAATTAGTACTATTTAGTACCCAGGTATTAGATTTAGTACTCCAACCATTACCGAGTTATAAGCCATAACGTAATATACGGGCCGGTAATGCCAACCCGGCTATGTAAGAAAATGCGGATTTCGACGGTGCCACGATTTAATACTCAATTAGTACTATTTAGTACCCAAGTATTAGATTTATCACTCCAACCATTACCGGGTTATAAGCCATAACGTATTATGGGGGCCGGAAATGCCAACCCTATGTAAGAAAATGCGTATTTCAACAGCGCCAATAACTCGGCTAATAATTTGGTATGGTTGAAATAATAAATCTAATACTTGGGTACTAAATAGTACTAATTGAGTATTAAATCGTGGCACCGTCGAAATCCGCATTTTTTTACATAGCCGGGTTGGCATTTCCGGCCCCTATAATACGTTATGGCTTATAACTCGGTAATGGTTGGAGTACTAAATCTAATACCTGGGTACTAAATAGTACTAATTGAGTATTAAATCGTGGCATCGTCGAAATCCGCATTTTCTTACATAGCCGGGTTGGCATTTCCGGCCCCTATAATACGTTATGGCTTATAACTCGGTAATGGTTGGAGTACAAAATCTAATACTTGGGTACTAAATAGTACTAATTGAGTATTAAATCGTGGCACCGTCGAAATCCGCATTTTCATACATAGCCGGGTTGGCGTTTCTGGCCCGTATATTACGTTATGACTTATAACTTAGTAATGGTTGGAGTACTAAATCTAATACTTGGGTACTAAATAGTACTAATTGAGTATTAAATCGTGGCACCGTTGAAATCCGCGTTTTCTGACATGGCCGGGCTAGCATTTCCCTGGCCCGGCATCATACTATTGTTAATAACTCGGTAATGCTTGGAGTACTAAATCTAGTATTCGGGTACTAGTTAGTACTAATTGAGTCTTAAATCGTGGTATGTTTGAAATATTGGTTTTCAAACATGGCCGGGCCAGCGAAATGGACCCGGCGAATTTGCTGATAAATAGCCCAGTTGATGAGCAATTGTACTTAATTATATAGATTTCTGACATACGAGTAATCTTACTGAGCAGCAAAAATACGGCTGAAAAAATACTTTAATAATAATTGGCTGTTCTATATTACTTAGTTTATAGATTCCTTTGGTCAGTGTGTTTAGATTCGTCTTAATATTCTCCAGGTTTTGTTAAAATAGTGAGTTTTTACTCACCATAACGATTTCCTTAATAAAATCCACAAGAGGCCTCCAGAGAGACCTCTTTCATAAATCTTAACCTATCGCAGCTCTGCTTTACTTTACACTAGGATTTATCCGTCTTAAATGTGTAGAAAGATGAAAAAGTAAAACAAAATTACTTACGTACAAAGTAGGCCTACAAGTAACAACAATCACTAAGTGCACGGGTATATAAAACACAAAGAAGACACCGACTGGGATCACATGTGCAAACAGAAACAAATTGGATGCTGATCTAAAAACAGTTCTCTTGCTAAAAACTATTGGGGATTCAGTTGATTACGAGGTGAGAAGGTCAGCAGGCCAGAGTAATCTTCACTTTGGTGAGGCGAAATTTCAAATAGAGACAACTTGACTCGACCCGTTTTCACACATTGAATAATTATTATCTTCATTCTTACGTAATTGACGTAATTCCACTGCTTACTTGAGAGGTAATTTTTGTTAGTATTAATTCAATTCAATTCCATTGTGTCAACAAACTACAGATCTGACACTGTTACAACATTTACTAATAAACTGGGGCTTATTAAATAAGAACAAACATTCTAATACATACGATTGGGTAAAATACTGATACAAATACTGATTGGGTAAAACATTGACAAAATAGAAGAAAATCTTTTTTGAATAGCGAAAAAACTCAGTTATAAGATAAATCTTCAAACTAAAAAGCATTTATCTTAGCTAATCTTTATCTTAATAAACATTTTATTTGCAAACCTTGATACAAAAGAGCTATCCGAATTTTTTTAGTTAATATCTTTATTTGAAAGTCTATCCTACACTATTTAGGTTTCAATCGGAATTTTCTTGTTTGTATCTAATGTCTAAAACAACAGTCTACGCAAACAAGGTTCATGCTGTTACAAAATAGGTAATTTTAAAATTAAAGCAATAGTGTATACTTAAATAACTATGATTTTAGCACTATTAACTATAATAAACTAAGTTACATTTGATGAAAATGTTGAAAATATTCAAACTTAAAAGTATATCTGAAAGAAATTTACATTTTATCATCCACAATGCCAGTCAAGACGGATACGCTTTTGTGACAGAGTTAAGATTTATAGACAGTCAAAACGTCATGTCGCGCATCCAAGAGAAAACTGCCAACTTTTATCAGGCTATTACTTTTTCCCTTCCAATCTACAGAAGTAGTTGGTGTTTTTTTATGGTTGCGGTGATGTTGATGATGATGATGATGTTTGATTGTTGTTGTTGTTGTTGTTGTTGTTGCTGCTGCTGTTGTTGTTGTTGTTGTTGTTGTTGTTGTTCAAGGATATTTGCCCGAAAAGTCAATTTTTTGATAATACAAGTGATTAGAGATGGTGCGGAAGACCGTAAGCATTATTTTGGTAGTATTCTTTTTTAATTCGGTTGCCCAATCAAATCATTCAGGCGTAAAGTTCAATTTCTTGGAACAACACCGCAGCGGAGTGTTTTGAAAATTACGAGGCTATGTCTTGGGACACTGAATAGTATCTACAGGTCTGGATGTTAACATAATTTTTAAAGTAGCAGAAAAAAATTATTGCCGTTACAAAACAAATTAAATAAGCTAAGTTATGGTAGGTTCTAGGTATTTAATAACGATAACTAATAATAAATTATATAGGCCCTGCAGAACAAACTGTTTTCTACTAAACAAAAAACAGTTGTCAAAATTTTGAAGTTGTATCTTATATGTTTTGCCTGTTTTTGCCACTTGGACCACCATATCGCTCATAACTTACAACACTTATTTTATTTCCTGGCATTATCTCAAAACTATTAACACGAAGTGAAAACAATTTGGAAAAATCTTACCTGACCAAACAACCTAGAAGTAACAAGACAGCCAAAGCCAAGCAAATTATAAAGACAATTGCTTGAAATCCATTTATTTTAGAAATATACCAACAACAGAAGTGATTCGATGTGTTCTTGTTGTTATTGATTCCTTAAATCAAATATTCCGTCATATTAGGCACAGAGGAACAGGATTTTCTGTGACATCTGTTATTGTCATAACAGGCAGCCAGTGATGAGCTGGTGTGTAAGCCCTTTCTTTCAAGCTGCCCCTTAGCGATTTGTTTAAGTTAATTGAGCTGCCACTCCAGCCAGGCTTTCGCGGACAACATAACAGTTTTATAATCTAAAAACAATGATTATGTATGACATTGTTGAAACATTTTTATCAACTGGACTCACCTCGATAGTTCTAACAATAAATTTCGCTTATTCTTGGCACCTTATGTTTTCACAAGTAAACTTGTAAACATATTGAGAGGAAGTAGTTCCAATTAAATTCTTGAAAGTGTATGACGTCGACATTTTGCTGGGTAGGATGATTACTAATGACACAACGAGTAATGAATCAATGGTCTAGCATCAAAGCACAGCAGCAAATCGTTAGGATTTCTTAGGGCATGAATGGAATTCGCTTTATTGTTAATTAACCATAAAAGATATGGACCAGCAAGTTATATATGTTTTTTCATCACTCCGTACCGAAAGTAGCTACTTTCGATGTCAGCTGGTAGCAACGAAAACGATCGTTTCCCAAGCTCTAATTTAGAGCAAAGGAAAAACGATCAGCTGATTTTCCCTTGCTCTAAATTTGTTTTCCCTTGCTCTCAATTAGTTTTCCATTTGCCCGCTACGCGCTCTGACGTCGCTTTGCCGTTTATCCTTACAATTTAAATCAGCTGTTCTTATTGTTCAACAATGTAAACCGAAAACAGGAATAGGTATAAATGAGTTTTGCTGTGTTGTTATTATAGCGCATGTTTAAAATCTCTCGAAATATGTAGGCTCTCTGTGTTGTTATATCGGCTTATTATAGTAAATTTGTTATTATAAAAAAATGTTAATTGAGAAATATAATAGTTTGCATTTTACTGAGGTTTCTTCTTCAGCACTGTGTGTATTTTTGCGTCGTGATGAAAAGTACCGCTCATAACTTGTACCGAAAGTGATTTTCCGGCACTTGCTCCAATTATTCCCGTACTCGGTTACGCCTCGTACGTGAAACACACTTTCACATGCTCAGTTTCGCCTCACACGTGAAATTCGATATTCCTGTGTTCGGCTCCGCCTCACACATGAAACTTGGGCGCGCACCGGAAAGTGCCACTTTCGGTACTAGTAATGAAATATACTATTTCGGGTTATACATATAATATATTTATAAAAAGGAATAAATGTATAATCCATAAATAATTACGTAAGAGACATTTTTCCGCCAATATTGTTGGCCTTTGGTAAGTCGCAGGATGATGGGAGAGGACTCACATTGAAGGTCTCGGGAAAAATAATGAAATCGCAGAAAATGAGAAATAACATAAAATATCTGCCATTTAAAAAGCATTGGGATCTGAAAACGTCTGCTTTGTTCCTTAAAACATGTGATGTTGATACTATTCAAAACCTGATGCTAGATATAGATAATTTGGTGGATCTAAAACCGACTTATGAAGGTAGTTTATACTACTGTACAATAAATAATTATTATGCTTAGGGGCTTTTAGCTCCTTCAAGCTTATAGCAGTTATATATTTAAAATATATAATAGGTTAATAATAAGTCAAATATAAAATAAAATAGGTTTTTGAAAGGAATTTAATGTCTAAATTTAAATATATTTTAGAAAGACTTACTATTGAAAACCATGTTTGTTGTTCAGCGATCTGTAAAAGCTCGTTTGAGTTTATAAACTAACCACTAATAGAGATAAGTTAAATTACCGTAACAGAGTCAATGATCCTCAACGAGCAATGACCCCTGCAGTTGTTTTTTGACCCAAACATTTTTACAGTACAAAGTTTACAGTACAATTAAAAATGAATTGACGTCAATAAAAAAATAAAACATTTCACAGTTGTATTTGAAAATATAACCAAAAATTATCGAGGAAAATTTAATAAAGTCATTTCTTACACGAATCAAGCTTGCAATATACACGACGAATGCAACGAGAGGATTTAATGAGCTCTTACTTGAAGTTCAAAATCTGCCTCATATAAGTCCTACTATTTTCTTAGTTATTTGTTATACATACAATAAGTTTATTTGTTTTTCCATCTCACGACACTGTATAATAAAAATAAAATTCTATTAAAATACATATCTTAAAATTATGAAGAATTACAAATATTAGTAACGAATTAGGGCTATACAGCAATGTGACATACGTCACGAAAATCAGAGTACATTTAACACTTAGAAAAGATAATGAAATATTTACTACAGCAACTACTTAGCATTCTCACAACTATTTGATACATTACCTGTATTTTATTCAATGTCATATAATATGGAAGAAACTATATTTACAACTGAGGAGTTGAATTTAGGTAAAATATGCATTACTTAAAAGGAAATTGAGAAGAATAATGCAGTATTATTTAGAATAATGTATGGGATCCGGGTTTTACGCAAAAGGAGCAATTTTTTTTGTTTAACTAGAAAATAACTCATTCTCTGGAAGAAAAGCAGAGCCATATCATACTTTGCGGGGACGTGACTGGCCTGTAAGCCTTATCATTATCTACTGCAGAATAACATTTATTTCAGTAGAAATAGTTCCTATTAAACCCATTTATTTAGTTCAATCTCATTTTAAAATTCTAAAAAACAATTGATTTGCTCGAGTACTTCTTGTTTCATTTTTGTTCCACGTACTAAAACTATATAGTTTTTTTAACTTGCTTTCGTGGTAGTTCTTCAAGATATGCAAGCTCAGTTTATGTTGAGCAGTTAAGTGTACTTGCAGAGTACTAAAAACCGATTTCAACTGGAATGGTCAGCCCAGAGTAAGTTTTAACTTCAGAAAAACCAAATAGTACATTTACTTAACATTCGATTGGACTGTATCCATTTGTTTTTCTTAATTCAAGATGTAATTTAAAACAATATGATTTGCATTACGAAAACTTTACCTACGTTTTACATGAAATCAATCTATATTTAAAGTGTCCCCTCGGGCCGCTTACAAATTTTAAATATATTTTGTTGAATAAGTAAAAAACACCATAGACTGTTTCTTAAAATGCCTGTAATTTAGAGTAATGGCAAGAGGAGAGAATAACGGGGACAGCGACAGTTAATCACAGTAGCACTTGCGGCAACCATTATCACTGTTTACTGTTGAGGGAGGTATTTTGTCGTCTACCACCCTCTTCCAATCTGCTCTATCATTTATTTTCTATTCCAGCTGTTACCATTATTGTTATGTTAACATTATTGCAAAGATATGTCTATGTTTATTTTGAAAGCGCCTGTTAATATGGTGAATATTCTAAACCTTGAAACTAGAACTTAGTTTAAGCCTTTTACAACATTAAACCATTTGGTACACGGTGAGGGGAAATAATGAGATAACGGTTAAGCCTGTTCTTATGTTTAAAATAAGTAGTTTATCAAGCTTTTGTTTTTAATGACGTTGATAATCGGTGACACTAATTACTAAAGCGTAGGAGTGTAAAATGCATTGAATATAAATATGAATAATTATGTGATTTACTTAAAGGAATAATTGTGTGCGCCAAATATCACAATTAACTCATTTTAGTCAAGGTAAAAAAGTAAAGCACAATTTTACTTCAAATTTACAAACTACACCACAACACAAGATCCAAAGTTAACAATAATGACTTGTTGACTCGTTGACTTGATGACTTATATACTCTACTCGGTAGATCAATGATTCTTCTAATTCAATTTGAAATACAGCATATTCTTATAATAAATTACCATAAAAATGTTGATGTTTACCTGTAATGCAACCTGGTCGACGTGAACGTGTATGAATTAATGATGTAATGAACACTTGTAATGATGAGGCAATGATGTAATGAACACTTGTGATGATGGGACAATGATGTAATGAAGACTTGTAATGATGAGGCAATGATATAATCTCATAATCCTAGCGTTAAGCCATGCAGTGACAAATGTGATTACCTAAATATAATCACATTTCACCAACCAGAGTAATAACCAACCAGAGGTTGGTTGTTGTGACTGATATCAGCTTAAGTTAGGCATGCATTTTAAACTGTTGCGATGTTAGTACTACTTCTTTCCGAATATAGTAGATTAAATATAAATCATTGAATTTGACGATTCATTATTCAAAATGTCACTAAACTTTTCAAATTGACAATTATTTCTTTGCTAAATATTAATTCGGTAATAGTAGGATAACATTTATAGATATTTCTTAAAACAAAATTTTAGTAGGTGTCCTTGCTTTAATATCTTTATTTAGGATTCATAAGTGATATTTCCTGTAAGTCCCGAGAAAACTAGTTTCTATACACAAAACTCCCCAGCTTTTCAATGTCTTAAGTTTATTTTAAAGTTTCAAGGATTTTTACAAATATAAATAAAATTACAGAACAATAGAGTATTTTTCCTTTCAATTTATTCGTATCTACATGCAATTTCACATCTTTTCTTCGCACAAAGGTCCAGGAATCATTCACCATCCCTCTGGGAAATTCTAGATACATCTTTTGAAGAGTGGATGCATTTTGTACAGAGTCGGTATAAACGTTGGCACAAAGACGCGTGGGCTTCCATCGCAAGTGTATCTGAGCGGTGTCGCCAAGAAAGATCGAAGATCAACAGCAAAGAGATAAATTGTGCTTCAAGTGGATTTCATACTATATTAAGAATAAATCGCAATTCTAGTGGCATCCTTACAATACGTAACTAACAATCATTTTCAATGGATACACAGGTTATAATTGACACAACAGAACAATGAATTGAAAAAACCAACAAAACCACGACGACGGACGACCAAAGCTATTGACTACGGTTTTGTAAATCATAATTAAGTACATCGGTGGTTTAAAGTTTTCTCATAACATGATCGTATTCAGTTAAATTACGCAGGCAGTCGTTTCTAAAACCTATCTAAGAACAGCTTTTTGGACTTTTTCAGTCGCATATAGCTTATGGTTTGATCTTATGGGGACAGTCTCCTCACGTTAATGACATTTTGCTAATCCAAAAAAGGTAGTTCGTACAATGTGCCGTGCTGCATCTGTAGATCACTGCCGTCCTCTTTTTATTCAAATGCAGATTTTAACAGTAATTAATTTATATATTTTTCAGGTTTTGACTTTTATTAAGATAAATTTCAGTGAATTTTCAACACTCAATAACATTCTATTCATAAAACCAAGGGCAATTATAAATTAAATCTTCCACAACACAGGTTGTCTAGGATGGGTAATTCACACATGATTAATTTTATTAAGTTTTTCAATAAGCTCCCCTGCTCTGCACATAGTTGTTCAATAGGTATTTTTAAATCTAAACTGATAAGATGACGTTTGAAAAATCCTTTTTAATACAATTTCAGAATTTAAAGATATAGATGTCAACATAGAGTTTTGATTCTGTTCCCAAATATGATTGTATTTTTGAGGCCGCAGGTTAAGTTAGGTTAAGCCTTGACGTTGTCTTATATTATGTAATTAATTGTGATCGTTGACAATTCTTGATTCTTTTGATCACAGAATGTTGCACTTTGAGCGTTATATATACTAAATTATTTGTGGATATGTTTGTAAAACTATTTGCCATTCACATACCTTTCTATCTAAGATTTAGGAAAATAGGAAATTATACTTAATTTACATTTATTAATTAAAACGGTTTACAATTTGGTAACAGACCAGGAGCCAACTGCAACTTAGATTTAAAATGAACTAAATTTAGCCTATTCTAACTTAAACTACATTCTTGTCTTTAATTTAACTAACGATTAAAAGAACAGCAAACTATAATTTATATACCGGGTGTCTCACCTAAAGTGAACCAATAGCTAACTTTTTTATTATATATCTGACAAAGAACTTCTTATGGAGGACTTCCCTTTATTTTTAACGTTGCTTTTAGGAGTCACTTCGAAATTTAAAAATATTGCCGCCATTTCCCAATATGGCGGACAACTTTGATTTTTCTTTTGGAACACCCAATATTTTTGAATTCTACTCTTAATTTTAGGAACTTTTTATTATTTTCATTTTTTTCCCAAACCTGATGGTTAACGAGGTATGAGCAGTTAAAGTTTCATTTTTTCCCCTTTAAAATGCATTGGGATATTGATGGTAGTCTGTATATCAAAACGGTTGGGTTGAAAAAAAGATACTAAAGAGTAAAAATGTCTAAAAATGTGAGTTTAGTTGACATTTAATCACAAAATAATTGTTAGTCTAGATTCGCTGGTGGAAACTTGTTATTTTGGATATGATTTTACTCCATAAGGAATACTCAGGATGGCATAGTTAAAAGGACACAATGCATTTTAAATGGGCCAAAAACAAACATTAACTGCTCTTATCTCCTGAACCACTGAGTTTACGAAAAAATAAGAAGGAACAAAAAGTTCCTAAAATTAATCGTAGAGTTCAAAAACGACATAAAAACAGGGTGTTCCGTAAGAAAAATTAAAGTTGTCCGTCATATTGGAAAATGGCGGCCATATTTTCATATTCCGAAGTGACTCCAAAAAGCAGCTTTAAAAATAAAGGAAAGTCCCCCATAAGAAGTACTTTGTCAGATTTATAGTAAAAAAGTTAGCTATTGGTTCACTTTAGGTGAGACACCCGGTATACTCTCTGTAAGTAACTGTATATATTTGACATATAGTAAATTTATGCAAAATAATTTGATGCGGATAGTGCATTTATATGTTATGCAACGCAGTTCTGCTAAATCCCGTTGAAATACTAATAATCTAGTTTTAAAAAGTACCTTAAAAGGGGTTTTAATTAATGCAAAGATACTGATCAATTATAGATTTTTATTAATTTCTCTAAAAAAATTGTGTATTAAAAAGTAGCCCAATAAATCTATTGTACTAATTTCTATGGAAAAACAACAATGAATTCATTAGGACTATCTTATCTATACCAACGTTATTGCTGCAGGAACTTTCCCTAAGTTTTAAATAAACCCCGTATTTTTTTACCAAAAGCAATAAAACATGTGTGAATGTGTGTAAAGTGACATTCACAAAAACTAAGATATACGGGTGGCTAATGTATGCAAACCGATTCATTCATACGAAAAAATATGTTTTACCTTTATGAAGATTAACTGTCTTTGTGAGGAGGCTGCATCCGCATCTACAATCCGACTCAAATAACGTGGAATTGCTCGACCATAATCCCAATCCAAAAATAAACATTAACCTTATGGACGGACTTATGGTCCACGTTATTCGACTCGGACTATATAGTTTTGTATATTTAAAAAATATATTTTTAAATAAATTTTTTTCAAGCTTTGAAGATATTTTTGGGTAAAAAAGGTCAGTAACCCCTTGTAGAGCAAGATCAGGAAGCTTCCATACTTGATGTCGGACGCCGGTTGCCTGTAAAAGCCTTCCAACATTTTTCCTTTTAACATTTCCTTCTCATCTTTTTGCATCGCCTTACCTACCTTTCCAACATATAATGGATTTAAAAAAATGGTTGTACAAAAAGACTCTTATAACAATACACAAACATTAATTACAGGGCGAAACGTAAGAATCACAAACTTCAGGATAAGTGGTTCATGACGAACCACCAAGAGTATTTTAGAAATAAAAGTTGTAGAACAAGTACCAAAGTAAACTAAGTAAATATGTATGTTTTATCTTCACCTTATATAAATTAAGTTATTATGTTTTAATATCACAATAATAGTGTTGCTAATAGTGTTTACTTTAAAAACTAAAGATAATAACCGTCATTAATGCACTTTTCGAGAGGTCGGCTAGGACCTAAAGGATTTATAGATCAGATGTTACTGTATTTATTAAAGTCCAAAACGTACTACTGTATAATAAACGGTATCAGCAAACTGACACATACTTTCTCCCTTAAATCAAGAAAATATACAATAAAATAAAATTAATTTACCATCATCCCACAAATTCATACAAAATCTTTATTAAAATCGGTTTGCAATTATCGAAGATTTCGGTTTTTTTTTAAATATTTGCCATAAGAAAAACATTAGACAACTTACTGTGCTTACCGCCAAATGAAAATATCAATTATCTCCGCAACCAGTTCACGTAGACTAATAATTCAAAATGCTGTATTATTTACTTTTTCGAGTCAAATTTAATAATTGCAAGTATATTTTCTTTAGAAGTTACAGTTTTTGTGAAATTTGGAAAATTTGAACTTTTTAACACTTAAACCTAACTTCTGAACCTAAATTTTTACAGACATGCGGGTGGTTTAATTTTTTTGCATCTTAAGTACTAAATCATAAAATCTTATAAAAATTCCCACACCGCTACGAAAACCCCTTTTTTGGATTCATGGAGCACTAAAACGAATATTTCCACTAACTACTCATATTCGAACATTTTGACGAAAACAATACTTTCCACATATACTATGTGGGCTATAGGGGGGAGAAAGTAAAAGTTTTTTTTAATAATTATTAATTCGAATATGTATAGTTATACTTTTACTCGTATTACCTTCAGGCACCACATTACACCTTTGATTCTCTTAAGATTATGTTTTCATCTCATGAATTAACATTATAATATAATAAATACATCAAGACTTAAAACTTTACACTAAACATAAAAGATAAAAACAGATAGATTAAAGCCCCAAACCCGCTGGCAGATGTTCTTGTGTTTTATTAGAAGGTTAAATAAAATTCTATAAAATGGAACCATACAATTCCAGTTTTTAAATATTTACTACTTAAGGTTTACGTTATATTCATGCAGTTTTTCGTTAATCCTTTTGAAGCCTTTAAAAAGTTTGCAAAATACTCCTGCAAAAGCTAATTGTAGTTAGAATGAGTTTAAGCTTTATGAGTACTTAAGTCGTATTTCATAACATGATAAATCTATGAATAAGTATTATTGATCTTAACACGGACAAATATTTTTAATACAACAGTTTCAGTTTATCCGTCCTTCCTCTAGTCCACTTACTACACGATTTATAAGCCACCGAAATTAAGGAGGTCTACGTAGGGATATGGGATTGTCAAAAAAGGGTTCAGTAATTATGTTTATCAATTATGTAAATTCATGAATTCTTAACAAAAAAGGCTAAAGAGAATATTGAAGAAAATCGAAAAGAATATTTTTGTTTAAAAGCAGGCTGTTGTACAAATATCTCTTCAATAAAAAAGTTGTGACATAAAGATCAACAATGGGACATTCAGTAAAATGGTTTCGAGGCCCAATACACAAAGGTTGAAAAAACTTAGTATTAAACTGAATACGGAATTGAAAACATCTGTATAAATTCCACCGTAATGTTAAGTCTTTTTTTCAGTATCAAGCGTGTTTAAGTTGAATACCCCACGTGTCAACATCGACTAGGGCATGTGGAACAACAATATATGCTAATTTTGAACTATTGTCTGCAGTTTCTACTGAAACAGACCTACGCGAATGTAGAGCTACATATTTCTCACTCACACATTAAGGTACACTCGCTACTGCAGTTGTCTGCAATATCAGACATGTGGATATTGACAGAGTTGCTCCTGGGGTATCTGAATTTCGCTGGATATTCAGGTCTGCTGCAACAGGGGTATTTTTAATATATTTCGTTTGGTTAGAAAACAGCGAAATAAATCAATCTCACAAGAATATATAATAAATATCAAAAATTGATATAAATTTATCCATATTAATACCTAAAAAGAACCCCTTTAATGCAATTTAACAACCAAGATTTTCTGAAAGTGGGTAAAGATAAGACTGACTGTGTAGAAAACGGCCGTAAATGCATATCCTCTTGTATTTGGAGTACACAGAGGAAATAACTGGACGCGAAATTTCAAGTACTTTGCAAAACCTCTGGCCGAGTCTAGGGGTTTAAACTCGGCTCGAAAAACTCTTCATACTCGAGTACTCGCAAACTCCTAATTAGTAATGAATTAGATTGAAATTCAGTCCTGAAAGAATCCATGTAATCGTTTTATTTTATTATCGCTTATAACACACTGACTAATATGCTGTAAACCAAAACACATTGACCGCAAAAAATTGCTATTTCCATTGTATAATTAATTTTCCGATAAGGTATTTGTGGTGTAGCAAGTTTGCTACTGTATTTGTTGTGGCTTTCTTACAAACACATACAAATTATTCATATCTCCAGTCCGGAAATTTGTGAGTTTGTTTATTTATTTGTTAGTTTCGCTCAACTACAGTGCCAATTTACCGGATTTTTTTTTAAGGAAGTAGCTATTTACTTTAAGGTCCACATAGACATATTATTATTCTTTAAACCCTGGCTGACTCCCGTGGATTATTGAAGTTTTTATGTTTACCTGTTCGAAGGATGCAAACAAATAAAATATTAACAGCAGAAAGGAAGAACAGAAGTTTTGAATAATATTATTATATATGCTAAAGGTATCAATCCAGTTGACTAAAGATAATGCATGCCAGCCCGTGGTAAGAACGGGTAAGGCATCTAAAATAAAATATTTTTTTAGTCTGTCAAAAAGTTATTCCCATGCCGGGAATCGAACCCGGGCCTTCTGGGTGAAAGCCAGATATCCTAGCCACTAGACCACATGGGATTACATCAATATGTTCTAAAGGTAAACTTTTTTACATATAATGTATGAATAAGCCTTTTAATTCATAATGTTTTAAAGTTATTAAATAAATTAAAACCTTAACTTCGAATGAACATGAAAATTTCACCGTCTTTTTTTAAGGCACACAAGTAAATTATACATATTATTTTATCGCAGTCAGCCCATAAAGTCTACGCCAAGTCGAGACAATTCGAGAAAAATCGTTTTTCAACAGAAAATTGTACGTGATAATCGTTTGAGTTATTATTTTACTATTAATTTAAGCAAAACATATAAATAATATTTAGAGGATATGAAATGTTGGAACCAGTAAAAGGTATAAGATTTACTCATTTTATTTTATCCATATAGGGGGATAAAAATCATGAATAAAACTTGCACCGAATATATACATGTTTAGAAGTAAGTAGATACCAGGTCGTGATGTCGCACACATGTGGGTTTACTGCACTCTACAGCGGGTATTGAAGCGCGACACATTTGTTATTAAGTGTTTCTCTATATGTGCGTATCCTATACTCCTATGCGAACAATGTTTGCTTGCTTGATTGCACCTCGAAAACAGCTTCGAGGATTTCCTTCACTGGAAATAAGTAATTTCTGGCTAAAAGAAGTGTTATATGATCAGAAAAAATCTAATATCATAAAAAATTGAATTTTTAAGTAAAAGAAATTTAACTGCCATGCCAGCAACTAAACAACGACGAAAATACAAACAAATAACACAATCATGACAGATGTTTGTCAGCTAAAGCCATCTATAAAAATACAGCCTGTGGCATAGAATGCTTGGAGTAATAGCTACTTAATAGCGACTTCCCTATAGAGAGAAATTCGCTTGTAAAAAAGCGTATATATATAAATATTATGAAACTGAAATCGTTTGTAGTAATTGGATGAACTCGTAAACTTGAAACAAAGGCCCGGGAGGGGGGAGGGTTCATCAGGTATTTATACTTCATGGATGTAATTTTCCATTACTATAATATACCAAGTGATTTATTCCACAAAAAAAGGTTTACGCCTTTATACTTTCAACAGTTCGCTTTCAGGGTGGATTAATCTTGTCATTTTTACTATTTGAAGCAAACAGATTTTTTTAAGCAAACATCTACGTGATTTGTGTTGTGTTCACTACTCTAACTACGCATATAATCGAACACTGTAGTTACTGAAATAACAACAATGCAAAACAATTTAGAATCAATTAGGCTACTGCTTTCGATATTATAGGTTTTTACGAAGTTTGATTGCTGTGTCGACTTTTGCAATCGATGCGTCTTCGGCATCAGCTGATTCTTTTCCTCCCTAGGACGGAGATGAACTTCTTTCAATCAGCGACACATGATGAAAACTGCCGTTTTCGCTCTGGTGTGAAAAAAAAGTATTATATAAAACGGGCAAAGTTAGGTTACTTTGCTATGTTTGAAGATCGAGTACTTTTTAACGCAGCTGCATGGCTATAAATTTTGAAAACAGGATTACGATGATGAGATATTAAAAATTTTTACCAATCCTCATACAGTTGTGCTGTTTTTTTTAGTGTGTGCTGACAATATTTCCGATTTGATCAAATTTACCTTTAGACTATAGTATTAGTACAGCGTGTTTTTTTATCGTAATCCAAAACTTAATTTTATCAGTGAAGGGTTATCCCCCTCTAAGGTCCTCGGGTTTGACTCCACAGTATTATTTTCTTTGGTGATAAATAAAAATTAAGGTCTACGAACACAATTCACAGCATTTCCAGCACCTCAAAACAAACATAACAGATTCAAAGAGGTAGGCCTTCCTAGCAACGAGTGTTCGGAAATTTGATGGAGAGAGCATAACTTCATACAAATGCCAGTGGCAGATTGAGCAAATAATGTAAACTAAATGTGATCAAACTTAGATAGTAGGTTGTATAAAATGCAAAGATCCATAAAACAATACTCATTTCATATTTATATGTGCATTACTCAATCTTAAAAATGGGTTGCGTTAAAAAAAACACACCCTGTATCTAAGTATACCAGAATAGATTAGGTTGTACTTCAAAAACATTCTCAAAAAGTAAAACAAAATATTTTTCTAATGTTAGAGTAATTATACTATATGCTCAAAGTAACATAACTAAACAATCGATTTCAACGAATCATTTTAAATTTTTGCTAAGTGGGAATACTTCTGCGGGAAAACTTAAGCTGATTTTGACAACAATCCGCTTTCGCTGGAGTATTTTTCGAACTTTATAAAAGTTCCAAAAGGATTAACGAACTACATGAAAAGCGAATATAATGTAAACCTAAGGTAGTAAAATCCTCAAAACTGAAATTGTTTACTTTTTATGTGGTTTACGGTATAATTTGGATTATTCACATTATTATCTACTTAATAATCTTTGAAATAAAGTCTTTGCTCGTAAATTTTCGGCAGTACATAAATCTGGAAAAATTATAGAACCATAAAATGCATCACTCTTTTTATCAGCTATTGTCATGGAGTATACATAAAACTCAAGTTCATGTTTCTTTCAGGCACTAAATTATGTTACAGTAGGCTAAATTTAGTTCTTATTTTAAATTGAATCTTCATATAACCGCTGGTATTTTACTACGTCATAACCCCTTACGATAATAAATTAAAATGAAGCATATTTTCAACTACTAAACTTGTAAGGAAGCTTGTAATTCACCTTTGTACATAACGATGATTTACGTTTACTTACCAAAACATTCGTCCATAAATTCAAATCTTTGTTCCGTTTTATCAGTTTGAACAGGATTGTTACGTATCGTAGGGATACCAGTAGGATTGCGATTTATTCATGGAATAAAATGAAATCCTCTTAAGTACGGTTTACATCTTTGCTGCTGATCTTCGGTCTCTCTGGGGCGTACTGCGTCACAGCTCAGATACACGGGCGGTGGAGGCTCACGCGTCTTTGTGCCTCTTTTATATACACTCTATACAAATGTGCATCCTCTTTACATATGTATTTTATACACTCTAGTGGATTGATTTTGTATTCTTCTTAAACATTGTGTGTGAAGAACGATGTGGAAAATGCATATAGATGTAGCTTGTGTGCATGGATTATAAATTCAAATATTTGTAACATGTTTTTTACAAATGTTATTTCTAATAATGTAAGGGGTTGCTATAAAAGATTATATACAAAACGATCACATTAAAAAGTTGTTAAATTTTTATTTTTGTTTTTTTTTCATGATGTTTTGACTGTAAAGGAAACTTATACTACTTTAGTGAACCTACTGTAGTTATGTTTTAAAACATTTGTATAAATTTTACCTACTACTGTCGAATCAGACTTTAGTAAGTAAATTAATCTCAATTTGAAAAGTTTAGTTACAATGTGAACAATTTATTATCAAGATTTTATCATAATCCTTAAAAGATATAATTATCTTTCAGTCCAAGCGTTTGGTTTTGCTTTAATTTACAGTTGAATTAGGATGGTCTATATTATACTATCAGATAATTTTTAAAATAATATTCAAAAAAAATTACTGCTAGTATTACAACAGATTAAAATATAGAACATTTACTCCAGCTAACAACTATCAGATTTACCGACCACAGTCAGGTAATCACATTTATCACTACATGGCGTAACGCCAGGATTATTGGGTTATATAATTGCTTCATAATTACAAGGGTTGAACACATCATTAATTTATCCATTAATACAAGTGATCATTTAATTAATAATTCATCCACCCTCGTTCTGAGCAATGCATTGTAAGTTAACATGATTCCTTTTATTATTTATCACTAGAATACTTTTAAATAAAAATTAATTGTAAAAGTATACCCTAGTTGTTCTTGTATTGATCAAAATGAGAACGACTATTTGTTACAGTAAGTCTCTTTATTATACAGCATACATTGAGTTCATGCTGGGCCTTTTTGCCCGAGGACCTGAAAAGAAAAAAGATTAGATTTTCTTAAGCTTAATCCAAGATAATATCATGCCTATTAAAATTTTCTTTAGAGAAAAAGTAACTTAAAACACCAACCAAAAATAATTCCATTTATTTTTTATACCATTTCAACTATTTCTGTAATAAGATAAGGCCTAAATTAATTTATAAATACAGTGAAAACGGGGTGGGCGAGGGTTGAAAAACATTAAGTATAGTTCTGGACAGCCTTACTGGGGGGTGGAAAAATGTGGAAAGTCTACAAATCATCTGCTAAAACTCATGATTGTGTCGATCTGTCAAAACACTGTTTATGTTTTTAGGGCACATCAACACTACGAAATTTGTCTTAAAATACTTTACCGAAAGTTGTCTCGCGCAACACGAAACGTAATATTAAGTATTGCCATTACTAATGAGAATAAAACCTCTTCTTAGACCTGCGGCAAGCTCTGCGAGAACTTTTACCGTCATCTTACGTGTAAGTTTGAAATAGATTTCAACGAGACCTTGTTTAGATTTAATATTTATTGCATATGAACTTGCAGCATAAAATTTCATATTGTAAGTGCATCCACAGTAACTTGAACAACTGTACGGCAAGTATCATAAACAATATGCGCAGTAGACCAGCCAATCAGCAACCGTTCTGCTGGTCGGTGGTGCGCACCAGGACGGGACTACTTTTACACTTATTATTGTGCAAGTCGACGCACCAGCAAGTCTCACTGCAAGCCAAATTAGCACCAACCACAGACAGCTGATTTATTATTATAACATGTTTCTAAAGCTTCTAACTCATCTTTTATTTCAAGGTTAAATATTTATTTGTCAACAAATGAAGGCTATGTTTCATTCTAGTAATGAAAAATCTCACGAGATTTGGCGTAGTTTCACGAGATTTGCACGTGAACTTGCTGAATCTTCTTTCAAGTATTAGACTACCATGACGTCACATCTTTTACTTACTCTCACCTGCGCAAGATACCTACCGTATAAAGATTCTAGGTACTGTGAGTGCATCTTTACTTAAACACGTGATCATACGATCGATTGCCAACACAACACAGATGTTTCACGTCAATTCCGACTAGTGCACTCACTCGCCCGCCAGAAAGGCTGTTCAAAACTATAGTAGTAAGGTAAAATGAAAAAAAATAACTTAAAACTCTTATGAAAGCTTTATTGTTATGTTCAACAACAGCTTATTGCTATGTTGTTATGTTTATTGTTGTTGTTGCTTTGTTGTTGTTGTTTTGGAGGTCTCAGGGGCTCGGCTTGGGCTTGGCCTCCTTGCACTCGGCTCCCTCGCGGTAACTGACTCGACACTTGGGCGGCGCGTCGCCGTCGTAGTCGCAGATGCTGCAATGTCCTTCTTGACAATAAGGTTCTTCTGTGCAACAGGGCTCAAATTGTTTGGCTCCCGATTGACTTGTAAGACCAAACAGTCCCGCGGTACAGCCACAGCAAACCCCGTCACAAAACAAGCCTGGAAAGTCAAAATATTTCGATTGTTTTAATTTTTGCGTACTTTTAAAATTGAAATAACCGTTTACACTAACACGTCAACCAACTTTAACCAAATGGATTTTCCATTCAGTTTTATCATTTCCATTATTATGTAATTCCCATAATGTATTGTTCCCTTAAGTTTTTTTTTTTGTTTTTGAGATAGCGTAGTCGAGTTACTCACACTAATAAAATACCTAATTTGCAACAGACCTGTACACTCAGCGAATTTCTCATGCTTAAATAGGTAATCAGGTGAAATTTCATGTTAAGTAAATATACTGTAAAATAAATGTCCGTTTCTATCCCCTAATACTTGATTAAGATTGTTTTCCAATAGCAAGTTTGTAACAGGTTGTATGTTAATGGACTGTTCTTAATTTGAGTGTTAAGTCAACATAGTCTGTAAATAATTAAGTAAATTCAGGTATATAATTTGTCTTACAATTTAAAATTCCCTTTCCAAGCAAATACTATTGATTTGGGGCATTTTCATTAATTATTTAAATCTTTCAACCTGAAATTTGGGTAATATTAATTACGTGAGGGTAATTTTAAGATTTATCAGCTTTTCCAATAATTCTGTAAATTGACTTAGAGAAATACAATAAACATCTAGAATTGCTTTTTAAAGTTTGATCCAATTATACTCACTGGATTTACAAAATAAAATTATGCAACATCTTAGATGTAAAATTTATTTGATTAAACCCATGACATTTTACACGTTCATTCAAAATTTAATCAAGATCGGACATTTTTACTTTCTCCCTCCTATACAATGTATATGGAGAAGGTATTGTTTTGGTCAAAATTTTCAAATTTGAGTTGTTAGTGGATATATTCGTTTTAGTGCTCCCTGAATCCAAAAAAGTGGTTTTTGGCGTGGTGTCTGTCTGTCTGTCTCTCTCTCTCTCTCTCTCTCTCTCTCTCTCTCTCTCTGTGTGCGTGCGTGCGTACGTGCGTGCGTGCGTGCGTGCGTGCGTGCGTGCGTGTGTGTGTGTGTGTGTGTGTGTGTGTGTGTGTGTGTGTGTGTGTGTGTGTGTGTGTGTGTGTGTGTGTGTGTGTGTGGATGTATGTGTGTGTGGATGTATACAAAGCTAGAGACGACACCAGTGGACCGATTTTCAGTCTAACCTAGCACAAATGAAACTATCAGCTGATTCTTCAAATAGCAAGAACAAGATTGAAGCATCATTGGGAGGTATCTTTAAAGGTAAACAAGCTGTAACATTTTGGTTTTCTTAAGTAGTTTGCGTGTTTTATTGAGCAATATAACGAAAAATAAAGTTCATCACACGGACCTAAAGCTGCTTTTCGTTACTCGGTCATTTTTTAACCTCGGCTTACCTCGGTCGTAAAACTTGACCTTTTACGAAAAGCATTACTTTATGTCCTAGTAATGAAATATACTATTTTAAGAATAGACAAAAAACAAAATGGACCTCGAGTTTAGGTCTCACTATGTTTCCTACGGTAATGTAAGTACTTCCATTCGCTAAAACACCGACCAATTTTTAGGAATAACAGTGCTGGTTTACTCACAAAGCAGGAGGACCCCACAAAGTATCTTCACCAGAGCCATGTTCAACTCTAACTTCTCCAGAGTTAAATGCTTCAACTGTTCAAGCCCTGTAATCTGCTTACATCAACTGCACAGCTTGTTATTTGTACAGTGTGTTGTATTTAACGTTCCACATGACATGATTTTACCATAACATCACAGTGGTATGTTTTCCACATTTTTCTCATGACTTTCACATCAAGTCCTAAAATGTAGTATACTTCGTAGAATGAAAGGTGTTTTAGATCAAATACTAAAACGATAGAGTAATAAACAGTGATCAAAACAACCGTTGTGATTGTAGTTCTGCTTTAATTCTGATAAATTATCATTCACATTAAACCCAACCACAAGATATGCATATTTATAAACTGTAAGTCTATATTAATTTGCAGTATAGATAAAGAGAAAATGTGTTAAACGCGAGTTCAAAATGATGTGCTTGGGTCACAGAATCCGTTAAAATCTATGACCGTTTTGGTTTACGCTTTTATTTCTCAATGATACACAAGCAGATGTTGAATTTTAGTTCAAGGGATTAAAATAACGGTCATTTTCAGCTATGTAGGCCTCCGTCTCCCTTATTTTGAAAATTGTGCGGCCTAGTGAACATGGCTGTCCCATCTAGTGAGATCGTCATTGCAATTTTGTAGCTGCAGTTAAAAAGATTCGTGGACAAGGAGCAGAAGTATATTTATAATAAAAAATCTACAAATAAAATTGACAAGCCTAAAACCTAAAACTGTAATGTTCTTTGATAAACCTTCGAAGAAATATTAACGAACGCGAGCGAAAATGATTCACCCATAAAGATTCTATATTTCATATTACGTATTGATATATAGATATTTGGAAGGATCGAAAGCGCCTTATTGCAAGCTAAGGCAATAGGGTCTAGAAAGTTTTTTACACTAGAAGATATTTCTAATAATGGAAAATGATTGACGGGACCAGTTTTCTCCTTGAAGGAAGAGAAAATTAATCTGGTTGTTGATGGGACGATGACAAGGAGGTTAGAGTCTGCACTGGATGTGCTGCAACAATGCTTTAGTTGATGAAAAACTGCCCTTTTATTTCGCCAGGTTGGTAATAGTGAGGTGGAATAATACGGTAATTTAGTAATGAGGTACCATTCTTGGAACGGAAATAATATAAAACGATTCGAATCTTATGAGAATGACCAAGGATTCGAATAAGCTCTTAAAAATATGTCATAAATGCTAATAAATTTATTCATCTCAATAATACCGGGTGTCCATAAATTATCTTTACAAGTTTAAATGTCTGTGGAATAAAACGTAATAGTAATATTTGTGTGGTGTTTGGTTTTTTATACAAACGTATGATCTCAAGTTTATTTGGATCAAATTTTCATTGTTGTAAATTATTTGCTTGTTACCATAACAGCGAAATTAATGAAAATGGCACTCACTCAAGGCCGCAAATTCTCTTCAGAAGAAAAAGCAAAGTGTGTTGCTTGGTTCTCTTGTTCCCCTGATGTTACTCCATTGGATTTCTTCGTTTGGTGATTTGTTAAGGATGCAGTTTATCGAACAAAGGTTCAGAACCTTGTTGAACTTCGACAAAGAATCATAGATTCATTTCAAATAATTGATGAGAATCATCTGCGCAATACTCGGAGAGAGCTTGAATATCGACTAGAACTACTGAGGGCAATGCAATGGATGGCGCACATGTTGAGTTAGGTTAACCTTTTGTAGTATGTAACCAAAACTTTGCAAACAATAATTTTCAGTAGAATAAATTACACTGTCTCTATTTCATGTATAATGTTATTATAATTAAATTATAATTAAATTTTTAAAGATAATTTGTGGTCACCCATGTTGAACATTTTCTTACATCGACGACGTACGAAAACTTCAAATATTAGAAAATATATTTTTATGTTCGACCCATCAAATGGGTTGTCTCTCATTACTGAGTTAATTGTTTTTTGATTATAAATACAAAAATGAAATTACTCCCCCTCATTATGGCCCCAACCTGATAAAATCATATGGCCGCTGGAGTACTATTGCATGTGACCTCCACTCCGACAGAAATTCCCACACAAATTTGACTCTACAAAAATTATAACGATCTAATGCAACTACTCATAAAGTTGTAATACGTATTTAGATATCTGAAAGAACTAAAACATCCGGTAAATTGAGAAATCCGGAAAAATGAGTTAATTTTTGTAACCTATTTCTTTGTGAACATCTAACATCCATCGGATTTTCAACTAGGAAGGACCTAAGGAACTAGGGGAGAATTTAAACTAGGACTAAGGGGGTTTGGGAGATTTTTTGTACGTTAGAAAACCCAATTATCGATAGTAGGCTGTATTGCATACATTAAAATAAGATGTTTTTCATAATTTTTTATTAAATCGACTTAAGTAAAAACGTTAAAAATCATAAAGTTATTCAGAATTAAATAATGCAATGGAGCTTACTCCTAGTTTTGTTTTCGAAGTTTGTTGAATAAAATCTGTTAGAATGTTACAGCCGTAACATCTGTTCAGAGAGATTGTCAAATGTTTGTTCGATGCCAGGTTTCAAAGTTAGTTCCACTGACATGTTTACTAAAACATTTGCTGAATATTTTTTCAAGCGCTCTACCTACGTATTTTCTCAAATGTCATTACGCCCGCATTAATTGGCAGATATGCATGACATCGTAGCTGTTTAGCCTTGCTTGCCATTCGTGCCTTCATAAAATTGAAACCACGAAAGAATATTATGCGTGTTTTTTTTTCAAAACTTGCTTTTGAACCGTAAGCTAAAACCTCATCATACAATCATAATCCATTCAAGAGCTAAAATAAATTTTAGTATTCTGTTTGGGGGAAATTTTATCCCCCCAACAACCCCCCTCTCACCCAAACCCTAACCTAAAGATTTTAAACGGTGATATACTCTTTTTGACATATGAAGTAGTAACTTTATTGTGTTTGATATAAAATGTTAATTAAAACGTCAAAGCATGTTTTACTATTGTAATATTTGTTATATATTTATTTCTTAAAATAGTAAAAGAGATTCTGGTGTGCTGATGAAGAGAATTAACAACAGTATCACCAATGGGACAGTTAATTTTCATAATACAACTTTACACCCTGCCCAACCTCCTCCTCCCCTTAGGCTACTTTAAAATTTCAAACGCCTTAGTTTCTTTTATGAAAAATCAAATTAAAAAACACGAAAAAATAAACATTTTCCTAAAATAAAATTCAAAATCGCTTTACACGTTCTTAAAATATTGCTAGATTAATCTATCTATATATACTTATTTAATACGCAAGGGGTTTTTTTGTGATCGTTACTCCTCCTAAAGTCCTGGACCGATTTTAATAATTTTGGTGTCGTTAAAAAGAGCTTGGCGTGAAGTTTTGCAGGACATAAAGTGAAGTTTATGAAGGTTGAGCTAAAGGGAAGAGCCCTAGGTGCCCTTCAAGTTTCATAACAATTAATTGATTAAATAATACTGCTCTTTATTAACTTATCGCTATTAACTGTGCGTAGTCGCAACCTGGGACACCAGTTCAGTTACAATTGAGATATGGTCGTCATAGTTAAAATGTGTATGTTGTGTTTATGTATAATTTATGTAAATTGTTTGATATACTATTTTTTTCTTGAGTTGGCAACATTGAGCATTTAGTCCAGTCATATTAGGATTTTACCTAGAAATAATTCCCTAAAAGGGGAAACTTTGCATATGTGTAGTACTAATACCCATTAACAACATATCAAAAATCAACATTCGTGCATGCTGTGCTGCGGCCGCCATCTTGGAAAATGGCGGCCAATTTTCACTTTTTTGCTCATATCTCACTAACCGTTGGAAATACAGAAAAACTGTAAATACAAAAGTTGAAGAGCATAAAAAAATACATCTTTTTCCTATTTACACTTTTGCTGTATCTCTAATGGATATCGAGAAAGATTTAATAATAACAATAATAATGTAATAAAAATAGTATTTTTGGCAATTAAACACATCAAATTTAAAAGTGTATGACATTTTTTAGTTATTGAGTTTTATAAATTAAGAAGATGAATATGTAAAATCAGATGCACTGATTATTATGCCCATATGTATGGTAGAAGCTTGGTAAGTAGCGTGAAGTTCTTACAGCAGGAAATAATAATACTCTATGGAGAGAGATAAGGTATTAACTGCACATGTGAATGTTGTTACTCAGCTGATTATAATAAATTGACTGTAAACAGTCATACAAATAATGTTTGATATTTTGAGGTTCTGTTGTTTTTGCATTGCATCAACAACATATTTTAAGTGAAAGCTAAATATATAATGTTCGTTATTAAATAAACATTTTATGGAGGACAAAAACTGTATTATATGCAAATCAAGTTTGCAAGAAGGGGAAGGAGTCGAAGTTAAAAGAGGTCTGAGCTCTTTAATTGAAGCTAGTAAGGAAAGAAATGACGGAATTCATAAACTGTTGTCATCAAGTTCGCATATTACAGTCCACGTCAATTGCCGAAAGAAGTACACGGCAAAGAAAAATATCAAGGCACGGAAGAGGGAACTTGCAGAGAGAGATTCTAGTCCAGCTACGTTACGAAGTAATGTCACTCCGTTCAATCTTAAATCGCATTGCATATTCTGTGCGCAGGAGATTGATCAGCCTAACAACAAGCTACCAAAGAATAGACAACGGGTGGTATGTAAAGTAACAACTTATGGTATGCGTGAAAATATAAAGAGGTACTGTGATGAGCGCCAAGACGAATGGGGGAATGAAGTAAAACGACGAATATGCACAATAAGCGATTTAATAGCTGCTCAAGCGAGCTATCATACAGATTGCTTTACTTCATTTAAGACGATAACTAAATCAAATGAAAGAGGTCGACCCAAGATTGAATCTTGTGCTACTGTGTTTGATAGGCTCTGTTCTGTTTTAGATGAAAATGATGATTGTCAGTACACGCTCGATGAACTGAAAAATATCATGTTACAAGTTGCTGAGAATACGGATTATTTGTATTCAGATAAACAGATAAAAGACCTACTGAGGGAACGTTATGGAAGTAATTTATTGTGTACAACTTTGCCAAATAAGGCATGCATTTTTACTTTTAGAAGTACTGCTGACAAATATTTTATTGACAAGTGGCAATCAGAGAGAGAATCCGATCCAGAAGATGAGAAATTACGTATTGTTAAAGCTGCTGCGACCATAATCAGAGATGACATACGTGGCAAGTTCTATAATCTAAATGAGTATTCCTCCTTCACAAACTTGGAAGAATATGGCCAGAGTGTAATCCCAGAGACACTAAAGTGTTTTACCGAGAACGTAACGAAGCTAAAAAGTGCAAAGTGTCCTAAAAGTCTACTTAGGAAACAAACGACAATAAATCATGCGATCATTGCTACTTGCAGGCCACGTTCATTTCACTCCACAATTCATGTTGCTACATCAGTTTATCTTTACAGGAAATATGGATCAAAGAACTTAATCAACTTTTTCCATTCGATTGGCGTGTGTTCTTCATACGCCGAGGCAACAACGTACCTAAATTGTGCTACCGTACATTCAGCTCCTGTCATTGACGAATCAGCATTTATTCAATACGTGTTTGACAATGCGGATTTTAATATTCGCACTTTAACTGGACTTGGAACATTTCATTCCCTGGGAGGTATAAAGTGTGTTTCCCCTTCAAAAGCAGTCACCATGCGATCAACCTTCCCTCGTGATATTTCAACTAAGATTGACAGTAAAGCAAATCAAATAGTACCTTTGCTAAGCTACAAGCCACTCGTTAAATGGATGAAAAGTATAACTTTGGTACCTGTGACTGTTTCAGAAGAAGCTTCAACTGACCTTAATAAAGGTACATGCCTCGATTTGCTTTGGGCTGCTAATTATGGCAATAACGAAACGCCACAGGCGTTCTGGAATGGATTCATGCAATCTGCAATGGCTCAATCTGGTAAAGATATTACAATGACAATACCGGTTCCATTCATAAACCAAAATCCCTCTGATAAATCAACTTTGTATTCAGCATTGAATTTTGCAGCCGAGCCAAGTAGAGAGCAAGGCCGATCTTGTGTAGTAACCCTTGATCAACCACTATACATGAAGTGCTCTGAAATAGTTTTGTCCGCCGATAAGAATGATATATTAAGCTCTGTGGTTGTGAGGCTTGGTGGATTCCAATTATTGTTCTCATTCCTTGGGTCCATTGGGTATATCATGAAAGGGAGCGGAATTGAGGAACTGTGGGAGACAGTGTATGCTAAAAACTCAATTCCCCATATGATGACAGGGCACTCCTTTTCACGTGCTGTGCGAGCACATATTCTGACAGCTGTTGTTTTAATTCAGCTCATTATTGACCCTGATGATACTGGTGTATGTGAGGAAATTAAAACGCTTCGTTCGAAAGTGCTCTCCCATGAAGTGACTTGTAATGAAGCTGCAGAATGCAAGGAGTTGCAAGACTTTATGTCAAGCTTTCAAAACAAGTGCAATGAGCTAGAGTCTGAGAGCCGAACCGCTAAATTGTGGGTAACGTATACCTTAAGCAAATCCTTCTGATATTGAACTTTATCAGAGCTGAGAAAACAGGTAATTGGACATTGCACATTGCAACAACTACTAAGATGATGCCAATGTTCCATGCTGCTGGTCATACACTTTATGCAAAGTCTGCTCAGTTGTATTTACAACAAATGGATAATCTTAAAACAGTTATGTCTGCAGATGAGTTTGAAAAGTTCATTACTGATGGTTGTTTCACGATAAGACGCCAAAGTAAGGAATGGTCAGGTACACGGACCGACATGAATATTGAGCAAAGCCTAATGAGATCGATGAAAACGGAAGGAGGATTGACCCGAGGTCGTGGCTTCAGTGATGATACTGTCATGAGATGGATTCTGTGTGCTCCTGTTTCAACTGATATTGCCACAGCAGTTGAAGATTTTGCAGGTATATCTTCTGGAACGTCAGAGCAACATAAAGACTTAAGAGATAGCAGTATGAAGAGGGATGCAAATGACAGAGAAAAATTCATGAATTGGATTAAACAGCACAACCCTTTTACAGTATCAGGTAACCTAGTCAGCATCTCCTCTGGTGTCGTCAGAGACAATACTGTGACATGTGATCTCGCTGTTGAGAAAGGCACAGACTCCATGGCAACATTAATGGGAAAAACATTTCATGAAGTTGATATTCCACGAAAAGCAAGAGTAGTACAATTAGCATCTATGACGTCATCAGTTACCGTAACAGGAAAAATAGTTCCTATCAATGTACAACAATTGTTTAATAGGATTATTTAATTGCATAGCACTCCAGAAGAACTAAAAGAGTGTTTTAAATATGAATTGGCACCAAAACCCACTGCGCTATGCAATGAATCGTCTATGAGAAAAGGTAAAAAGTCTTCTCTACTTACTGCTTTCAAGGAAGAGGAGCAAACTATAATGCCCAAGCAAGATTGCATTTTTATCGTCGATGGAGGATACCTGTTACATTGTGCAGTGTGGCCTCAATCTTTTACATATGGCAATGTAGTAGACGCTTACAAGAGATTTGTGAATGCACACTTTGGAAAAAATACTGTTACAGTATTTGATGGCTATCCAGACTACCCCACAACTAAAGGACAAGCCCATATGCTCCGCTACAGGAAACAAGTGCCAGAAGTTCAATGTAATGAACATGTTCACGTCACTCATGGCCAGTCTGATTTTCTATCTAATCCAAAAAATAAAAAGGCCTTCATCACTTTGCTTTCTAGCCACCTAGCTTCCAATGGATTTGAAATACATCAAGCAACAGAT
The DNA here is from genome assembly GCA_035578135.1 of Flexamia atlantica. Taxonomy (NCBI): domain Eukaryota; kingdom Metazoa; phylum Arthropoda; class Insecta; order Hemiptera; family Cicadellidae; genus Flexamia; species Flexamia atlantica. Next base: position 1,217,227 of record JAQJVK010000014.1, on the reverse strand, counting down.
GATGCTGACGTACTGATCACTACAGTAGCCCTGGAACGTGCTACACATGCTGAGAAAGTAGTTGTCGTTGCTCAGGACACAGACATTTTAGTCTTACTAACATGTAGATCCACTACTGAAAACATGTGGCCTCAATCTGGTTCTAAGAGGAAGAGTATGTTCAACATATCTAAACAACGGGAGATCTTCGAAGAATGCAAAGATATCCTTCTATTTGGTCATGCAGTGTCAGGATGTGATACCACATCTAGTCTTTTCAGAAAAGGGAAGGTAAAGTCTCTGAATTTATTGAAAAAAGAAGAGCGGCTTAGAAAAACAGTGAGCGTTTTTAATGACAGAGATGCAACCAATGAGCAAATTGCAGTAGCGGGCGAGACTTTTATCATTGCTTTGTGTGGTAAATCAGCGAATAAAACATTGGATGAGCACAGATTTTATATGTACCACCAACATACTGCCAAGAAAAGGCTGCAAGCACATTTTGATGCTACCCCCAACATCAGCTGCAGCTTCCCAACACAGCTTCCGTATTTATCACCAAGTCCAAAAATGGCTTGGACATGATTTAGATCCGTGTCAGTGGGGCTGGAGTTTGGTTGACAATTCACTACAACCAATTCCAACCACTCTTCCACCAGCACCCGAGAGAATTATGCACGTAATTTCTTGCAACTGTAAGACGTGTTCTGACTTTTGCGAGTGCAAACGAGCAGGTCTGCTGTGTTCAGCAATGTGCGGTAAATGTGAGGGGTTGTCATGCGAGAACTCGCCTGAAGTGGACATGGATGAATCCAGGATGGTCGAACAAAATGAATGATCAAAATGTAATATTAACAACTGTTTCACTTTTTTGTTTGTAAATAATGTTCAAATATAAATGGTAACCTAAAAATTTATTTTATTTTAACTATAAGTATGCTCAAATGCCAAACCTTGCAGATTCATGATCGTGTTAAATTGAATTTCCGACGTGAACTGCAAAAAGTGCAAGTTTTTTATTATTAATTTAAGTTTTTCTCGATAACCGTTAGAGATTCAGCAAAAGTGTAAATAGGAAAAAGATGTATTTTTTATGCTCTTCAACGTTTGTATTTACAGTTTTTCTGTATTTCCAACGGTTAGTGAGATATGAGCAAAAAAGTGAAAATTGGCCGCCATTTTCCAAGATAGCGGCCGCAGCACAGCATGCACGAATGTTGATTTTTGATATGTTGTTAATGGGTGTTAGTACTATACATATGCAAAGTTTCCCGTTTTAGGGAATTATTTCCAAGTAGAGGGATATTTTTACCTAATATGACTGGTTTAATTTACCGCACGCAAACTCTTACCGCACTCCAGCTGATTTGTTACCTCACTACAGCTGATATTTGCCGTACTCTTTGTTAAACGGCGACCTCCCACACTGAAACGGAAAAAAAAAAGCTAAAATACTAGTGGAAATACTTCCGATTTCCACTAGTAAATATTAGTGTAGTGTTGCGTAATATCTATTAACTATTTATTAACAGTTTTGATATTAGATTTTACGCATAAGTGAATCACACCTAACATTGGTCGAAATAAGAATTTATATTCAATTTGAATAAACGATATTTTGCCTGCAAAATATTACAGTTTCAGTCATGTTTATGTATTGTACTCTAACACACTTTCGATTGTAATTTAAGTTCTAGTTCATGAAAACGTAATCATAAAGATCGACGAGGAACTAGGGAAGTGGGCCAAACAGTTGGGGAACTGTGAACTGGGAATGACGGAGTAAACTGGCGCCATCGAAGTTATGAGGCGAGGCAATGAATATTCCCGTCACACGAACGATGATCAGTCCAATAATTACCATATATTAATTTATCCACAAAAACGTTGGTACTATCATTTCACTTCAAGTTATTTTGGACCACTAAAAGGTATTTCATATAATTACAGATAAGAAATGCTATGAGAAATGATACGAGAAGATTTCTTGTCTAGATTAACATTTACCAAAATAACTTTTCCGAAGAAAATACATACATAATTTTACAATGTAATCTCACAAAACTATATCTTACTCTCTCAATTAAATTGTGTTCACACAATCAAAACCTGTCATGTTATTTTTATTACGGCATCATTATTATACCTCGAATTTCTTTAACAGTTTAAAAGCGTTTGTGTTTCCAGGATGCAAGATTTAAGACCACTACTTTTTACCACATCAACGTCCAATGTATTATTCACGATCGGTTTTCATTGGCTAACTCAAAGTGAAATCATTCTCTTGCTTTAGTCTAACTCAATAATTTTCTAAAAGATATACAAAACATTTCTAAAATGCTGAAACATTTCCTTTAACTTTGTGTTAGTAAAACGATTTACACTCTCACACTTATAATAACTTTGTATTACTAGTTTTTTTTACCTTTACGCCTCATTTGGAGGGATCATTTGATAATTCACACTGCAGTGACGAAGGCTTTTATGAAATTGTTTTTAAAACAGTAGACTGGCCGTATTTGTATGTTTAGAAATTATATTTTTTGTTGAAAATTTAATCATTAGTCCCAAAACATGACAAAAATTGTTAAGTAAAGCTCGGATGAACGATGGCATTAACTGTATTCTTCACAGAAATAATTCCTTTAGATTACAATCAGATTAGAAAATTTTAAAGACAAATACGACTTTGGTCATTGTACTAAACTCTGATTTGCTTCAATGAAAGTGCTTGGCAATTAATGATTACAGATAGTTGCACACGATAGAGACTTATCATCATCATAGTCCATCATAATTTATGGCCACAGTGTCAATTTATGACATAGGTTATTTATGGACATCTTGGAGGTAAATTATGATATTTTTTGTCGATTCATAGTCATTTTCCTTCAATTTCGGAAAATTCAAGAATTTGGAAAAAGGAGGAACATTTGTATGTAAGGGATAGGAAAAATTGTGTTTGAGGTTGCTGAGGATTTGTCACATAAAATGGGACTATTTCTCGTGGGGTTCTCTAGATTGGAACCTGTGGATCCAAGTCACGCACAGCCCGTCGAGTTTCGTGTATTGTTTCAAGGCTTGTTTATTTTCGACAGTTTAAGCTCATGAATTGAATGTTTTTCCTATACACTTTCCATCAAAATAAACAATTGTTTGTGAACCAGTTTCAAGACCGAGAGGATTACCTTGTGTTGGTTTGAGCCAACACAAGGTTACAACATTTCAAGAACATTGGCTCAAACCAACACAAGGTAATATACAAAAAAGTTCATATTTTTTTAAATGAGCAAAGTATTTTTCAGTGCCCTAATGACACCATCTTTTTTCGTTATGTGTTTATCACATTAACGAATACAGCTGATTTTAATGCGATGTAGTAAAAGTATCGTTTGAAACAAGAGTGAAAGTGTTTTACTTTCTCGACCATATGAACTCGAGTATGTAAAGTGCCACTTTACGTTTTTGTTTGAAATATACTACTAATTTTAGTTTGCTATGTCACAAGTTTATCCGTTGTTCGATAACCATAATAGCTTTTCCCTCAAGTGATTCAGTTTTTATTTAATTAATTTGCTATACTTGCTTTGAACTAATATTAAGTATATATTAAACCATATTTTACCAAAATTCGTCAAACTCTGACATTCCATAAAATAATTATTAATTTCTACCAATATCCAGACTGTACTTGCATGGCTTATAAATACCATGGAACTCCATGGCCGGTGAAATGCATTTGCGATAGCAAACTGTACCTATAGTGCAACCGGCCATCGGTCGACAATCTTCACGCGCTATAATGCATTTTTAATATTAGATTAGGGCTTCTGGAAGTATAAGGAACGCGCCAAAGTCGGACGACGACAAAGTCGGACAGCGCCAACTCTGGACTGTTTTTCCGTTCTGAGTTGGCGCTGTCCGACTTTGACGTTTCTGTGCAAAAATGAAACAGTCCGGGTTTGGCACCTGACGCTCCCGACGAATCGGGACTATTTCAAAACAGTCCGGGTTTGGCGCTGTCCGACTTCGTCGCTGTCCAACTTTGGCGTTTTGGGAAATTTAAACAGTCCGGATTTGGCGTTTTCGACTTTGGTAGCGTCCCGAAGTATAATTCAGAAATTGTTATCAACTCTAGATGGTAATCAATAAAAATATATGTATACTATACGAGCGATATATGCTTGTTTCTTGCTCGCTTGATTGATTACGTAATTATCTCAAAACAGCTCCGAGGATTTCCTTCAAATACTGCAAATAGCTTATTTATGGCACAAAATATATTCTATTTAAGAATAATTGTCAGTAAAAAGTAGGAAAAAGTCAATTTGAAAGTTAAACTTTAACATTGATCCTTACGGGTTGCCATGATAAAAATGCGGTAATGATCGAAAAATAAACAAGATTATCATAACAGTTGATTGAAAATTCAGCCATAACAAATGTCAACAGTAATGTGTGCTGAATAATGATTACGTAGATGTAAAAAAGTGGACAAAGGGAATTCAGTGGGAACACCGAGTAACCGAATAGTAATGATATTTCTTATTTCCGTTTAACTGGTTAAAATGAAACATCACCAAGCAAGGCTCGGTTCATCAGGTACCACAACATCATTCAGAGTACTTTCTTTGGACGAGTACCTTGCAGAACATCATGACTGATTATAGAGGAATCCCCAGATACTGATATAAAACAACTTCCCATGCCGGGAATCGAACCCGGGCCTTCTGGGTGAAAGCCAGATATCCTAGCCACTAGACCACATGGGAGCTTACAGTGGCATATTTTATGTACTTCAATGAGCGACGTTGATTATTATTAGAATTGTAAAGCTTATAGCAAATATTTTTATGATGTATGATAAAGAAAATACTCCTTTTAATCTATATGAAATGTTAAATATTCTACTAATAAGTGATTATCAGAGTGATTAAATTGACAATGAATAGTGTTTTTTGTTTACAACTTTACATTTAATTATAAGAGTACGATGGTTCCAACAAAAATATGACATTCGTTCTTTATCTTGTAGAACACAATTCCATTATTTGCATTAAGTTTAAGCTAAAACGGAATTGAGGTATACTTGATGCCAGACAGTAATTTAACTTATTTCAGGGCACTTATTTAAGAATATTAACCATGCACCTTAAAATGTTTAAGTTCCGTAGATAATTTAACACTTTATTTATAAATAAATGTTCAACTTCGTTAAAGGTTTGTTTTCGGTTACAAAACCTTAACATCTTTGATATTAGTTAACTTAGATTTAAAAATATATTGAAACGTTGGTTATAGGATTTTAAATTTAACGTCCGCTTTCCTAATATTGTATAAGATCCATACAAAATATTTTTTGATGGAAATTATTTGTAAAATAAATAATAAAAACAGTAAACTTTCTGAAGGACAAAGCACATTTCTGACAAATTATTTCAATGACTCCTGTCATTTCAAAGAGAATATTTTACTAAAACAGTTAGGTGTAATAAGACACAGCGAGTAAAGATTTTCTAGAGAATGGGGCAGCCAAATAATTTTCAAATGATTTATAAAACTCCAATAAAAAACACTGATCTATAATCGAAGAATCTGAAAAAGTGTCACTATCGGTTATCCTTCAGATAACTATTCAACATTCAATAAAATGTTTAAAACACCTGTACCGTCAAGTGGCCTATTCGCAGTTGATCACTTGATGGCACAAGTAATTTAAATCTTTTATTGATAGAAAAAGTCAGAATCTGAACAATCTGTGTTATAAGACGTATTTTATTTATTTACAGTATATAAAAAAAACTTAATTTGAAAACAAACATTTATTTGATTTTCAAAAATATGATTATTTTTGATCTGATAACTCTACAATCACATTTTCCCCACTTTTTGTTCAAAGGAGAGAGGTTTGACTCGAAACAAATAGTCTTTTTATACCGAAGAAAATTGAAAAACCCGCGTTTTTGAAAATGACAAAGAGGCTTGCAGTTTTAGTACACGAACAGCTGACGTCCTTGTCATCTTCTGATTATTTTCCCCCCAGGGTGAAAAAGAGCTTCTTTATAGGCCCAAAAACATGTAATAAAAATTGACATTTTCGCAGCAGTATAACGAAAAGAATTTTCCAGCTTTTCTGTGGCGATTTACAGAAATTTTATTTTGGTTCAATGAATAGTCCCGTACAATAAAAATTGGGTGGATTCAAAATTGTTTCAATAATAATCTTAAGTTCAAACGCTGTGTACTGAAACATTATTCGAATTTGTACTTTATTCAAATTAAAATTCTGTTTATTGGTTTAGAATTTAAAAAAATGATATATTAATCCCATTAAATTGTTAGAAGTGAACGAGTTAAATAAAATTAAGTATTTCAAACCACATTCAGAAGCTAATTATGTTTCATCGAGTAAATGTTATCCCCAAGAGTTTTAATCATCAAATGTATTAAATTCAGGAATTAATTAAAAAGTTCAATATGCTAAATCGAATTATGAAAACTATGTTTGATTGAGGTAAAGTCATTTACAACACACCTGAGATATTTATTGGATTTATCATGTCGAAAGAGTCTACCAGAAACACCGATTTGAAATATAGAAATATATCAATACGTAAGAATATGCTACGTCTTAATTCTTGGAATCCCAAAGCCAATTAAACTTTTAAAATCAAATCTTCAAAGCTTAACTCGTAAAGTCTTAAGAGGATCTCTCTTAAGTAATTTCAGAATTGTTGCTAAAAAAGCTTTTGCCACCTCGTTATTAATTATTACTTTTTACCAGATATGCTTTGGAATCGCATTACATCCAATTAAGCTTAAAAGGCTATAAAGGCTTGGAAACATTATTAATCATTGGGATTATACAAACAAAACTCATTTCATATGCTTTAGAATGTTTATTTCTAAGGAACAATGGCTGATTACGCTTTAAATCTCTTGATTGCAATACAGCTGAGATTTATGATGGAACATTGAATGGCTCACATTAAAACAATGACAATCGTTAAGAAAGATTCTGCAGCCAAACGCTATTTTAATGTGTTATAATTCGAGAAAACATTTGTTTCTTATGTTTCCCTCTACAGGTACATGCTTGTAACTGATTTCAAAGAATATATAGGTTAATACTTCATGGTATAGTAATATATTGATGTTGATGATATTAATAATTATAGAAATGGTTTTATCTGTCGATATTTTAACATATTTGTTATCTTTTAAATATTTCTTAAATCATTTTCTAGGTGGTCATCATTTGCAAAACCTTGGTTCTAGTTAAACCACTTGACAGCACTAATTTTTGTACCTTCAAATGTTCTAAACCAATTAAAACCTTTTAAAATACAAATACAAAAACATTAGTTTTCACTATTCTATATAAACCAACGCAGTGTTTATGATTGAGATATTTTATTTCCATTTTTATTTCTTGACGAGTCTACTCTAAATAAATTGGACCTATGAGTTCACCTGTAACCTGACACCTGACGTCTATATCTAACCAATTAATGAAACAATTAATGAAAACATAAGATTTACGTATAGTCATAAATGACGTCTTAGCAATGCATAAAATAAATAAAACTCATTTACATATGAACAAAAAAATTTATACATACATGTAATAGAAACAATACACGAGTTTATGCCCGCGAGTTCATTCTAAAATACAATCAAAATAAGAAATTTATCAGTCAAATCAGATTTTTAGCCGGGTCCTTATATTCAAAATTACTAATACAAACAGCAGCTTTTAGCGAAACGCTGCATATTTTTTTATGAGTGTCAAGGAAAATTATACATTAAGCGGATTACTAAAAGTCACATGTTTTAAAAAGTTCAAATTTATGTGATTTGTACTCGTAAAAAATAAGTTAATATTTTTCGATGGACTCAATTAAACGATAAATTCATAAAATAAGTTGACGGGTGTTCAAACACCACTCAAATCAGCAAAAGTTTACACTTTTGTGAAACATTTAATGTGGTAAAGTAATGTTTTTTGGAAAATATTTAACTTGAAATTAGGCGAAAAAAATCTACATTCCAAACATTTAATCCAAACCAATTACTTAGCATTTTAGAGTAAAAGAAATAATTATAGCAACACAATTTTTATTGTATTTTAGTATTAACGTTTTAAATTATATCTTGAGCCAAGGAAATATTTTTAATATTGAATTCGCTTCACCTGTTGCATTAAACATTGATGAACACAAACCGATGACAATTTACTTAACTCTTTTGTGAGTATAACTGACGCCAATTCTTGGGGCCCAGTGCGGTGGATGCGTGGTAGTAAAAACGGCTAATGCGCATGCGCAAAAACGCGTCACTAGAGCGCAACACTGTCATTCTGCTCTCAGCCGTCAACAATAGCGTGTCACTACATGTCGTCCTAAAAACATCGACCGACGGAACATTGACTCTTATTGACGATTAGTGATCTGTTTTGATTCTATTCAATAATGTAAATTTTTCATTAGTATTTATTAAAGCGTCTTGATACTCTGAACAACGATTGCCACAGAAGCAGTAACTACGTGCGAGCTGCCGAATATACGCAGCCAGGCTAGTACACTGTCGGCCGCCGCTGCCGCTACTACTCCCCTTTCCTCCCAGCCTACCCACTCCCCGCCCCATGCGTGGACTAGGCCCAAGAATTGGCGCCAGTTATACTAGTCTAAAACTAAAATATAGTGATAGTGATTCGAAATGTATGATCTCTATGAACTGAGCAGATTATGAAATTAGCCTTTTAAAGTATGTATTACTGATGTAAGTCAAATCAGCGTAAAGATTTTTACTTACGACTAATTTTTCATTCATCAACTGTCTACCAATTTTTATTCGAAGCAGTAGTACTAATTTTAATCAAACATTTAATTTATTTTAATTTATATAAATATTTCGAAGGAGAACCTACACGGTCTTTGTTTTACACATTGTTTTTGCATTAGGGTTAGAGTGCTGTAGCTTCGACCCCAGTTTCAGTGATAACATATATTTTAGATCAACATTAAGGTTTACACTGTTGTCGATTTTTTTATAGAGCGTTTGCTTCAAGCTAACAAAACGTGAATTCCAATGAACATTTCATAGCTCCTTCAAACCTGTGCAAAAACAGGGTCAGCGAATAGGACTCTATGATAACTCAACGATACTTTTTCCTGCGCTTCGTTTGATCGTTCTTCAGGCAGTTAATTGCTTGTTCCAGGTCCGATGTTCGCCGTCGTCAGTGCAGCTCTCCTCGCCGCAACGCTGCGTGTTCCTCCCGTGGCTTCCGAGAGGCTGTTGGATACAGGTCAGTAATCGACAAATTTATTTTTTACTTATTTACTTACGCATTTAAACGACTCCCCAATGACAAATCATACATGCAAATAAATACTTACGATGAAAAAATATGGAGCAGATTGCTGTTTAATTGTTTGTCTTTAAAAGGCTCTTCTTTAGTTCTTCACATTATCGCTCTGATAGCATTATATTAAAGACTGACTCTATTATTGCCGAAAAACGTTCTGTGTTTATTGAGGTTCCAATACCTCGGTCTCTGCGTATTAAAAAACTTTAAATGTTATTGATTCGGTATCAAGTATTAAGGTATAAAATATCGTAGTATTTGATGGATAAAATATCGTAGTATTTGATGGATAAAATATCGTAGTATTTGATGGACAAAATATCGTAGTATTTGATGGGCACTGAATTTTTAACCGGACAAAATGTTTTTTATAAAACTAAAATGACAAAAAAAGTTTTTTAAAATATCTTTTTAAATTTTAATTGTTTGGTAGAACGATTTAGGCGAAATACAACTTAATTATGAACTAAACCACAAAAGAAAGCATTGCCTTTATACTCAGTCTTTGCCAAACGACAAGTCCTGTAGCAAAATGTTAAGTAGTAAAGCTAAGTAGTAACGTTCTCTATATGAAACTAATTTATTAACTGTTACAAGGGAAAGGGCCATGTTAAAATGGATTCTATGTTTTATCCATAGTTTTGTCCCCTTGTCAACATAGTTAAAGCTAATCTAAAGGATTACAGTTCGTTCTTTCTTATAAATTCGAATTTAAGCATAGCATCCAACTTCTTAAAACTATATTATATTTATCTTCAACGTTTGGGTGTGATTGAAAATATTACAAGAGTTAAAAAAATAGCGTTAGAAGTTACAAATGCAGGTCATCAAACGAATTGCATGAGCACAAATTGTATGAGAAAATTGAACACGAATTACATGTACATCTTTATTTACATGTATAAGAGTTCTAGTCAAATTGGCTCAGTGAAAAATTCCAGATAAAATATTTTCGGTTGTACAGTTTCCTCTCGCTGATGCCGGAAAATTCGCGGAAACGCTTTTATTGCAAAGTGCGTATCGCTGAAGAGTTTTAATAAAAACAACAAACCGTGTTATTCTTGGAATATGAAAATAAGTTCTTTCCCATTTTACCATCGCCTTATTAATTTTACAAATTTCTAACTTGTATCGTGTTTTATGAAGTATAATTTACCTGTCAAAAATTTTAAATTGATAATTATAAGTTTTGTAATTTTGGTTAATGATTATAACTCTTTAATTTTTTGGGCTAATGACTAATTTTTTTAATCCAAACTAGATGAATTTATAATTTTAGATGATCTTTCAGTTCAAAAGTTGTTGGAAAATATGTTTCAATTCTAATTGAAATTTGATTTTATCTATCGTATTTGAAAATCTATGTACATTATAATTATAGTAATGTGATCATATGACTAAAGTCAAAATCAAAACGGAGAAAATCTCAAAAGTATTTATAAAATAAAGTTATTCTGGGTTATCAGTGCTCTCAAGAAAGTTTTTCAAACACCTACAGTTATAAGGCAGATTGTAAAAAACACTTTCAGGATAAACAATTTATTATAAACATAAACAATGAAAATATTTACACAGCTGATATAGTACATTTCGTTACTAGTCCGGAAAGTCGCTGTTATCGGTACGAGATAGAGTTTCAATTACGAGGCGAAGCCGAGTAACTGAATTCTACCGAGTACCGGTATAGCACTTTCGGACGATTCACGAACGGTACTTTTCATCATACACCTTTTATTTACTATTTTATAACTCGTTGGTACGTTAAAAAATTTTGAGGTTATATTAATGTTATCAATGGTTACATTTCTGTTGTTTACTAACAAAACATATGATAAATCATTTGCACTTTTTAACATTATAGATTGAGGCATATTTGAATCAACCATGTTTATATTCGTATGTTCGTAAACACACCTTTACATTACTAGTACTTTTTCCAGTTTTTACATTACAGTTTACACAACCCACCTGGTAACGGTTACTTTCTATCACAGCTGAGAGTTTCTTAAACAGTAGTTAAACGCAATAATATGATGAAAAAGCTAAATAAGAGACCCTTTTCTGTCTGATGGGTTGAGCCCACTCGCATTATGTCAATTCAAAGCTATTTTTTGCCCGTTGAAAATGTTAATTATACTGACAATCAAAAATCTGACAAAGCTGATCAGAAAGTATTTGGTTTAAAATCAAACGTTTTGCTTTTAACGTTTCGTTTTCATATTAATATTTCATTGAGTTTTCATTTAACGTAATTAAAAAGTAAAAAAAAAACCAGGTATTTTATATATTACCGCATGGTGCATTAAAAATAAAACCCCATGATATTCATTTTTTCTCTTCCCATTTTTCATCTGCCTTCACCGTGGCCGTAGAAGATTTGGCCAAACTGTAGATAGGTAATATTTTAAAAACTAATTTTGCCATATAGAATTTTCAATTAAAAATCCTTTTAGAATTTGTAATTTTTTTAATAAATTTATCATATAGGCGTAAAAATCTTTGATTACATTTTTTTATAAATTATCTTTTATTTTTTTGTGTTGCATTTTCTATTTCATGACATTAGATTACTTTGCATGAATATTTTACAACAGTACTACAATGTCGTGAGTGACTCTCGTGCTAGTGCACGAATGCAAAATCATTTTATAGCTCTTGATTTGAAAGTTAAATGCACTGCTACTGCCAAAGCAGTTAATTGGGATTTCAATCAATCGGGCCATTCAACGATGAAATTCATGTATTAAATATTCATCATCACATTTCATTTGCTTAACAAATAGTAGCAGAATTATATCACTACGTAATAGTTTTAATATCACTGAAAATTATATTTATTTACTAAATATTAGTTTAATAACTAAATCAAATAAATATGAGCAAACAATAAATCACAAGCTGCTTAGTTGTTTTTGTTTGTTTTATTAATTACATTTTGGACATGAGAGAGTTTTAATAAATTACGCGAAAAAGCGGTTTATCGCAGCATATTTACCTTTTAATGTTAAAGAAAAGATTCTATTCCGCGATAAGTTTTCAATAACGGAATAAAAAAAATGAAATGCTCGGTATTTTTCTATTTTCTCAGTATTGTACTTTCATTATGATTATTAAATATCCTACACTTGCACTGTACATATGCAAATAGGCTTTGTACTAACAATCAATACGAATATGAAATAACTAACACATTTCATCAAATTGTGGTTATCGCTCTAAGTTTAACCGATGCATCGTCTGAAGCTATTGATGAACATACATCCTAAACATATGTGGAAGATTAAATCGCATTAATGTGTTTCCAAACTGTTCATTTCGGATGCAAATCTCGTTCATCGTGCAAACAAAAGTCAACTCACGTCACGCAGGCGCCGCGCCGTTCAGACAACGTGTCGTACGTATCACGACTTATTTACCGTTCCCACATTTCATCGCCGGTTCAAATAGTATACCCTTTAGAATAGTACATTTGACCACCTTCATCATACTTAAGTGAGTCTTTAAGGTTTGAATTAGTTTAATTTTGAATCTTCGATGGCAATTTTATAACTTACTTTATTCTAAGATTCAAATATCAAGACGTAAACTCTATACATCATTGAAGATTTAATAGTGTTTTCACTGTGATTGCTGAAATTTCTCTATAGGTGAAACTATTATTATTTTAATCTGAGAAAATGCTAAATAAAGTGGAAATTAAAATCAACTTTCCAACTTGCATCTCAGCATTTTTAAGAATTTCACTACCAATCTACAGGCAAACTACAAAAACCTTTATTAAGGGGTAGTATTTCTCCTCGAATTTCTATGGGTATTTGTATTCTAAAATTCTAAGTAACCCCCTCCCCCAAATATCACTTTATTGATTAGATTTGTTCGTCAAACGTTTAAGATTTTCACCGAAACTCATGTGCACGATATACATTTCCCACATCTAATTTAGTTTACAACTATTTTTGTATAAACTGGCCTGGAACTTTTTGGACTCGCGGAATAGTCCAAACTGTGGTTGTATTTATATAAAGAGAAAACAATTACTACGTTAAAATATATAAAAAAAAACAAATCAAATTTCGACTAAATTATGTGTAATTTATACTTACATGAAATATACTGCAGTTAGTTAACAATTATCTTACATTTAGTGTGATATCTTACTTTAACGCATAAACATTTTTTAAACATAAACATAAATATTGTTACATTATAAACAACTCCATCCTCAAACTATCCAACAACTCCAACCTCGGGCGAAAAAGGTCGACCTCGATCGGCCTTAATCCTCAGCTTTTCCCCACGGAGGATGCCCTAGTGGCGTAATATCAAAGGCCTAGCCCGAAGTAATGTGTGAAACAGTTCCAGGCTAGTGTACTCGGTGCCGAGGGAGGTGGTTTAGTCGGTAGTTCACGGGACATCGAGCTCGTTGGAGTCCGACACTACTGAGGGGACAGTGAGCCCCTCAGTGTGCGTAAACGCATTCCACCTCCTACCAAAAAAACCTCAAACTATGACACTGGAATAAAAAAACGCTTAAATTCCATTTAGAGTTTGTAATTTTGCAGATGTGATGTAGGAGGTTTGAGGCATTTAGCAATCGCCAACCACAAGCTGCACAATGTGTGAGAGCATGGTAAACACGTAAGCGAACACAAATCTAGGGAAAACAAATATTCACACTATCATTGAGACTTGTGTTATATTCCCAGAAGGTTTCATTACTCTGAGCAAGACACTCTACATATTTGTTTAGGGCATATATCGAGCTGATTGAGAAAACAAATGTTACGAGATTGGCATTGTTGATGGCCAGTTTTAATTAGAAATTTGATTGGATTCATGCAGTGCCAGAGGCGTTTGTGGTAATATTTGTTTGAATCTGCCTCAGTATTTTTTTCTGTTTAGTTAAAATTATTTGTCATTTAAAAACAAAATTGATATTTTAAAGTTTTTTTTCAGAATTGAATGGAATTAATTGATATACATGTTCGATTTATTAGAAATCACACAAACAAGCATGGCAGATAGTAAAGCGTGTCATTGATGGAGTTAATCAGTTATCATCAAAGAACTATACTACATGGTAGTATAGTTCTTTGGTTATCATACACCAAGCCTGGGTTATATTACCTGCTTTGGATGATTAAAATCTAGTATTGGAGATAGTAATGCGTATCATTGTTGGAGTCGATGCAGGCGCTACCAGCTGCTTTATGGCAGGAATAATATCATAGAGATGGCTATGATAACTTGGACGACAATCAGCTGTAAAAACGTTAATAATTAAGCTTGCAGGAATTTTGTAACTATCAGCTAATCGCTGGTGCATGAATGGTTTCAGGTACTTGGATAAAGTCACTAGATGCAGAGCGGAATAAATTGGATAATGGATATTGTTGTTCAAATATCGTTCGTTATTAACTAAATTAATGAAATATATGCTCATAGATTAGTTATTTTTTATGACAGGAGGGGAAAAATGTTGTGTGTATTTCGGAAGAAAATCACATTGTCTCCCTCGGAAGAATTGTTGCCCTCGGCAAGCCTCGTGTGAAAGGGATTGCAGTGGACACCTGTTTTGCCTCTTTTTACCCTTGTATGGTGGGCACGTTTAATTTTTATTTTAAATTCATTATCATAGTATATCGTCAACAATGTGGGCAATTAAAAAGGACAGCCGAAAAATCTGACACAATGAAGACAAAACAAAAATATTTTAACAAAAACTTGAGAATTAAAAAAAAACTTGGGAGTCAAAGGGTAAAAAATTAGTAGCTCTCCTGTTATGAACGCCTTTGAGCCACGAGTTTGGTGGAATAAGTCAGCTCACGATTCAGGTATACAAACTATAACAGTGGAAAAAGCTGATTGCGAATTGCGTAATTTCTATTATGACAACACTTTATTCAAATTCAGAGCTCGCATTGGTATGGAACCTGTATTATACAGTGACTTCTGTGCCATAAAATTCATTTTATGCGACTGGTTTGGATTTGGTTTGATAATGTAGCTTTTTATAGTATGCTTGGAATATTATAATTGGTGCTCATAGCAACAGTCGTAGACAAAATAACAAAAACATTTCTTTCTCATCCCAAACAGCTAACTTCTAACTCATTCAGACAAGCCGTAAATTTAATAAAAATAAAAACAATCGTTTAGTGAAAAGTAAAGTTACAATGCATGTCAGCTCCGTTATTCGAAACGATCGGGAATAAAATGAATACATTAAGAAAGAAGATCATCCCTTAAACTGCAGTAACTGCATTCCTTTAACTATGCTGCTGAACGGCTTCACATTATCTAGAACAAACGATTTCCACTTATCCTCGAGCGAATTTCTCTATAAGTTCCTCTGTTTTTATGAAGATGTGAAATAATGCATGTCATAACAAAATTCATGTGGGCCTACCAATAACAACTACATCCATTTATAAATCACTGTGACGGAATTATGTA
Source organism: Flexamia atlantica (assembly GCA_035578135.1). NCBI lineage: Eukaryota > Metazoa > Arthropoda > Insecta > Hemiptera > Cicadellidae > Flexamia > Flexamia atlantica. The sequence goes on along the minus strand of JAQJVK010000014.1, from coordinate 1,201,425 downwards.
ATTCTTGTTCGTGAGGTAAATTCCTATTTTGTTTGTACACTCCGTTTACTAGGCTCCAGTCTGTGGATATTTTTTAAAGTCCTAGTTCGTTGCAATTAGCTCGTTCTAGTGATTTGTTACTATTAAACTACTGCATCCCTTTTTTGGGGTAAAAGGGTTTCGGCGATACTCTTGGTTTAATTAGTAATTCGAAAGTTCTTTGAATTCTTGAGAGGTGGTTCAAAGTGAAAATAGCGTATATTTTTATAAGCATACATTTAAAGTTTGCCAAAAAAAGTAGATTTGTTGTGACGTAGGAGTTTTCTCTCTGGCAATTGACGCTGTAAATTAATTCCGTATTAATTTCGTACTAGTATACCGAATAAATTAGAATTTCTTTGGAAGGAAGGAAAGTAGCCTTGTAACCTAAGAGATTTTAGAAGCCCACTAACCTTATAGAACTTTAATCGTCTGATTTTTTATAACTACAGTACACCTCGGATTATCCGGACCTCACATTATCCGGATCCCGGATTATCCGGACTGGTCCATCCGAGGAATTGAAAAATTAAAATTACGGCAAACATGTGATATTAGGGAGTTTACGAGTGAAATTTGTCTTCTAAAATTAAAATTCAAATGTAATAAATTACCGTAGGCCCCTACGCATTTGGAATCTCAATAGTTGAAGGAGACACATTGCCTAAGCAGTACATTGCGGATTTTGGTGAACATAGTTTTCTGGTTTGTTACTTGGGACGCTAGCAGTAATCAACAAAGGCGTAGCGCACGGCAATTTTGCAAGCTAATTTATTGCTGTGACTTGATGTGTCACGTAATTCTTTTTAAGAAGAGTTAATGTATTTAGTTTTGAGTTACTTGAAGTTTTGTTATGATTATTCCGAATTTGAGATACTTTGAGTTATGATTATTTAATCTTAATACTTTCAATATTTTAATCTGGTCAAAGACTAGGTTTTTAGGTTTGAAATAAAAATTTAAAACCTAAACCTTGAGTTCGGTAAAAGTTAACATTATATTTGTACGACTAATAGTGAAGTTTAGTTCTTAAATTTGTTTAAAAATTAATTCCCTGAAAAATTTGAAAGACTAACATGTTGTAACTGCCTTGATACGCAATTTGCAGTATCAATTTATAGCAGGGGCTAAGGTACGCGATTGCTATCTAGGCGATATTGTAATGACCTCGGATTATCCGGATTTTTTGTTTTCCGGATCGGTGTTCCGCCACATTAATCCGGATAATCCGAGGTTCTTGCCAACGGCGATGGTTCCTGTAGAGGAATGCCGTAATGCTTGCAAGGGCGACAATTTTCACGAGGCGCTTTTCTCTCAAAATACACACAACATTTTTACCTCACCTGCAATAAATATCCTGACCATAAACATTAATTTTATTAACTTATTAAGTAAAAAAACATAAACTTTGTTTCGTTATATTATTAGCGCCTGCATCCGGTAGCATCAACCATTCATGCACCGTTGATCAGCTGATTGTTCCAACGTTCAAACATGCGTAATTCTAAGACGTTCTCACGGCTGAATGTTATTCTTATTTTATTATTCCTGCCACTAAATCAGCTGTTAGCACCTGCATTCGTTGAGCTGCGTACGTGAAAATTTAAAGGCACTCTAGTTTTTGAATTGTCGATTTGGGTCATTCAACCGTATAAGTTTGCTTCGTCTCCCGTCGGGAGACAAAGTAATCATTTTACTACTCCCGCTGGGAGACAAACTTTTATTTTACTCGCCCATTTTAAGGAGTAAAAAGCGTCTAAACATAGCAGGAAAGGGAAAATAACTATTGTTCCTTCTCGTATTAATGGAGCGGGTCGAATTACATTTATAAATGAATTGGTTAAAACTACCAAAGTAATTTAATTCTAAAAAAGCTATCAGTAGTTATAAAAAAATTAAGTTCCTACAGGAAATTTATTACCAATATAAATTGAATAATTTTAAACTGTTGAATATACACTATTCTTTAAATTTATTGGGGAAAGTACGAGTTGAAATTCTATATTAATTAACCCAGTTATTGATAAAGTGTGTATCTTTATTAATGTTTCTAGACAATCTTCACTATAACAATCAAACAAGTACATCCCATGAAATCTAGATATCAATTATATTTTCGATGATAAGTAAATATTTCCAGTACTTTCTAAGGATCCTAGAACATTATTAAATACTATGATAATTTGCGTCCTTTTAAATAAAATTTAGTTTTTATTAAATTTAGGATTTTTAATTTAGATAGGATTTTAAAGCTTTTAGGCTCTTTATGATACAAACGAATAGTTTAAGTTATAAAAACTAAAATTTAATAACTGCCAAAACTGATGAAAATTGATAAATATGTTGTGGATTAAAAGTTTATTTTTACTGTTTTACATAATCTGTGTGAGTGGCAATTGGAATGTTAAAGAGTTGACGCTTTAGCTAAAAATAAATCCATCACTGTCACTGTAGTTAATATGCTCTGACGTGAAATTTATAGATAAAAATCAATAGAGATCTTTCTATGATTCGTTGAATCCAAATTATTTTTACATAATCTTGAGGCATAAGATAGAATATCTGAGGTTGAGTATGTAATTTTGAAATTTCCATACTATTTCATTTGCGCTTTTAATAGGGGTAAACAAGTAACCACTTGTGCTAAATAGTACGCCGAACCTGCAGTTAATCGCAAGATACATTGTTCCATAACTTCAATTGTTTTTACCAGATCAAAAAGTTCACTGGGGTCTGTTTAATACACATTTCTTAATTTCAGCCCGACTTTTCATTATGTTTAAAAGAAAAGATTTTTTATTATAACATGAACAACAGTTTTTCCATTCCTTTTTTATAAATTTGATTATAAAACCAAAAAAGAATTTATGGAAACAAATATTCACATTCCGAAATCGCGATAAAAGTATAACTTACCCAAGTTAGCAGAACAAACTTCCTAATCTGTGCATTGTTCAAACGAGAGACTTCTGGGAAAGTTTAGCTGGGAACGCAATAATGCAGAGACTACTTTCGACTTTCCATTTTATCAAATAGGATTCCCCGTGAGTTCCAACATCCAACATTCCTTGCTTCTTTTTGTGCAATCGTATGTTCTGAAGGGATAAAAATAGTGTATTTCATAAAAAATTGGAAAGTGGGAGTTTGCATATTCATGTCCAAAGGTTTGAAGTGTAGGCCTAAGATTTATAGAGTAGTTAATATGGTCCTGTATAAGCAAATAGTATACTACGTTACTAGGCCAGAAAGTACTGTTTTTCCGGACGAGTAAGATAGTTCCCGCTCAAGCGGAAGCGAGTGTGGGATTTTCATGCGAGTACGGTAAAACTTACCGGCCGTGTAACGTAGGATACTTTTCATCATACTACTCAGAAAAACATACTTTCAATCGTTAAACGCAATCTTTACAAAAAACAAATGCGTTTCCCACTCCTTCAAACCTAACCTAAAATAAACAAAATAAACATTAGCGGCTGCTTCCAGTGCTGCCACTACATTCCTCTAAAAAGAAACTAATAAACTCGCATTAAACGTCGGTTTTCTGCAAATCAGCTGATTTTTACTTTATTTTCCTTTTTTCGCAGTCCGGAAAAAGTTTCCGGCCTAGACCGGAAAGTTTTCTCAGGACTGGTTCGTCAATGAGGACCTTTCGAGCCAACCATATGGAAAAGAATACATATGTTTCTGTGTCGTATGATGTTAATAAATTTCACTCGTATTTTGAACGATACTTTTGACATCTCCAAATTAAAAAATTCGTTTCGTTTTCGTTTCGCATTCGGTTATTTGTTTGAATAGAAAACAATAAAAAAGCTCTGTAAACATTATTTTTCCGACTTAAACAATATAAAGATAAAGTTTCGCAGGTAATTGACACATGGCGAAAACAGATGATTACACCAGATTGGTGTGATAAAAAACTGCCTTTAAGTCAGGAACCACAGTGAAGCTTTTTAATGCGTCATGTATGAATAAATATGAATAAATGAATAAATGAATTTATTTCCCACAGTAAATAACACATATACATCATTGTACAATTTGAGAAACTAAACTGACCACTTTAACAAGTTGTGTGGCCAGTTGCAAACATTATAATTACAAACTAAAAACTATAGAAAAAAACTGTTTCATTTTAAACTCTAGGTTTGGATGACCGAGTCTTTACTTTAAGGTTCTAGGCATATGGGTGCCAACAAAAATAAGTCAGACGTGCATAGATGCAATAGTTCGTAGTTTTTTGTCACAACAGAATATTGTAGTGTCCTTAAGATTTAATAGAACATATTAAGTATATAGTTTTTTAACATTGTAATTTTTTATTCGCCTATGGTTGAAATCACTTTAATATATTTTACTTGAAATCCGTTATAAATTAGAGTTTAATATATTTTACTAGACGGTTGCAGTAAGAGTCGAAGAATTCTTCATCGTTTATTGTCGCTCCTCGTGTTGCAGGCTTGTGTAACGCCAGCGCCCCGGAGATCCACTGTGACGCTGTGACGTGCGTCACGCAAGACTCGCTGTGTAACGGGCTGCCCGACTGTAACTGTCGCCCCTCGTGTTGCAGGCTTGTGTAACGCCAGCGCCCTGGTGTTCCACTGTGACGCTGTGACGTGCGTCACGCAAGACTCGCTGTGTAACGGGCTGCCCGGCTGTAACTGTCGCCCCTCGTGTTGCAGGCTTGTGTAACGCCAGCGCCCCGGTGTTCCACTGTGACGCTGTGACGTGCGTCACGCAAGACTCGCTGTGTAACGGGCTGCCGGATTGTCCGTCCGCGCAGGACGAAGGCGTGGACCAATGCGGTAAGCATGTTAATTATAGTTGTGAACACACTTAGCAAATTAATCTGTAAAATTTAAAAATGCATTAATTGGTTATTTCAACACATAAACGAGTTTATTAAAATTATTATGTTTATAAGAAATCTGATGCACGTTGTATTTAGTTTTAATTATTTTGAATTACTATTTTTTTTTAATAATACGAAGCGCTTTAAAATTATTATAAATAAAATGTATCAGTTGTTTTGCTCTTTTTTATATACTGTATTCGTTTCCTAAAGGAATATTTTATGAAAAACTTTTCCTTGATTTTTCCTCACCAATACCTAACACTTAAATATAGGGTTAGTGTGTGACGGATTTATTGTTTTCTAAAAATTTCTGGGTAATTTGGGCTTTAAATTTTGATGACATGGTGTCTCATATTTAACTACACAATTTTGATTTAATGCAGCGTTAGGGTGTTAGGGTCAGCTTGGCGTAACTACTCAAAAAAGTACAAAAAGGATTCTACGAAATCGAATTATCAGTGTTGTGAGAGTTTTAACCTTAATTTTTAGTTAAAACATAACAGTTGTGCTTGATATTGGCAATTTACTAAAACTGCTATAAAATTCAAAAATTGTTGCATGGACGTTTTCACAGAAATTAATTCTATTGTAAATATGCCAGCTTAATTGATATGACTCATTCTTGATATTGAAACTATACGAGAAAAACAATGTAAGTGGTCACTAGCTTCAAGACACTTACGATGATTTTCTGACTCTTACATAATTCGCAAAAGCGTTTGCAAACATCTTTCCAAAGTCAATGGTAAGAGGCTATGTCACGTGATCCGCCGCCAAACTCGTAGAGCGCCCGGTAACAAAGCTAGGCAACGTGATCGCGCCACTTAGATTGCGTCTGAGGGTCGCAGGCGCCGGGGGTAACCACAGGTGCACCATGGGACGCCATCATATTGCCTAGTCCACGTTACCGGCTGCTTTCTTCAAACATATAATTGTAGCAATAATTTTTTACCCATACTACGACGTAATCACCTGTTTTACAAACGTCATTTGATGGCCGAAACCAGCTCTTATCCGCCAGAGGGCCGAAAACATTCGGGGCCGAAAGTCAGTTGATCGTTTATTTCCTTGAAACAACGTGAGAACATCACATCATTATATGCCATTGAATAGGTTCCAAACAGAGGAGAGTTGTCATCAAATGATTTTCATAGCTGTATCGTCGCGCATAACCTTAAAGTTTTGTTTTCAAGTGTGTCAAATATATATAGTTTGTCGTTTAATGTTATATAGGGTAATATTTAATTGTGTAGTGTTGTGGAAGATAGCGTTCGCACCTTGGCCGAAAGGGTCTTGCAGCTCCCGACTTCGTATAGAATTAGAAACACGAACTCGAGCGTGCAAAACCTCATTTTCGGCCCTTGTTTCAAAATATACTATTAAATTGTTTTCAGTATTCAAAAACATGTATGATACCAATGAAGAAGTTAATACAGATTTTAAAAATAATGAATTAGTTACAAAGACATGATCATTCACAGAATTGTAGGTACACTATTCGATTACTAGTATTTTCTATTATTTTTTGTTGGTATTATATACACCGGGGGTAATAATTGATTCTTTATTCTTGGCCACAAACAGTAGAATTTCACGTGCATAAGACTAACGTAAATGTATACAGTACCATTCTAACTTAAGAAAACGTAAATAGAAGTCAAAGGAAAAAATAATGTTTAGCCGTTTACAGTATTAAAGGTTGTTTAACTTACCTTTCAGAGAGATTCTGGGAGATTTTTCCTCCTTTGTTAGAAAAAAAGTTTTTCCTTCCTTCACTTATTGTATGGGAAACATTCGATGAGAATTTAGGAAGTAACATGTAATTTTCCTCAATAAAATGTTGCTCGACATCCTAGTAATACCTTGTTATTTCTTGTTGTTTTTTTTTTTACTTTTTCCCCAAGGCAAAATGTTAAACAACATTTAAAAGCTTCTGTTTTGTTGTTTCACTTCACATAACAGGGTTGTTAATGCTGTCTTGTGCATAGTCTTGCCTCAAGAACGATGATGTAAAGTAATTGTCTTTAGTTAGAACACAGTTGAAAAAATATATTTTTAAATTCCGGTTTAAAGTTTTTCTCGAATTCATACGCTTTGAACTAAAAATGTTTTGTCAGAAAGGGAACATGTTTTAAAACATATATGAATGTAAAATGTAACTTTCCAATGAAGAAAGATATAAAATCTTCCTTCTTTTAAATCCTAAAAGAGGTATGACCTTCTTTAACAACCAGTAACCCTTTTTTAAAGAACCCTCTTAATCTTTAATCTTCAGGCTATATTTGTATATTTAGTCTGTCATTTTAAAGTCATATTAATGGAATAAACTTTAAATTTATACATTTCTGAAATGATATACTCTATAAAAATAATAGTCTAGATGTCGAGCACACAAACTAAAATACAGGCTTTTTAATGATACCTACATGATAATAATGACTTATCTCTTTCTTCTTTACAAGTGTAATAGCATGGTTAGTTTTATCTTTTAACTTTTTGGAAGTTATATTGCACTATTGTACCTAACTGCACATTACTTTTTAAGTGTAGAAAAATAAATTGTTATTAAAAAAAATAATGAAATAAGCAACAAGCTGTTATGAAATAACGCTTTGTTTCTTCGTTAAAAACTTAAAATAGATTTTACTGTTTCTATTTTTATCTTCATAGTCAATTAAACATATCCCAAATTTTACAGAATAAATTAAAAGGCAGTCAACTTTTGTCAACATTAATTCGTTCAATCAGAGTAAATTAACTGTTAAATAGCACTCTTTTATATGTTAATCAATGTATTAAACCCATCCCATTCTTTACGTACAATGTAGTATTCGTTATTAATCATACATTGTTGAATGCTTTTGTATTAGGTACAACTTGAAAAGTAATTTAACATAACAAAACTTCAGACAACCCTGCGGAGGAGCTGACATGCAAAATAATCTAACTTCTGCCTAAATTGTTAATATAAGTTTTACATCTAATGGTGTTTGATAGTTTACATTTGTTCAAAGTAAGTTTGAAATCGCATGCAACTGTTGTATAGCAAGCAGACGTTATGGTTAAAATAAGTGTTTTGCCTGTAATTTGTTTAGTGTATCCGGTCATACTTAGACCACTGTGTTTTATATAAAAACGCTATAGGCTAAAAGAAACAATTAGAACAAGTGTGATGACATTTTTAAAGATTTCTTTAAGGATCAATCTTTGATTATTTAATTTTATTGTTTTAAAGGCACCTGAGCTGTAATTGAGTTATCTATAAAATAAATTAAGTTGGAAAATGACTCAAATTAAAAATTTCATAATATAATCAATCAATAAAATCAGAGTGTGAAGCAATAAAATAAATTTATTTGCTTTAGTTTAATTTTTTTGCAAACTTAATGTTAAAAAACAGATCTAGGCCTCAAATGATTGAATTAATTAAGTATTAAATGAGTCCTCAGCAAGAAATTAATCAATGTAATGGCTTTCCTTTTGATCAATGAACGAGACAGCGTCCTCTTATTGTACTGACTTGGTCAATTGTCATTTAGGGCGATGAGAGATAATTTTGCCTTAAAATTTAAAATTAGTGATGTTTTAAAAAATCTTAGCTATGAATAAGTATGCTAATAATTCTTAATATTTTTTAGATGCGTCTTCAGCGAAAATATATTTATTGTTGTAAAACAACTTCCCTACTCAAGTTCACAATGATTATGTGAGCGTTTAAGAAGCTGTGAAATGTTACTTTGTTTACGTCAATTATCTAACTTCTACTAAATTTAGAAATTGTATATTAATCATATACCAAGTAAGAAAGTATTCTCTCATCACAATAATATTTCAAGCAATCTTAATGAGTAAAAGGTACTGTTAAAGTGGTAAAAATACAATTAAGAAGTCTACCTGTACGTAAACTGATTTTTCGACACACATATTGTTCATAAAATCGTAACAAGAACCGAGGTAACTAAGAATAAACGACATTTTGGTGGGTTTTAATACAACTTTAATACAGTTGTGGGGGCCTCATATATAGCTTGTTCACCCAAGTAACTTAATATATCTGACAACATAATAAAGGTAAAAGCTTGTTTAAGAGCTGTTTAATATTTCTCTTTACCGCAGGGCACGGTTTTGAATTTCCAAGTTTGTATTTTACTTTTAGCTTGTAAAAATTGTAACTATAATTTTATTTAATGAATTTCATAACTATATTATTGTGCAGTCTCTTGTACTTTTTGGACTTTATGCAATGTTTTAATTAGATGCGTTCTATTATATTGTTTTGAATGAAACATATAAATAAAAATAAAACTTCGAAATATGAATATATATATATATATATATATATAAACGCTATATCTTTTAATGAATAATACTTCATACATAGGTATAAGTGTAGCAATAAATTGCCATTTATTTAATATCTATGTCACTTGAATCATGGTTAAAATAATAATTTACATTTCAGTCTATTTCAATATCATTTGTCCAATATGTTTAATGCCATTAAACAATCTGTGCTTAGAGTTGACTAGGTACGAACTAACCAATTGTTTAATTCGTTACAAGCAAGAGTTAGGCTATAAAGCTCTTATTTTCCTAACATCGATTTACCAAATTAAAAAAAAAAACATGATCCTTCCTTTCCATGACCTACGTACATAAAAACTCATAATATGTTTTGTTTATTGCCAAACATTGCGAATATTCAGATATTTTATAGTTTTTTTATTTGTTATGAAGCCTAAAACTTTATTTAAGAACGTCATCTTACTTCCATAAAGATGGATCTCCTTCTATAACTATTTCAGAGGACTCTATTATTTAATGAGACGATAGCGCGGTTGGTAACTCGACGACGACGGGCTGCAAAGCCAACCATGTAGAGATGATTCGGGTCCGAAACTCCGCGTTGTCGCATCCTTCTAGCCTGGCTGCCAAGTGTAGGCCGATTCAAACAACAAGTGCAGTCCGTCCGTAAAATTAATGTTAATGTTAGCATTGGGCTTATGGACGGCGCGGGCCTTGTTATTCGATTCCAACTATACTGTACTGGCTCACTCTTTGCGTTGCTGGATAACTTCCGCGCATGCCTCAGCCCAAATGAATTCAAGGTAGAAATTCGAGGAACTCTTAAAATAAACCTTCCCATGCAGTTGCATAGAATAAATAAAATTAATATTGGTTATCTTAATTACAGGTTGACAGCCTTGAAAACTGAAAATAATATTGAAAACTTTTTTTGTCAATTATGAGCTAAATTAATTACGAGTTTAATTATTTAGTACAAAGTTGCTTAAAAATTAACTTTGTGTTTGTTTCAAAATATTTGTCTTCTTAAAGAACGATAAGGAAATAAAGAAATATAAACACGAAAACAATAATTACTTACTGAATTGCAGTAAAATGCAGCCTACGGTGTCAATTCAATTTTTCCGTGGTACCGGTTTCAAGTCAATGACGACTCATCTTCAGCCGCTAAAACTTGGTATTTTCACACTTCTGAGGTCGTCAAAATTTCAAACATAAAGTATATTTTACACTGAACAGTCAGAAACAACACGTACATTAAAATTAACATAAAAAACATCGATACGAAAAACGTGTGCACACCTCTCGTGCGATCCGCACCTATTGAAATTTGTAGATCTACTCTACAAATTTTTACCACAGAAGTGTGAAAATACCAAGTTTTAGTGGCTGAAAATGAGTCGTCATTGACTTGAAACCGGTACCACGGAAAAATTGAATTGACACCGTAGGCTGCATTTTACTGCAATTCAGTAAGTAATTATATGCAAGGTGTCTAGGCTTAAAAAGAAAACGAAAACAATAGTTTTGTCCTGTTCTCTCTCCACTCTAACAATAAGCCAATTACACTAGTCTGACACAATGTAATTAAAGGTTTTACTACACCAAGGAATGGCGTAATGCTTATTTTCAATCCTGACTGTTATAGTTTTTTAACTTGAAATTAACAATAACATGTAAATGTTATTTAACTCCTTATAAATAAAACAACCTTTTAGAAATTCAAGTATATATAGCGGAAATATTTGACATTTTATGAAAATATAAGTTTTGAAACAGTACGGTACTAACCTATAGAATCTACTAAACAGACTATATTAGAGAATAAGCTTAGGCTGAAACAGCTTTGAGTAAAAAATAAGTTTAATTGTATTTGGAAACACTGAATGCTGTAATGACTTGTTTATCTGTTAACAAATCTAATATTCATCCTACTACAGTGAACTTCACTACATATCTAGAGTGTAACAAAATTACTTTTCTTTCTTAGTGGCACAAATATTCCATACAGAGACCTTAAGGCTGTTTTTGTTAGACTATGTGACATTCAAGCTCTGACATGTGTAGAATTTATTTGTTTGCTTAGATTTTTGTGTGTAATATTTTTGCACTTTTTTGGCCTCCTCATTTTACGTACTTTTGTAACGTTAGGTTGTTTGCTTTTTGCTAGTTAGTTTTATTTTTCGAGTGATTTTACAAGCGTGAGTTGATTTTGTTCATGGTGAAATACTTTTCACATACATAGGTCACAGTTATAAATACTGAAATAAGTATTACAATGTTCCTATAATATTTTTTTGACAAATATTATTTTAGGTGTAATACACAAAGACAATTAATAGTCCATATTTCATTATGAACTGTAATACAACATGTCTATCAACCTATAATCTAGAGATTAAAAATTGCAATCAAAATAAAGTCAAGAGAAAAACACTGCCAAGACTCGTGAGTTATGATGCATACAGTATTTCAATATATTTTATACATATGCTTGTATCCACTTGCTCTGTGGACTGATTGTTGTCACTTCCGGTTGCAGGGTGCCTCGCCAACGAGTTCCGGTGCTCCAACAGCTGTGTGGCGCTGGTGCGGCGCTGCGACAGTGATGGTCACTGTATCCACTTGCTCTGTGGACTGATTGTAGTCACTTCCGGTTGCAGGGTGCCTCGCCAACGAGTTCCGGTGCTCCAACAGCTGTGTGGCGCTGGTGCGGCGCTGCGACAGTGATGGTCACTGTATCCTCTTACTCTATGGACTGATTGTAGTCACTTCCGGTTGCAGGGTGCCTCGCCAACGAGTTCCGGTGCTCCAACAGCTGTGTGGCGCTGGTGCGATGCTGCCACAGTGATGGTCACTGTATCCGCTTACTCTGTGGACTGATTGTAGTCACTTCCGGTTGCAGGGTGCCTCGCCAACGAGTTCCGGTGCTCCAACAGCTGTGTGGCGCTGGTGCGGCGCTGCGACAGTGATGGTCACTGTATCCTCTTACTCTATGGACTGATTGTAGTCACTTCCGGTTGCAGGGTGCCTCGCCAACGAGTTCCGGTGCTCCAACAGCTGTGTGGCGCTGGTGCGATGCTGCCACAGTGATGGTCACTGTATCCGCTTACTCTGTGGACTGATTGTAGTCACTTCCGGTTGCAGGGTGCCTCGCCAACGAGTTCCGGTGCTCCAACAGCTGTGTGGCGCTGGTGCGGCGCTGCGACAGTGATGGTCACTGTATCCTCTTACTCTGTGGGCTGATTGTTGTCACTTCCGGTTGCAGGGTGCCTCGCCAACGAGTTCCGGTGCTCCAACAGCTGTGTGGCGCTGGTGCGGCGCTGCGACAGTGATGGTCACTGTATCCACTTGCTCTGTGGTCTGATTGTAGTCACTTCCGGTTGCAGGGTGCCTCGCCAACGAGTTCCGGTGCTCCAACAGCTGTGTGGCGCTGGTGCGGCGCTGCGACAGTGATGTTCACTGTATCCGCTTACTCTGTGGGCTGATTGTTGTCACTTCCGGTTGCAGGGTGCCTCGCCAACGAGTTCCGGTGCTCCAACAGCTGTGTGGCGCTGGTGCGGCGCTGCGACAGTGATGGTCACTGTATCCACTTGCTCTGTGGACTGATTGTAGTCACTTCCGGTTGCAGGGTGCCTCGCCAACGAGTTCCGGTGCTCCAACAGCTGTGTGGCGCTGGTGCGGCGCTGCGACAGTGATGGTCACTGTATCCTCTTACTCTATGGACTGATTGTAGTCACTTCCGGTTGCAGGGTGCCTCGCCAACGAGTTCCGGTGCTCCAACAGCTGTGTGGCGCTGGTGCGATGCTGCCACAGTGATGGTCACTGTATCCGCTTACTCTGTGGACTGATTGTAGTCACTTCCGGTTGCAGGGTGCCTCGCCAACGAGTTCCGGTGCTCCAACAGCTGTGTGGCGCTGGTGCGGCGCTGCGACAGTGATGGCCACTGTATCCGCTTACTCTGTGGACTGATTGTAGTCACTTCCGGTTGCAGGGTGCCTCGCCAACGAGTTCCGGTGCTCCAACAGCTGTGTGGCGCTGGTGCGGCGCTGCGACAGAGTGATGGATTGCCCTCAGGGAGAGGATGAGCTTGACTGTAGTAAGTATTCATCTGTCTACATTATTTTGAATGTTTATCTTAGAATTGAGGTTATGAAACTCGGAAGTGGCATCATACTGTTGAATACATGTGTTAAAAATGCCATTCACAGAAAAATAAAGGATATGAGAGTAATTTATATAACTTTTAAGGCTGGTATTGTCAAAGAAGACAAAAACTGAATGTTTTGCGTCCCGAGACCATGTTAACTTTTCTTTTTGGGGTCCCCAGAAGCAAAAAACACCATTCGTTCGAATTTATATATACATATATATATATATATATATATATATATATATATTTTATATGCTGTAGATTATTACAGTAATTTTGTAATAACTAGAACTCTACATCTACTATTATAATAGTTCATTACGTAAGTAATTTTTATAGGAATTTGTTTGCTGTGAAACTCTATGTGATTCCCCATTGATAAAATATATACATTTGTTTTTACTTAACAAAAGTTTATGTTTAATTGACTTAGCGATGTAAATTATACTTTTCATTTATTAACCTAGAGGTCTCCGTGGTATATAATTTTCAAGTTTGTTCAAAAGTGCCAGGTGGACATGGGAAACCTATTTCCCACATCAATATAAAATGTAAACTATTTATTTACTTCTTTTACAGAGAGTTCAGAATAATATTTTCAGAAGCTTAAAACTTGTGTCAATGAAGAGAAACTAGCAAACTAACATTAATACAGAACCTTAAAATATGTTTCCGTTTTACTGTATAAACTAAGCTTGTGATTATTTAACTTTCTGGACTTTATTCTAATAATACTTCCTGAGTAAATTCTCCCTCGATATTTAGACGAGGATTTGTTTGAGTTTTGAAAGTAAACACGCGTTCCACAATTTAAATCTCTTCATGTGTGAGTTTTTCAATATCAGCGTTAATTAAATATTTTTATTGCTTCGTTAACCCTAGTTTGAATTGAAATTTGATTTAATTAAAATGTTTGGCTATTTACAAGTCCAATGTTCCTGTCCCTCCCTGCTTTACAGATTTCGCATTTTCGTTTTTCAATGTAAAGCCAATAGAGCTATTGTTCAATTTTTTAAAGTATAGAGCAAGACCGAATAGACATATGTTTTAAATAAGTAGAATTACAAAGTTTCGTACAATATTAAAAGTTTAATTTTCGTTTTGAAGGCCGTACTGTAAAACTCTTTTTTTATGTGAAATCATTAAAAATACCTTAGTTACCATTTAACATTGAATGTAAACAAAACTACAAGCGCTGCTATATGCAAGGGTAGCATGAAGGTTTTCAAGTTATAATTTGTCCTGGTACTAAAAAAGAATTTCCTTTGCGTTTCTTCTTATTAGATAGGATTTCCTAACAAATTCATGTGAGTTCAAGTAGCGTAATCGTACCTACCAGATCGTTGCGATCTTTTCACCAACTTTTCACAATGGACCTCGCATAATGTTTTAGAAGTTAGTTTGGAGGGATTTGGTTGAAACTCAGTCTGCACGATCAAGTATTTTGTTTTAGAAGTTAGTTTGGAGGGATTTGGTTGAAACTCAGTCTGCACGATCAAGTCTTTTGTTTTAGAAGTTAGTTTGGAGGGATTTGGTTGAAACTCAGTCTGCACGATCAAGTATTTTGTTTTAGAAGTTAGTTTGGAGGGATTTGGTTGAAACTCAGTCTGCACGATCAAGTCTTTTGTTTTAGAAGTTAGTTTGGAGGGATTTGGTTGAAACTCAGTCTGCACGATCACGTCTTTTGTTTTAAAAGTTGGTTTGGAGGGATTTGGTTGAAACTCAGTCTGCACGATCAAGTCTTTTGTTCCAACGTCCGGAGATCGTTAGGATTTTTTCTGGGCCCACGAAAATTTACATTAACCTTTTAACAATCATAACATCAAGCTTCTAACAATCGTAACAACAGCCTTCATCAAGCAACATCAAAATTGCAACAACCACTCCCTCCCACATTACACGACCCGATATTTTGCAATATCTGGTTAGAGTGATCAGATTTTTACAAAATATTATAACATTTAACCGGGCTTTAAGAGTTGAGTGATTGTATGGACACAATTTTGCAGCATGAAAGTAATATACAGGCTTATATGATGACGTAAATTAAAGAAATAGATAACAGGCACAACTCTATCGGTGTTCTAGTCAAAGTTCCTTGCAAATCTGAAACCAAAGAAGTACTTCTTTGCCTTGGAGATAAAATTGCTTTATTCATTCTCCAAACTCAGTAGTTGTTCCTAAATAACTTCACTATACCAGCTGAACGTGTAAAACCACAAAATTATTCTCTGCTCTCCTCCTTGTGTAGTCAGTCTCCCACTGCACAGTTCTCTGTGTTCCAGAGACGTTCCTGTGTCCGGCCACCCACTTCAAGTGCGACAACCACTTCTGCGAGCCTCTCCACAGTCAGTCTCCCACTGCACAGTTCTCTGTGTTCCAGAGACGTTCCTGTGTCCGGCCACCCACTTCAAGTGCAACAACCACTTCTGCGTGCCTCTCCACAGTCAGTCTCCTACTGCACAGTTCTCTGTGTTCCAGAGACGTTCCTGTGTCCGGCGACCCACTTCAAGTGCGACAACCACTTCTGCGTGCCTCTCCACAGTCAGTCTTTTACTGCACAGTTCTCTGTGTTCCAGAGACGTTCCTGTGTCCGGCCACCCACTTCAAGTGCGACAACCACTTCTGCGTGCCTCTCCACAGTCAGTCTCCCACTGCACAGTTCTCTGTGTTCCAGAGACGTTCCTGTGTCCGGCTACCCACTTCAAGTGCGACAACCACTTCTGCGTGCCTCTCCACAGTCAGTCTCCCACTGCACAGTTCTCTGTGTTCCAGAGACGTTCCTGTGTCCGGCGACCCATTTCAAGTGCGACAACCACTTCTGCGTGCCTCTCCACAGTCAGTCTCCTACTGCACAGTTCTCTGTGTTCCAGAGACGTTCCTGTGTCCGGTGACCCACTTCAAGTGCGCCAACCACTTCTGCGTGCCTCTCCACAGTCAGTCTCCTACTGCACAGTTCTCTGTGTTCCAGAGACGTTCCTTTGTCCGGCCACCCACTTCAAGTGCGACAACCACTTCTGCGTGCCTCTCCACAGTCAGTCTCCTACTGCACAGTTCTCTGTGTTCCAGATACGTTCCTGTGTCCGGCCACCCACTTCAATTGCGACAAGTACTTCTGCGTGCCTCTCCACAGTCAGTCTCCTACTGCACAGTTCTCTGTGTTCCAGAGACGTTCCTGTGTCCGGCCACCCACTTCAAGTGTGACAACCACTTCTGCGAGCCTCTCCACAGTCAGTCTCCTACTGCACAGTTCTCTGTGTTCCAGAGACGTTCCTGTGTCCGGCCACCCACTTCAAGTGCGACAACCACTTCTGCGTGCCTCTCCACAGTCAGTCTCCCACTGCACAGTTCTCTGTGTTCCAGAGACGTTCCTGTGTCCGGCAACCCACTTCAAGTGCGACAACCACTTCTGCGTGCCTCTCCACAGTCAGTCTCCTACTGCACAGTTCTCTGTGTTCCAGAGACGTTCCTGTGTCCGGCTACCCACTTCAAGTGTGACAACCACTTCTGCGTACCTCTCCACAGTCAGTCTCCCACTGCACAGTTCTCTGTGTTCCAGAGACGTTCCTGTGTCCGGCCACCCACTTCAAGTGCGACAACCACTTCTGCGAGCCTCTCCACAGTCAGTCTCCCACTGCACAGTTCTCTGTGTTCCAGAGACGTTCCTGTGTCCGGCCACCCACTTCAAGTGCGACAACCACTTCTGCGAGCCTCTCCACAGTCAGTCTCCCACTGCACAGTTCTCTGTGTTCCAGAGACGTTCCTGTGTCCGGCCACCCACTTCAAGTGCGACAACCACTTCTGCGAGCCTCTCCACAGTCAGTCTCCCACTGCACAGTTCTCTGTGTTCCAGAGACGTTCCTGTGTCCGGCTACCCACTTCAAGTGCGACAACCACTTCTGCGTGCCTCTCCACAGTCAGTCTCCCACTGCACAGTTCTCTGTGTTCCAGAGACGTTCCTGTGTCCGGCCACCCACTTCAAGTGCGACAACCACTTCTGCGTGCCTCTCCACAGTCAGTCTCCCACTGCACAGTTCTCTGTGTTCCAGAGACGTTCCTGTGTCCGGCCACCCACTTCAAGTGCGACAACCACTTCTGCGTGCCTCTCCACAGTCAGTCTCCCACTGCACAGTTCTCTGTGTTCCAGAGACGTTCCTGTGTCCGGCCACCCACTTCAAGTGTGACAACCACTTCTGCGTGCCTCTCCACAGTCAGTCCCCTACTGCACAGTTCTCTGTGTTCCAGAGACGTTCCTGTGTCCGGCGACCCACTTCAAGTGTGACAACCACTTCTGCGTGCCTCTCCACAGTCAGTCCCCTACTGCACAGTTCTCTGTGTTCCAGAGACGTTCCTGTGTCCGGCGACCCACTTCAAGTGTGACAACCACTTCTGCGTGCCTCTCCACAGTCAGTCTCCTACTGCACAGTTCTCTGTGTTCCAGAGACGTTCCTGTGTCCGGCCACCCACTTCAAGTGCGACAACCACTTCTGCGTGCCTCTCCACAGTCAGTCTCCCACTGCACAGTTCTCTGTGTTCCAGAGACGTTCCTGTGTCCGGCCACCCACTTCAAGTGCGACAACCACTTCTGCGTGCCTCTCCACAGTCAGTCTCCCACTGCACAGTTCTCTGTGTTCCAGAGACGTTCCTGTGTCCGGCGACCCACTTCAAGTGTGACAACCACTTCTGCGTGCCTCCCCACAGTCAGTCCCCTACTGCACAGTTCTCTGTGTTCCAGAGACGTTCCTGTGTCCGGCAACCCACTTCAAGTGCGACAACCACTTCTGCGTGCCTCTCCACAGTCAGTCTCCCACTGCACAGTTCTCTGTGTTCCAGAGACGTTCCTGTGTCCGGCCACCCACTTCAAGTGCGACAACCACTTCTGCGTGCCTCTCCACAGTCAGTCTCCCACTGCACAGTTCTCTGTGTTCCAGAGACGTTCCTGTGTCCGGCCACCCACTTCAAGTGCGACAACCACTTCTGCGAGCCTCTCCACAGTCAGTCTCCCACTGCACAGTTCTCTGTGTTCCAGAGACGTTCCTGTGTCCGGCCACCCACTTCAAGTGCGACAACCACTTCTGCGTGCCTCTCCACAGTCAGTCTCCTACTGCACAGTTCTCTGTGTTCCAGAGACGTTCCTGTGTCCGGCCACCCACTTCAAGTGTGACAACCACTTCTGCGTGCCTCTCCACAGTCAGTCCCCTACTGCACAGTTCTCTGTGTTCCAGAGACGTTCCTGTGTCCGGCAACCCACTTCAAGTGCGACAACCACTTCTGCGTGCCTCTCCACAGTCAGTCTCCCACTGCACAGTTCTCTGTGTTCCAGAGACGTTCCTGTGTCCGGCAACCCACTTCAAGTGCGACAACCACTTCTGCGTGCCTCTCCACAGTCAGTCTCCCACTGCACAGTTCTCTGTGTTCCAGAGACGTTCCTGTGTCCGGCGACCCACTTCAAGTGCGACAACCACTTCTGCGTGCCTCTCCACAGTCAGTCTCCTACTGCACAGTTCTCTGTGTTCCAGAGACGTTCCTGTGTCCGGCCACCCACTTCAAGTGCGACAACCACTTCTGCGTGCCTCTCCACAGTCAGTCTCCCACTGCACAGTTCTCTGTGTTCCAGAGACGTTCCTGTGTCCGGCGACTCACTTCAAGTGCGACAACCACTTCTGTGTGCCTCTCCACAGTCAGTCCCCTACTGCACAGTTCTCTGTGTTCCAGAGACGTTCCTGTGTCCGGCCACCCACTTCAAGTGCGACAACCACTTCTGCGAGCCTCTCCACAGTCAGTCTCCCACTGCACAGTTCTCTGTGTTTCAGAGACGTTCCTGTGTCCGGCCACCCCCTTCAAGTGCGACAACCACTTCTGCGTGCCTCTCCACAGTCAGTCTCCCACTGCACAGTTCTCTGTGTTCCAGAGACGTTCCTGTGTCCGGCCACCCACTTCAAGTGTGACAACCACTTCTGCGTGCCTCTCCACAGTCAGTCTCCTACTGCACAGTTCTCTGTGTTCCAGAGACGTTCCTGTGTCCGGCCACCCACTTCAAGTGCGACAACCACTTCTGCGTGCCTCTCCACAGTCGGTCTCCCACTGCACAGTTCTCTGTGTTCCAGAGACGTTCCTGTGTCCGGCCACCCACTTCAAGTGTGACAACCACTTCTGCGTGCCTCTCCACAGTCAGTCTCCTACTGCACAGTTCTCTGTGTTCCAGAGACGTTCCTGTGTCCGGCCACCCACTTCAAGTGCGACAACCACTTCTGCGAGCCTCTCCACAGTCAGTCTCCCACTGCACAGTTCTCTGTGTTTCAGAGACGTTCCTGTGTCCGGCCACCCCCTTCAAGTGCGACAACCACTTCTGCGTGCCTCTCCACAGTCAGTCTCCCACTGCACAGTTCTCTGTGTTCCAGAGACGTTCCTGTGTCCGGCCACCCACTTCAAGTGTGACAACCACTTCTGCGTGCCTCTCCACAGTCAGTCTCCTACTGTACAGTTCTCTGTGTTCCAGAGACGTTCCTGTGTCCGGCGACTCACTTCAAGTGTGACAACCACTTCTGCGTGCCTCTCCACAGTCAGTCTCCCACTGCACAGTTCTCTGTGTTCCAGAGACGTTCCTGTGTCCGGCCACCCACTTCAAGTGTGACAACCACTTCTGCGTGCCTCTCCACAGTCAGTCTCCTACTGTACAGTTCTCTGTGTTCCAGAGACGTTCCTGTGTCCGGCGACCCACTTCAAGTGCGACAACCACTTCTGCGTGCCTCTCCACAGTCAGTCTCCCACTGCACAGTTCTCTGTGTTCCAGAGACGTTCCTGTGTCCGGCCACCCACTTCAAGTGCGACAACCACTTCTGCCTGCCTCTCCACAGTCAGTCTCCCACTGCACAGTTCTCTGTGTTCCAGAGACGTTCATGTGTCCGGCGACTCACTTCAAGTGTGACAACCACTTCTGCGTGCCTCTCCACAGTCAGTCTCCCACTGCACAGTTCTCTGTGTTCCAGAGACGTTCCTGTGTCCGGCCACCCACTTCAAGTGTGACAACCACTTCTGCGTGCCTCTCCACAGTCAGTCTCCCACTGCACAGTTCTCTGTGTTCCAGAGACGTTCCTGTGTCCGGCCACCCACTTCAAGTGCGACAACCACTTCTGCGTGCCTCTCCACAGTCAGTCCCCTACTGCACAGTTCTCTGTGTTCCAGAGACGTTCCTGTGTCCGGCCACCCACTTCAAGTGTGACAACCACTTCTGCGTGCCTCTCCACAGTCAGTCTCCCACTGCACAGTTCTCTGTGTTCCAGAGACGTTCCTGTGTCCGGCCACCCACTTCAAGTGCGACAACCACTTCTGCGTGCCTCTCCACAGTCAGTCTCCCACTGCACAGTTCTCTGTGTTCCAGAGACGTTCCTGTGTCCGGCCACCCACTTCAAGTGTGACAACCACTTCTGCGTGCCTCTCCACAGTCAGTCTCCCACTGCACAGTTCTCTGTGTTCCAGAGACGTTCCTGTGTCCGGCCACCTCTTCAAGTGCGACAACCACTTCTGCGTGCCTCTCCACAGTCAGTCTCCCACTGCACAGTTCTCTGTGTTCCAGAGACGTTCCTGTGTCCGGCCACCCACTTCAAGTGCGACAACCACTTCTGCGTGCCTCTCCACAGTCAGTCTCCCACTGCACAGTTCTCTGTGTTCCAGAGACGTTCCTGTGTCCGGCCACCCACTTCAAGTGCGACAACCACTTCTGCGTGCCTCTCCACAGTCAGTCTCCTACTGCACAGTTCTCTGTGTTCCAGAGACGTTCCTGTGTCCGGCGACCCACTTCAAGTGTGACAACCACTTCTGCGTGCCTCTCCACAGTCAGCCTCCTACTGCACAGTTCTCTGTGTTCCAGAGACGATCCTGTGTCCGGCTACCCACTTCAAGTGCGACAACCACTTCTGCGTGCCTCTCCACAGTCAGCCTCCTACTGCACAGTTCTCTGTGTTCCAGAGAAGTTCCTGTGTCCGGCCACCCACTTCAAGTGCGACAACCACTTCTGCCTGCCTCTCCACAGTCAGTCTCCTACTGCACAGTTCTCTGTGTTCCAGAGACGTTCCTGTGTCCGGCCACCCACTTCAAGTGCGACAACCACTTCTGCGTGCCTCTCCACAGTCAGTCTCCTACTGCACAGTTCTCTGTGTTCCAGAGACGTTCCTGTGTCCGGCCACCCACTTCAAGTGCGACAACCACTTCTGCGTGCCTCTCCACAGTCAGTCTCCCACTGCACAGTTCTCTGTGTTCCAGAGACGTTCCTGTGTCCGGCGACCCACTTCAAGTGTGACAACTACTTCTGCGTGCCTCCCCACAGTCAGTCCCCTACTGCACAGTTCTCTGTGTTCCAGAGACGTTCCTGTGTCCGGCGACCCACTTCAAGTACGACAACCACTTCTGCGTGCCTCTCCACAGTCAGTCTCCTACTGCACAGTTCTCTGTGTTCCAGAGACGTTCCTGTGTCCGGCGACCCACTTCAAGTGCGACAACCACTTCTGCGTGCCTCTCCACAGTCAGTGTCCCACTGCACAGTTCTCTGTGTTCCAGAGACGTTCCTGTGTCCGGCGACCCACTTCAAGTGCGACAACCACTTCTGCGAGCCTCTCCACAGTCAGTCTCCTACTGCACAGTTCTCTGTGTTCCAGAGACGTTCCTGTGTCCGGCGACCCACTTCAAGTGCGACAACCACTTCTGCGAGCCTCTCCACAGTCAGTGTCCCACTGCACAGTTCTCTGTGTTCCAGAGACGTTCCTGTGTCCGGCGACCCACTTCAAGTACGACAACCACTTCTGCGAGCCTCTCCACAGTCAGTCTCCTACTGCACAGTTCTCTGTGTTCCAGAGACGTTCCTGTGTCCGGCGACCCACTTCAAGTGCGACAACCACTTCTGCGTGCCTCTCCACAGTCAGTCTCCCACTGCACAG
The DNA here is from genome assembly GCA_035578135.1 of Flexamia atlantica. Lineage (NCBI taxonomy): Eukaryota > Metazoa > Arthropoda > Insecta > Hemiptera > Cicadellidae > Flexamia > Flexamia atlantica. The sequence goes on along the minus strand of JAQJVK010000014.1, from coordinate 1,179,161 downwards.
TTCTCTGTGTTCCAGAGACGTTCCTGTGTCCGGCCACCCACTTCAAGTGCGACAACCACTTCTGCGTGCCTCTCCACAGTCAGTCTCCCACTGCACAGTTCTCTGTGTTCCAGAGACGTTCCTGTGTCCGGCGACCCACTTCAAGTGCGACAACCACTTCTGCGTGCCTCTCCACAGTCAGTCTCCTACTGCACAGTTCTCTGTGTTCCAGAGACGTTCCTGTGTCCGGCGACCCACTTCAAGTGCGACAACCACTTCTGCGTGCCTCTCCACAGTCAGTCTCCCACTGCACAGTTCTCTGTGTTCCAGAGACGTTCCTGTGTCCGGCGACCCACTTCAAGTGCGACAACCACTTCTGCGTGCCTCTCCACAGTCAGTCTCCTACTGCACAGTTCTCTGTGTTCCAGAGACGTTCCTGTGTCCGGCGACCCACTTCAAGTGCGACAACCACTTATGCGTGCCTCTCCACAGTCAGTGTCCCACTGCACAGTTCTCTGTGTTCCAGAGACGTTCCTGTGTCCGGCCACCCACTTCAAGTGCGACAACCACTTCTGTGTGCCTCTCCACAGTCAGTCTCCCACTGCACAGTTCTCTGTGTTCCAGAGACGTTCCTGTGTCCGGCGACCCACTTCAAGTGCGACAACCACTTCTGCGTGCCTCTCCACAGTCAGTCTCCCACTGCACAGTTCTCTGTGTTCCAGAGACGTTCCTGTGTCCGGCGACCCACTTCAAGTGCGACAACCACTTCTGCGTGCCTCTCCACAGTCAGTCCCCTACTGCACAGTTCTCTGTGTTCCAGAGACGTTCCTGTGTCCGGCCACCCACTTCAAGTGCGACAACCACTTCTGCGTGCCTCTCCACAGTCAGTCTCCTACTGCACAGTTCTCTGTGTTCCAGAGACGTTCCTGTGTCCGGCCACTCACTTCAAGTGCGACAACCACTTCTGCGAGCCTCTCCACAGTCAGTCTCCTACTGCACAGTTCTCTGTGTTCCAGAGACGTTCCTGTGTCCGGCGACCCACTTCAAGTGTGACAACCACTTCTGCGTGCCTCTCCACAGTCAGTCTCCTACTGCACAGTTCTCTGTGTTCCAGAGACGTTCCTGTGTCCGGCGACCCACTTCAAGTGTGACAACCACTTCTGCGTGCCTCTCCACAGTCAGTCTCCCACTGCACAGTTCTCTGTGTTCCAGAGACGTTCCTGTGTCCGGCGACCCACTTCAAGTGCGACAACCACTTCTGCGTGCCTCCCCACAGTCAGTCTCCTACTGCACAGTTCTCTGTGTTCCAGAGACGTTCCTGTGTCCGGCGACTCACTTCAAGTGTGACAACCACTTCTGCGTGCCTCTCCACAGTCAGTCTCCTACTGCACAGTTCTCTGTGTTCCAGAGACGTTCCTGTGTCCGGCGACCCACTTCAAGTGCGACAACCACTTCTGCGTGCCTCTCCACAGTCAGTCTCCTACTGCACAGTTCTCTGTGTTCCAGAGACGTTCCTGTGTCCGGCGACCCACTTCAAGTGCGACAACCACTTCTGCGTGCCTCTCCACAGTCAGTCTCCTACTGCACAGTTCTCTGTGTTCCAGAGACGTTCCTGTGTCCGGCCACCCACTTCAAGTGCGACAACCACTTCTGCGTGCCTCTCCACAGTCAGTCTCCTACTGCACAGTTCTCTGTGTTTCAGAGACGTTCCTGTGTCCGGCCACCCACTTCAAGTGCGACAACCACTTCTGCGTGCCTCTCCACAGTCAGTCTCCTACTGCACAGTTCTCTGTGTTCCAGAGACGTTCCTGTGTCCGGCCACCCACTTCAAGTGCGACAACCACTTCTGCCTGCCTCTCCACAGTCAGTCTCCCACTGCACAGTTCTCTGTGTTCCAGAGACGTTCCTGTGTCCGGCGACCCACTTCAAGTGTGACAACCACTTCTGCGTGCCTCTCCACAGTCAGTCTCCTACTGCACAGTTCTCTGTGTTTCAGAGACGTTCCTGTGTCCGGCCACCCACTTCAAGTGCGACAACCACTTCTGCGTGCCTCTCCACAGTCAGTCTCCTACTGCACAGTTCTCTGTGTTCCAGAGACGTTCCTGTGTCCGGCCACTCACTTCAAGTGCGACAACCACTTCTGCGTGCCTCTCCACAGTCAGTCTCCTACTGCACAGTTCTCTGTGTTCCAGAGACGTTCCTGTGTCCGGCGACTCACTTCAAGTGCGACAACCACTTCTGCGTGCCTCTCCACAGTCAGTCTCCTACTGCACAGTTCTCTGTGTTCCAGAGACGTTCCTGTGTCCGGCCACCCACTTCAAGTGCGACAACCACTTCTGCGAGCCTCTCCACAGTCAGTCTCCCACTGCACAGTTCTCTGTGTTCCAGAGACGTTCCTGTGTCCGGCCACCCACTTCAAGTGCGACAACCACTTCTGCGTGCCTCTCCACAGTCAGTCTCCCACTGCACAGTTCTCTGTGTTCCAGAGACGTTCCTGTGTCCGGCGACCCACTTCAAGTGCGACAACCACTTCTGCGTGCCTCTCCACAGTCAGTCTCCCACTGCACAGTTCTCTGTGTTCCAGAGCCGTTCCTGTGTCCGGCGACTCACTTCAAGTGCGACAACCACTTCTGCGTGCCTCTCCACAGTCAGTCTCCCACTGCACAGTTCTCTGTGTTCCAGAGACGTTCCTGTGTCCGGCCACCCACTTCAAGTGCGACAACCACTTCTGCGAGCCTCTCCACAGTCAGTCTCCCACTGCACAGTTCTCTGTGTTCCAGAGACGTTCCTGTGTCCGGCCACCCACTTCAAGTGCGACAACCACTTCTGCGTGCCTCTCCACAGTCAGTCTCCCACTGCACAGTTCTCTGTGTTCCAGAGACGTTCCTGTGTCCGGCCACTCACTTCAAGTGTGACAACCACTTCTGCGTGCCTCTCCACAGTCAGTCTCCTACTGTACAGTTCTCTGTGTTCCAGAGACGTTCCTGTGTCCGGCGACCCACTTCAAGTGCGACAACCACTTCTGCGTGCCTCTCCACAGTCAGTCTCCCACTGCACAGTTCTCTGTGTTCCAGAGACGTTCCTGTGTCCGGCCACCCACTTCAAGTGCGACAACCACTTCTGCCTGCCTCTCCACAGTCAGTCTCCCACTGCACAGTTCTCTGTGTTCCAGAGACGTTCATGTGTCCGGCGACTCACTTCAAGTGTGACAACCACTTCTGCGTGCCTCTCCACAGTCAGTCTCCCACTGCACAGTTCTCTGTGTTCCAGAGACGTTCCTGTGTCCGGCCACCCACTTCAAGTGTGACAACCACTTCTGCGTGCCTCTCCACAGTCAGTCTCCCACTGCACAGTTCTCTGTGTTCCAGAGACGTTCCTGTGTCCGGCGACCCACTTCAAGTGTGACAACCACTTCTGCGTGCCTCTCCACAGTCAGCCTCCTACTGCACAGTTCTCTGTGTTCCAGAGACGATCCTGTGTCCGGCTACCCACTTCAAGTGCGACAACCACTTCTGCGTGCCTCTCCACAGTCAGCCTCCTACTGCACAGTTCTCTGTGTTCCAGAGAAGTTCCTGTGTCCGGCCACCCACTTCAAGTGCGACAACCACTTCTGCCTGCCTCTCCACAGTCAGTCTCCTACTGCACAGTTCTCTGTGTTCCAGAGACGTTCCTGTGTCCGGCCACCCACTTCAAGTGCGACAACCACTTCTGCGTGCCTCTCCACAGTCAGTCTCCTACTGCACAGTTCTCTGTGTTCCAGAGACGTTCCTGTGTCCGGCCACCCACTTCAAGTGCGACAACCACTTCTGCGTGCCTCTCCACAGTCAGTCTCCCACTGCACAGTTCTCTGTGTTCCAGAGACGTTCCTGTGTCCGGCGACCCACTTCAAGTGTGACAACTACTTCTGCGTGCCTCCCCACAGTCAGTCCCCTACTGCACAGTTCTCTGTGTTCCAGAGACGTTCCTGTGTCCGGCGACCCACTTCAAGTACGACAACCACTTCTGCGTGCCTCTCCACAGTCAGTCTCCTACTGCACAGTTCTCTGTGTTCCAGAGACGTTCCTGTGTCCGGCCACCCACTTCAAGTGTGACAACCACTTCTGCGTGCCTCTCCACAGTCAGTCTCCTACTGCACAGTTCTCTGTGTTCCAGAGACGTTCCTGTGTCCGGCGACCCACTTCAAGTGCGACAACCACTTCTGCGAGCCTCTCCACAGTCAGTGTCCCACTGCACAGTTCTCTGTGTTCCAGAGACGTTCCTGTGTCCGGCGACCCACTTCAAGTACGACAACCACTTCTGCGAGCCTCTCCACAGTCAGTCTCCTACTGCACAGTTCTCTGTGTTCCAGAGACGTTCCTGTGTCCGGCGACCCACTTCAAGTGCGACAACCACTTCTGCGTGCCTCTCCACAGTCAGTCTCCCACTGCACAGTTCTCTGTGTTCCAGAGACGTTCCTGTGTCCGGCCACCCACTTCAAGTGCGACAACCACTTCTGCGTGCCTCTCCACAGTCAGTCTCCCACTGCACAGTTCTCTGTGTTCCAGAGACGTTCCTGTGTCCGGCGACCCACTTCAAGTGCGACAACCACTTCTGCGTGCCTCTCCACAGTCAGTCTCCTACTGCACAGTTCTCTGTGTTCCAGAGACGTTCCTGTGTCCGGCGACCCACTTCAAGTGCGACAACCACTTCTGCGTGCCTCTCCACAGTCAGTCTCCCACTGCACAGTTCTCTGTGTTCCAGAGACGTTCCTGTGTCCGGCGACCCACTTCAAGTGCGACAACCACTTCTGCGTGCCTCTCCACAGTCAGTCTCCTACTGCACAGTTCTCTGTGTTCCAGAGACGTTCCTGTGTCCGGCGACCCACTTCAAGTGCGACAACCACTTATGCGTGCCTCTCCACAGTCAGTGTCCCACTGCACAGTTCTCTGTGTTCCAGAGACGTTCCTGTGTCCGGCCACCCACTTCAAGTGCGACAACCACTTCTGTGTGCCTCTCCACAGTCAGTCTCCCACTGCACAGTTCTCTGTGTTCCAGAGACGTTCCTGTGTCCGGCGACCCACTTCAAGTGCGACAACCACTTCTGCGTGCCTCTCCACAGTCAGTCTCCCACTGCACAGTTCTCTGTGTTCCAGAGACGTTCCTGTGTCCGGCGACCCACTTCAAGTGCGACAACCACTTCTGCGTGCCTCTCCACAGCGTGTGCAACTTCCGCGACGATTGCGGTGACGACAGCGACGAGGCCAACTGCTGTCAGTGACATTTTATTTCTTTTTTGCGTATTCGTCCAGGTATAGAGAGAAAATTTTTGACCAAAATTTTTGACTTTGCAGCTTTGTTTAGACTTGTTAGGAGGTGAACATATTTAAAGTCCCCGCCCATTTTGGTTGCCCTTGAGTGGGACTAGTGGGATGAAGAAGCGGGGTTCTGGAGGTACCATTTTTAGGTTTCCTAAATATTTTGAAAACTATCAACTTTTAGTATTACCTATCAAATTGAAAAATTAAATTTAGTGTAAGATAAGTATGTAATATGTATATTTTAGTCCAACCGTTTACAAGGTAAGTACTAATTTTACCAATATTTTAACATACATGGTGTTTTTTTTAAACTTGCTTCATAATTTATTCAGAAACAAAAATAAATGTTAGTATTCTGTTTTCTGGAAACGTCTACCAACGCAGGGGGAAGTCAATTTCTCAGGAAAACTTTATCCCCCCAACTACCCCCTTCTCCCCCCAACCCCTAACTTAAAATTTTCTAATGGCAACATACCCTTTGTGACATATCAAATTAAAGAGCACAAAAAAAGAACAATTTTGGTGGAAGAAAAATTAAAATTGCCTCATGCGTTCTCGAGATATTCAGTTTTTAAGGGTGTTTTTCGTTTAACTTCAAATTTTTATCATTTAAAAATTAACAGAGACATAAATATGATATTAGCGGGAAACATCTAATTAATAACAGGGGAATGTGTGGTCAACTCAAAATCAACCCTTATTTCACCCCCTTCCCCCATCCCCTTTGTTGAAAATAGAGACTTACCCCAAGCGATATATCAAATTAAAGGGTATGAAAAAACTAGATTTATTGGAAAAAACTAAACTGAGATCCAATACAGAATTTTCGATATCCTCGTATTTTTCAATCTGACAATCAAATTAAGTGCAAATTATTTTAAATTCTGTAGCCATCCGGTATCAAAGAGATTTATCTAGCCAGCAATAATTTGTTTGCAGGAAGAATGAATTTAAAATAATTTGCACTTAAATTGATTGTCAGATTGTAAAATACGAGGATATCAAAAATTCTGTATTTGATCTCAGTTTAGTTTTTGCAATAAATCTAGTTTTTTCATATCCTTTAATTTGATATATTACTTGGGGTAAGTCTCTATCTTCAACATAGGATTTGGGGGAAGGGGGTGAAATAAGGGTTGATTTTGAGTTCACCACACATTCCCCTGTCATTAATTAGATGTTTCCCGCTAACATCATATTTATGTCTGTATTAATTTTTGAATGCTAAAAATTTGAAGTTAAACGAAAAACACCCTTAAAAACTGAATATCTCGAGAACGCATGAGGCAATTTTAATTTTTCTTCCACCAAAATTGTTCTTTTTTTGTGCTCTTTAATTTGATATGTCACAAAGGGTATGTTGCCATATGAAAATTTTAAGTTTGGGGTTGGGGTGAGAAGGGGGTAGTTGGGGGGATAAAGTTTTCCTGTGAAATTGACTTCCCCCGTTCGTTGGTAGACGTTTCAAGAAAACAGAATACTAAAATTTATTTTTGTTTCTGAATAAATTAAGAAGCAAGTTAAAAAAATCACCCTGGATATCCCTTCTATGAGAAACATACATGCCCAACGGCAACGAGGCAACACTTTTTCTCGTAAAGGGAAAACAACATTCATAAAATATTGACAAAAATGTTCACTTATTTGACACCTTAATCATAAAAATTGTCTGGAATAAAGGTGTGGGCGAGCTTACAAAAAGTCGTAGTAACCACATATTTGTAATGATTCCTTAAAAAAAAAACGTTTTTATGAGCTCACCAAGACCTTTAATTTGCTCAAATTTTAATGACTGAAGTGACTTATTACTGGACATTTTATCAATATTTCATGAATGTTGCTTATTTCCGTTTATGGGGAAAAGTGTTGCCCCATTGGGCATGTATGTTACACACAAATTGACATGTATTTCTTATGGAAGGGATATTTATTATTTTAAATTTTAATCAAATTAATACCTTGTAAACGGTTGGATCACAATCGACATATTATACAATTTTCTTACAGGAATTTTTTTTTCTTAAATTTTCCAATTTAATAAGGAATACTAAAAGTTAATAGTTTTCAAGATATTTAGGAAAAATTTAAAAATGCAAGCTTCAGACCGACCCCCCTCCAACCACCACTTAAGGACTACGGACGGGGACTTTTGATATGTCAACCTCCTAACTAATCCTAACAAAGCTGCAAAGTCAAAAATTGTGTTCCATACATTTCCCTATATACCTTTTATTGAGCATTCGTTGCCTGGACAATATGATTAATAATATTGCACAAGATTGTTACATTTGTTCGTCGTGCTTATGTTGCATGCCAAATTAATATGTTATGTATTGTTAGATTACTGGTGCATCTTCACTTGCAAAGTTTCCTCCAATGAACCGATTTACTTGAATTTTTGCCATAATAATTTTAATGACTCAACCTTTTAGGGATGTAGGTCGTAATCCTAAAACAACCAATGCATTAACCCTTTTAATTTGATATATAAATCTTGAAGTCAGTTCAATAGTCACAGAGAACTAAAACTTTCAATTGCGTATCAAAAATATAGGATAACTTATAACTGATATGATGCCGAATTATAGGACCTAATTGAATCTAATAAATTGAGTATTTAATCAGATTGCAATAACAAAAAAAAAATATATATAAGGTTATGTGAAAAATCTGATCATCAACTAATTTCATACTATATAGGATTACAATTAAAATGTATTGTTGAAATAATATGTTTAAAAACATTAGAATCCAACCAATCAAACAGTTAACAAAAATTAATAAAGTGTCATATGTTTGAAGTAACTAATGGTGAAATTGTGTGAAATATCACAGAGGACTATCAATATATCTGTCTATAGTCTTTCAAAATGGAAATCGGTATATATTTTCTAAGGTTTAAGTCACGGTCCTAATTTACACTTTTCCATCAAACACTTACTTATTTAAGCCTGATATTAAATAATTAAATTAGGAGAGACCCACCCCTAAATAAATGATCTTCGGTTGTGTTTAAAACATTAATCAAAATAAAAGCTATTAGCTCTAAGTTGGTGCTATTCACCAATCGGGTAACAAGTTTCAAAGGTCAGCAGCAAAGTCAGCAAAGTTAAGGAACAAAAACACAGAAAATCGCTCAATTATCCGAGGAAGAAAAAGCTCCTGACAAACGATGAACTGCTTTAACGACGGAATGCGAGACTGAAAGAACTTTAGAACTTAAAGCTTTCTTACAATTTAATTGTTTGATATCTTTTTGCCAGGGAGAATTTTACTTGCTAGAACCCCTAGATTTCATGGAATATTTTTTTACATTTTAAATAAAACCTTTATAAAGATGGTAGATTATATAATATTACATTCATACCAAACCCTTCCAAGGGTAGATTATCAAGTCACTTATAAAGGGCATTTCCGAACTCTCTGGATACCTTTTGTGGGTTTTTACCTTGCGTTAAGACTAACATTTTTTGCAATTATAATCACGAGTCTCCAATACCTTGTCTTCCGACTGCTTGTAAGCATTTTTGTATCTGCATCATTACCTTGAAACCACTTTAGGAATCAATTTTTTTTTATACAAGGAACATATCCACAAAAGGACTACATAAAGTTTGGAAACACCCTAATAATATTACTGAGTTGTGATTATGACTTTCAACAATGTTTTTATCAAGTTTATTATAACAAATCCTTGAGTAATTAATTACACGGCTACTTACGCTTAACAATTAATTCCCAACTGTGCAAACCGCATTTAAATTATCGCAAACAAGTTTCAAGATTTCCTTGTTTATAAGAAAATGTAATACTTTATATCTTTTAATTAAACTAAAAAGCAGTTTTGATTAAACATGCTCTAATAAAAGCTGTCGGTGTTTTGATTTTTATTTATTCCAATGACATCAAGAAGGCCTGAAACCAAGAGATTTATTAAAGAAGCTTATAGCAAGAAAATACTATGTTGATGAGCTCTGCATCAAAATGTTATTTTCCATATTTATTCAGGTCGGCCCGAGCCTTTCAAATGAAAGAGAGAGCTTCTTTGCCAAGATTTGCTGAAATTTAAGAATGAGTCATCTTTCATAAAAAGACTTCTCGTTGTTAATGAATTGTCAATGTTGTCAGTGTTTTTTATGGTTAATGTGGTTAATTTCATGGTATATATTTACAATATATTGCAACAAAGAGATTTATCATAAATTAAATATATGAGTGTTAACCACATTATAGTACATGAATGAAATACGTTGTTTATCTAACTATGTTATGTAAAGAAATTTTCTTTTTGGTAAATATATATTTATATCTTGTCTCTTGAAATAATTTAAGATTTGAAGTTGAGTATATTTGAAATTGTGATTTATTAACAAATGTTATTAAACCCATAAGTAGCAATAGTTTATGTATGTTGTCCATTTACTAAACAATTAATACAGTATCAAACCTTATCGCTTATTCAACGATTTTGTTCTCATTCGTAGCACATATTAAACAGATATTACTTTAGCGTTTGAAGTGAACAGTTTATCATATGTTTTATCATTCAAAACATATGATAAACCTTCGTCTCCGTCATGACAGCCTACATAATATTGTGAACAAATAGAAATAAATATTAAAAATAGAATTACTTTTTATGGCTTAAAAAATGCACGTAATAAGTTGTATTTTTTATGGTCATAATTCAAACGAATTTATAAGTCTAAAAACGTTTTTCCCCAATGAAAAATATTGCTTATAAAAATTGTTTATACCATACCACACAGACACACTGATTTGTGTGCCTTATTAGTGTAGGAAAGTTACTCTTTCTCGCGATTAAATGGTAAATAATTTACCGTGCATTTACGAAAGAAACGGAAAAAATCCATCACTTAAATAAAATTGCACAAAAAATGTTTATTATAGATTATGTTGAAGGACTAGAGAAATAAAGGCTTGCAAAAAATTACGATTTATGCAAACGTTTTTGTCTTCCATGAAGTAAGATGTAAAGAATCAGCAAATCAGAGGTAATTTGGCCGGATTAAATTTGGTTGCATTGACACTAGAATCCCGCACTCGCCTTCGACTCTCACGGAATGACAGTAGCCTACTGACTGGTACACCAACTTAATATCGCCAGTGTATAAGTAGAATTATGTTAATTGTTATTTAGTAAAAATATTATTATGTAACCTCGTTACGTGTAATATCGTTTGCATGTTTACCTAACATTTCATCGTATTTATTTAATCTATCACCAAAACAAAGCTTGGAATAATTTAACCCTGTTCGTTTCCAGCTTGTTACAAGGGGATTTACCTATTATTTAAAATTATTTCTGACATAAAATGTCCTTGTAATCATTTTATTTAATTCCTCAATTGAAATACAAGGATGTTTTGTTTTTTCATTACAATAAAAAACCCTCTGAAGTTACAGCAGTGAATGAAATACTTTTTTTAGTTTTTAATTGATTCTGTTTCAACTAGTCACACAACTTGTTAAAGTTGCCCATTTAATATTTTCAATGATACAATGTATATAGATAATGAGAGATATAAATTCATTTATTCATTTACCTACAGACCCTATTGTAATTGATTGTACAATCACAAATTCTTTACACTCCATATTAATTACACCAATACTTTATATCTAATTTATTAGCCTACATCTATACTAAAATAAAAAATAAACATATGATTTATCAAATTTTTTGCTTAAAATAAGCAGTATAACACACATTAACAACCAACGATTTAAAATTACTCACCGATTATCATCTTACGAATCTTAAAGAAAAATAAAATTACGCATGTGAGCTATAACTCACCAAAAACGTATGTTAGGCCCTATCAGACTAAACTGCCTCATTTGAATATCAGGCCTCCCAGTTGTGGTTATCTTACTGCCTACGTAATTTAAAACAAATCTGATTTTGGAGAACTTCCAAACTTAAAATTGCGTTTGTAATCAAAATATACTGATGACAGTTACTTGTGGTCATTCAAAACAGATTCGCCAATTATCAAAAAATAAATATCGAGCCATCAAAACCAAATCCAAATATATATGAAATCTATTCAAGCGGAATTCCTATCAACACCCAGGCCAAATAATTGAACTTAGACGTACGAAGTTTTGAATTTATACGTCTGTTATACCTTTGTTACCCACTAAGAAGGAATTTTTTAAAGAATAAGCCCTATAGAGGGTCAAAGTTTGGACCAGACAACATTAAGTTTTGTTTGATAGTTGAGAGCTATTTAATGCAAAAACACAGCTGCTATTTCATTTAAATACCCTAGTAGCGAGCTACCATTAGCTTGTAAGTTTATACTCGGCAGCTAGTAAAAACATTTGTGGCTAATGGATCATAAACGTTGTAAACGTTTTCTAGCGAATGATTTGCCAGTATGAATGTTTTCTTTTGAAGAACATCATATACCCCAGATCAAATGCTACATTATAGGTAAAATATTTCAAAAGAAGTGCACTTGAACGTAGAGTGGACTCTGCACAAGTGCTTTTGACTGAATAGTTTACATCTTTCAATGTTATAAAGTTTCAAAGTTCACTTACCAATTAAGTGCGTAATACTGATTTAAAATAGAAGCATTTTGTTGTAAATTCTTAATTTCGTACTAGATATCAAGCTCTATAATTAAAAATAGTGTAATAAAGTTGCAAATAATATTTTATATATTAATTATACTTTGTTTTTGAATATGCTCACATGATCCAAAATATCTAGTCCCGCAGTTTAATCCTCTCTTGTGTAAAAAAGTCTACTTCCCATATTTCATTGAGGGCTATTTTTGTCTTTCATGAAATGAAAAGAAAAACGTTTATAAAATAAGTTCAGCTTTTACATATCTAATTCAAGACTACATAAAACTATGGAAAATGCAAAAGACAATTTATTACAATTTTATATTATATTACTGTGCTCCAACAGAGAAAAGAATGGTCTCATAGAATCTGCAGACATACTTATTGCCCATGCGTCTGCTACGTTGCAATGAAATAATATAACAAGTTTGACATAGTTAATTTGAAAATAAATGATAGTAATAAAATTAATGATGTTATAATATAATAGGTTTGACCTAGTTAACTGGAAAATAAAAATTTTAAATATAATTAATGATCTTATTAACAACTTTGACCTAGTCATTTGGGAAATATATGCTAAAGATGTTATAATTAATTGGAAAATTTACTGAGAAAAGTTTAAAGAAAATTGAAAAGTAATGGACGAAAAAGTATAACCAAAAATGTTTATGTTAATGTTTATGAAATTAGCAGTAACATAAACATTTAACACATGTTATGTGTTAAATTTGAAACATTTTATTGTTTATATAAGTTTTGCTAAAAAGTAAATGTGAATTTACATGTCCATACCATCCTCTGCATTTTTGGAAAATCTTAATTTACAATAGCAAGACTTGGCATGTACCATATAATAATTGTTCAACTTTACACAGCTTGGGTCAATGTTCAGCCAAACCCAAACACTGTTTAGAAAAAAATGTTGAAGTTGTCCTAAATATGTGTTGCAGCTCATCGGTCCTGCTGGCACTCGGAGTTCCGCTGCAGCAACGGGGAGTGCCTGCGGCCCGGGGCCCTGTGCGACGGCGCCCCCGACTGTCAGGACCGCAGCGACGAGACCGACTGTGGCCCAGGTAATACCGAGTAGAAGTTCAACAGACAGAACACCAGTTTTGTGGTTCAGGTAATACCGAATAGACCTTCAACAGGCAGAACATCAGTTTTGTGGTTCAGGTAATACCTAACAGACCTTCAACAGGCAGAACATCAGTTTTGTGGTTCTGGTAATACCGAATAGACCTTCAACAGGTAGAACATCAGTTTTGTGGTTCAGGTAATACCAAATAGACCTTCAACAGGCAGAACATCAGTTTTGTGGTTCAGGTAATACCGAACAGACCTTCAACAGGCGGAACATCAGTTTTGTGGTTCAGGTAATACCGAATAGACCTTCAACAGGCAGAACATCAGTTTTGTGGCTCTGGTAATACCGAACAGACCTTCAACAGGCAGAACATCAGTTTTGTGGTTCAGGTAATACCGAACAGACCTTCAACAGGTAGAACATCAGTTTTGTGGTTCAGGTAATACCGAATAGACCTTCAACAGGCAGAACATCAGTTTTGTGGTTCAGGTAATACCGAACAGACCTTCAACAGGCAGAACATCAGTTTTGTGGCTCTGGTAATACCGAATAGACCTTCAACAGGCAGAACATCAGTTTTGTGGTTCAGGTAATACCAAATAGACCTTCAACAGGCAGAACATCAGTTTTGTGGTTCAGGTAATACCGAATAGACCTTCAACAGGTAGAACATCAGTTTTGTGGTTCAGGTAATACCGAACAGACCTTCAACAGGCAGAACATCAGTTTTGTGGTTCTGGTAATACCGAATAGACCTTCAACAGGCAGAACATCAGTTTTGTGGTTCTGGTAATACCGAATAGACCTTCAACAGGTAGAACATCAGTTTTGTGGTTCAGGTAATACCTAACAGACCTTCAACAGGCAGAACATCAGTTTTGTGGTTCTGGTAATACCGAATAGACCTTCAACAGGTAGAACATCAGTTTTGTGGTTCAGGTAATACCAAATAGACCTTCAACAGGCAGAACATCAGTTTTGTGGTTCAGGTAATACCGAACAGACCTTCAACAGGCAGAACATCAGTTTTGTGGTTCAGGTAATACCGAATAGACCTTCAACAGGCAGAACATCAGTTTTGTGGCTCTGGTAATACCGAACAGACCTTCAACAGGCAGAACATCAGTTTTGTGGTTCAGGTAATACCGAACAGACCTTCAACAGGTAGAACATCAGTTTTGTGGTTCAGGTAATACCGAATAGACCTTCAACAGGCAGAACATCAGTTTTGTGGTTCAGGTAATACCGAACAGACCTTCAACAGGCAGAACGTCAGTTTTGTGGCTCTGGTAATACCGAACAGACCTTCAACAGGCAGAACATCAGTTTTGTGGCTCTGGTAATACCGAACAGACCTTCAACAGGCAGAACATCAGTTTTGTGGTTCAGGTAATACCGAACAGACCTTCAACAGGCAGAACATCAGTTTTGTGGTTCAGGTAATACCGAACAGACCTTCAACAGGCAGAACATCAGTTTTGTGGCTCTGGTAATACCGAACAGACCTTCAACAGGCAGAACATCAGTTTTTTGGTTCATGTAATATAGAACAGACCTTCAACAGGCAGAACATCAGTTTTGTGGTTCAGGTAATACCGAATAGACCTTCAACAGGCAGAACATCAGTTTTGTGGTTCAGGTAATACCGAATAGACCTTCAACAGGCAGAACATCAGTTTTGTGGTTCAGGTAATACCGAATAGACCTTCAACAGGCAGAACATCAGTTTTGTGGTTCAGGTAATACCGAATAGACCTTCAACAGGCAGAACATCAGTTTTGTGGTTCAGGTAATACCGAACAGACCTTCAACAGGCAGAACATCAATTTTGTTGCCCCAGTAATACCAAACAGACCTTCAATAGGCAGGACATCAGTTTTGTGGTTCAGGTAATACCGAATAGACCTTCAACAGGTAGGGCATCAGTTTTTTGGTTCAGGTAATACCGAATAGACCTTCAACGGGCAGAACATCAGTTTTGTGGTTCAGGTAATACCCAATAGACCTTCAGCAGGCAGGACATAAGTTTTTGTGGCCTGGGTACCCTGGGGTAGACTTTCATAAATGTAATGATTTATCGAAACCGAGTAAAAATATCGATATTAATATCGAATCAGTAACATCGTTGAAATCTGCTCAGATACCACAAACTATTATCTTATCACCTATTATCTCTTAAACAAGGCTATTGTTTTGAAATGCCCCAAAAGATTTTAGAGAGTGAAGCTAACGAAACTACTTACTTAGGCAATAATCATTAGATGAAACTCATCATATTAAGTAGTTGTTTTACATATAATTTAGTTATGCTTAGTTTATTTTAATAATATATCGTTAAAAAGCTTGGAATGTGTTGTTCAGATCAATAGTCTATGTGGGCGGGGCAAAGGCAAGGTAAAAAAGAGGCCGCCACCCTTTAAAAAAATGTCAACGCGAACCAATTTAAATTAATCCACGCCTAGATGAAGAATTGTTTTAGAATTTAATTTACTTTGGTACAACTAAATGTCAATGAAGACAGATTCAAATGAATTCTGGATTCATTAAATATTCGGATTAAAATAAACATCAAACTATAATGCTAAGTATTATTTAAATTTAATTACTTAAATCCCATCCTGCTGTAGTTCAGGTTAAAAGGCTTAGAGAGATTTCTCAAGTTATTTTTTTAATAGCTAAGAACTATGTCCGGAAAAATAAAAGTTACCACTTTGAAAGAGAATAACTTTAACCTTCCGTTTTTTACCTCTAATACCCCTGCAATAGTAACAATCCAGTTCAGCAGAATGGAAACAATTAACATTTACAATCTTTTTCATTATTTTGGTCATTTAGTAGCACCTATTTTTAATTATAATGAAATACCTCTTTGTGCTTTAATAATTTATTGAGGTTTATTTATTAATTTAGCCTAATTTATTTTTTTACCAATCAGTGTTGGAAAATGTCTACGAAAATCAAATTCAAAATGGAATTTGTTTATTCATTTTTCTTTCTAGTAACGAATCTAATTTCAAATGTGACTTCATAAAAATGAATATGTCGTGATTTATGCTATCACAGATTAAATAATCTATGGTAGTATTAACTAATTAAATATCACTTACTGTCCAAATATAAATGATGCAAATACATTATAATTAAAATTAAAATGGCTTAGTTATACTTATAGTTAATTTGTTACATAACTTAATAGTTAAAAGTAGTTAATTTGAATGTTAAAGATCTAAAACAAATCATTGAATATGGTCTTATTTAAGATATTTCTCTTTCTTACCCGTAACAATAAAATGTATTTTCCATCTGCCAAAAACAGAACGAAAGCGGCAATTGAATTTCATTAGAAACAAGAAAGGAATCCGTCAAAGATTCATTATGATATCGTTTAAATTTTGGAACCAAGAGGTTGTTAGTTGTTTTTATCCAGAATAATTGTAAAATGAAAAATGTTTCAAAACTGTTCACACCTATTAAAATGTACTTAATTTCCACGATGGCATTCTTTTGTATTATGTATAGAAAACTAAAATTTAAATAATTGACAAATTAAGTTATTGGTGTTGATAGGTGTTGTACAAGGTATATTACTGGTATTGATAGGTGTTGTACAATAGATTTTATGGATATCGAAAGGTGTGTACAAGGGATGTTACTGATATAGATAGTTGCTGCAAAAGGGATATTATCGATATCAATAGGTGTTTTACAAGGGGTGTTATTTATATTCACAGGTGTTGTACAAGAAATATTATTGATATCGGTAGGTGTTGTACTAGGGATGTAATTTATATTGATAGGTGTTGTAAAAGGTATATTATTGATATTGAGAGGTATATTATGGATATCAATGTGTTGTACAAGGAATATCCCTTGCAAGCCGTTGCAAGCTCTGTGGCCGTTGTGCGTGCACCTAGACCTTTATCTATAGTCTATAGGTGTTTGTCAGATAATATTATTGATATCGATAGGTGTTTTACAATTTATGTTAGTGATATCGATAGGTGTTGCACAAAGTATGAGGTCGATGTGCGTGTGTTACAGAGTCATTCGCAGACTGCGAGGACGGCACCAAAGTGCACAAGTACTACTGGTGTGACGGGTGGCCGCACTGCCCTCGCAACCACGCGGACGAGCTCGACTGTGAGTCATAACAATGATAACAGTTCTATAATAATTAGCAGAATTCTCTATTTGTTTATCATTTAGATAGATACATGAATGTGCCACATCAAAACGTATAACACAAAATACACTTTGATCACAACAATAGGGTCTTAGGGGTGGCTGAGGATATGTGTGCTCTGTGTCTGGGGTGCAATAACAGTATACTCTATGTCGTATCCAGGTGAGGAGTGTAACAGGACGGACCAGTTCCGGTGTCCCAACGGCCGCTGCATCCGTCGAGCCAACGTGTGTGGCTGAGGATATGTGTGCTCTGTGTCTGGGGTGCAATAACAGTATACTCTATGTCGTATCCAGGTGAGGAGTGTAACAGGACGGACCAGTTCCGGTGTCCCAACGGCCGCTGCATCCGGCGTGCCAACGTGTTTGGCTGAGAATATGTGTGCTCTGTGCCTGGGGTGCAATAACAGTATACTCTATGTCGTATCCAGGTGAGGAGTGTAACAGGACGGACCAGTTCCGGTGTCCCAACGGCCGCTGCATCCGGCGCGCCAACGTGTGTGGCTGAGGATATGTGTGCTCTGTGTCTGGGTACAATAACAGTATACTCTATGTCATATCCAGGTGAGGAGTGTAACAGGACGGACCAGTTCCGGTGTCCCAACGGCCGCTGCATCCGGCGTGCCAACGTGTTTGGCTGAGAATATGTGTGCTCTGTGCCTGGGGTGCAATAACAGTATACTCTATGTCGTATCCAGGTGAGGAGTGTAACAGGACGGACCAGTTCCGGTGTCCCAACGGCCGCTGCATCCGGCGCGCCAACGTGTGTGGCTGAGGATATGTGTGCTCTGTGTCTGGGTACAATAACAGTATACTCTATGTCATATCCAGGTGAGGAGTGTAACAGGACGGACCAGTTCCGGTGTCCCAACGGCCGCTGCATCCGGCGTGCCAACGTGTTTGGCTGAGAATATGTGTGCTCTGTGCCTGGGGTGCAATAACAGTATACTCTATGTCGTATCCAGGTGAGGAGTGTAACAGGACGGACCAGTTCCGGTGTCCCAACGGCCGCTGCATCCGGCGCGCCAACGTGTGTGACTCTCAGTGCGACTGCGTGGTCAACGCCACCGACGCCTCCTGCGCCGACGAGGTCAACTGCGGCCTCGTCTACTCTGTGGCTTACGGTGAGTCCGTGTAGTTTTAGCGGGTAAAATTAAGTTTAATTTTGGTCTTTTGATTCCTTATTTCTTCCATATGTATTTTCATATATTTGAGCACTGATTCTAAATATGATGATTTCAAAGAACACTTTGTAGGCAACTCCCCCCTTTTAAAGCAGATTTGTCAATGTCAGACTTTTTCAGGGGTGGCGGTGTGTCAGCTAGGGGCTGCTCTGGGCTGTTACGCCCCTCCACTGCCCCAGAACGCCGGCAAAGTGAGGTGTATCCAGCCCCAGTACATCTGTGACGGCTTCAACGATTGCCACAACGGCAACTTCCTATCGGACGAGTTTGGATGTGGTAAGTTGAATCTTTTAAGATTTGAAGTTAATCCTCAATTTATCGTCGAACTATTCGATGTATCTATTCAACACCTTCCCAATTGCACTGAAAAAGCAAAAAGACAAGCAGAAATTCAAAGAAGCTCTTGTCGTCTGGCTACTGGAGAAAGGTTTCTACGCTGTGGAAAATAACTGGAAAGAAGAAGCCAACCTTCTGAAAAAAAAACACAAAAACTGTACTTAATGTTCATGTCAATAAAGATTACTTTTCTTCATCTTTGTATCCGTACTTCGTACCTACAATTAAAAATCATCAATGAAAAGCCAACGGATATTCCGTTCCAGTTGAATCGTTTTTGGCTTCAGCTCTTTGAACTTTTAATATTGTGGATGTTCGTACTGATATTTATACCGACCATCTACATGGGACACTGACAAACTAAACTAAAGCCCATGTGTTATCCGGGTTTATGATACTTTTTTTGTAAAATTCAAGCCCTTTCAGTTCACTAGTTTCTTAGCTTACCCAGAGCAAATAGACAGATACTCAAGGAGACCTCCTCTACAATCATGTATTCATAAGGAAAGTTCGCTATTATATAATAATCGAAGACTCTCAAGGATATGCCTTAACTAATTAATATACAAATTTTTTTATATCATAAAAATTATTTGTAAGGTTTTTAAGATTTCACATTAACACGAGAATTCATAGTTAAACTGTTCTGTCCTGTTTGTCCCAGGGTCAGACCGGGGAGGCCAGACAGAGGGGGAGAGGGGTTCCCACTTCAGGTGCAGGGACGGCAGGAGGATGCCCACCATCGTCCACTGCGACAACAAGATCGACTGTCTGCACGGAGACGACGAACTCGACTGTCCGGGTAACAGACAAGTAGTACTGCAGCATGATCCAGATATTGTAAACAAATATTCAGGGGTATAATTGAACGTCTTCTATTCCTATTCTTGATTTTATGGCTATTTTTAGTTAATAACGACTAAAGAAAATCACAAGCCAGCCAAAAAGCAAATACCAAGGCATTAATAGTTAGATCGAAGAACGGTTTGCATTTGAATAGCAAGTGAAGATGGCCTATAACAATAATCCAATAGAAGTGTATAAAAACCTGTATCTATCGTTTTGTGATGAAAAATCGAGTCTAACTACAACAAAGTTTTTAGATTAAAATATATATTTGAGAAAGAGCTGCATCATATTCCACGGTAGGATTTTTAATGATTTATGTTTTTCTACCTAATGATAAATCACCAAAAGTATATTCGTAAAGAAGAAGGGAGTGTTTTCTTAGAACCTGAATAGCTTCCAGTAACTAAATTAAAGACATTTTCAAACCATCTGATATTTTAATAAATGACCACAATAGATTGAAATCACTTTTTCAAGCAATCTGTTAGAAGAGGCAGAGACGTAGACCGATAGACCCTCAATAACACTAATTCATTAACTTAAAATTTGTTTAAGTATTTATTTAATCCAACGAAATTAGAGATCAAAGAGCATTAAATCGCATTTAATTTAACTAAAAATACACCGCAATGTTTTACATCAGTTTATCTCAGTAGACTAAAGTTTTTTACTATCATTCAGGGTGTCTTCTTAACTCTATGTAATGCTTTTATTTACTGCATTACTTCCACTCTAAGTCAATGTTTTAAATGTAATTTTTTATAACTAAGCAAGAGTTTATAGGTTATGATTGACCAGAGTACAGTGTGACTGGTTCCCACCCAGTCTAGATGTGGTTGAGAATGACATTAAAGATCATCACCCCCCTCCCAAAAAATTGAAATTGAGCCAGTTTCCCCGATATACACCAAGATATCCCTTCTACTACTCAGCTTATCTCAGTTTTCATCTCGGACACCTGACCTGTGACGTCATCCTCAACGACATCCTCCACTGGATGGCAGCCCCCCACCGACCCTACTAACAAGTCTAATAACCTAACATGTCTCCATGTTATAGAGACGCAGTGCAGCGCTCACCAGTTCAGATGCGACAGTGGACAGTGCATCAATGAAACCAACCGCTGCGACCTGGTCTACCACTGCTACGACCGCTCCGACGAACACCACTGCCGTAAGTTTAATTTTTCGATTTATGTCAACCTCTTTTTCAATCAATACTCAATCACTGTTGCGAGTACCTGGTGGACTGAACGTTACCAGTTCATGCAATTACTATAAAACATTTCAGTGTTATAATTTTTATAAATACGCTTTTTTATCGTTCCATGTGATCTTTATCCCACAAATTGTATTTATCCTAGATGGCTGTAGTTTGTAAGCATCTGTTATGATAACTTTATTTATTTGCTTACATTTAGTTTTTTTATATTTTGTTGCTAACACGGTAACGTATGTGGCCCAATGTTACATATTTTAACTTTAAAATTCATGTTATTATCTTTTTTGATTTCTCTGGCCAAGTCACCTGCATGAAACTAGCTTTTAAGCCAGACTTTAGCTATTTCTAGACCTTCCCGAAAAACCTCGGAGCCGATTAAGAGATAATTGTGCACGCAAAACAGCAAGTTAACATTGCTCATATAAGATTATTTGTGAAAGCAAGCAAGCAAGTGAGCAAAACAACATTACTCATATGAGTGTGTAGGACAACATTGGTGCCAGACTGATTTCACTATCTTTCCTACTGATTTTGAACTTAAGCGCCACCGAAACTATAAATATGGGACTATTTGTAATAAATATTTAAGCAATAAACCCATTGGTTGTTCCCAATACTGTAATTAACTGTAAACTTTTTGACCAGACCTAAATTGGGAATAATGGGAAAATCTGAAAAGTATTCATATAAGTAGCTGTGTATGACGATTTCTCGTTGTAGTTTTTTCTGCCTTTACTCGTAATTTCCAAAGCCACCCAGCTGACTCAAGATTCAAAACCCATGTGTTATTCAAGCCTTTTCTTTGTCTAGACTAAGATCTAGATTGTCAGACGGGGCTCTTTGTATTAAGGAACAAAGCCCTCATTATGTGCAAGGATTACCGTATGCAATGAGCTCCCAATTTCTAAGCGCCATTTAAATTTCTCATGAAACATAATTGAGTTTCGTACCCTTACTGCGCGGTCGAACTTTAAAATTTGAATCAAGCCTAAATTCAAACCGACTATCACAGTTAGGTGCCAAACTAATGAAATGTGATGATATCTGGACTTCGAAAAAATAGCTGTGGATTCAATCAAAGTAGCACAGCCGATTATAGTTTTCTTTTAACCTTGTGTCTAGCATACCACCCAATACCACGTAGTTGCATTCATTGCCAGGTCCGAAATTAAAATGATTCGACTATATTGCCCAAGAGTCCCAATAGTAGTGCCGCAATATTCAAGTTAAAAAACAGTTTTTTACAATTTTATTATTTTAAAGAATTGACTAGGAGCCCCATGCGCAAATTGCGCATTTTAATATTATTTCCGTTTGTGAGAAACTCACCTACGATTTGAAAAAAATTTTATAACTTTTTAAACTCGCCGTTATTAATAAAGTAAACATTTCAAGTGAATTTAAAGGTCTCACCTAAATAAATAAATGCTTAGCTGAACAAAACACACACATTGTTCATCACACTATGTACTTTAATTAGTCTTCTGGCACAAGAGTAGTTTCCCGGAAGGTTTTCTTCGCGTGTTCATACCATTAGAACTGCGTACATCATCGCAAGTCGCTGCAAGTAGATAGGTGATGCAGTGTCCCTCGTCTCTCGGCAGTTCTCGGTTCTCGTCGAAGGTATATTATGTTTTTCCCTAATCTAATTGACTCGGTTTTCTCTTTGTCTCTCTCTCCTCAATTAGATAAAAACTAATGTTGATTTAAGAATTATTTTTCATCAAATGTATCAAATCTTGTTAAAAGTTAGTTGCAGACTATTTATTTTTGTTTACACTCTGACTTATATAGGTTACAAATCCATCTGAAGGTAATCAGCTGTTAAATTAAAATCACATTTTAAACCCGTTTTAACGCAAGTTGTTCAGCGCTTGAGCGTTGAAAGCGCCCTCTACAAATAAATCAAAGGCTTGGGGGTCGAAGCCGAAAAAGAAATGCCTATTTTAACTGTCTGTCGCAGGTGCGCTACATTATAAACTTTAAAATGACAACTCAATCGTGAAAATCGGTTCAGTAGGACGCCTGAAAAAGGGATCTAACAGAAAAAAACCTTATTGTATTAAGTATATAGATTCTTTTCGATTGCATGAAATTAAGAACAGATTAAATCCTCGTTAGAATGTATTGATTCTTTAACTCGTTTTCCCTTCGATTTATTGTGATTTACTACTTGTTCGTCTATTTTAATCTTGTATTTCATGAATAATATTACCAGGTTAATGGTTAAAGACCGATCGCTACCTCCACTAACTAACAACTACCACTAACCACTACACTTAAATTATGATCTTAAACATTTAACAAAATATATTTATAAATGAAAGGTTACATTAATGTTGTTTGTTCAATAAAACAATTCTCAAAATTCGCTAGATAACTGGAAGGGTAGTTTTGAAATCAATTA
Source organism: Flexamia atlantica (assembly GCA_035578135.1). NCBI lineage: Eukaryota > Metazoa > Arthropoda > Insecta > Hemiptera > Cicadellidae > Flexamia > Flexamia atlantica. Next base: position 1,156,019 of record JAQJVK010000014.1, on the reverse strand, counting down.
TCTCATCGCTAAATGAAAGTGATTGTTTGGTCGACAGACGTGCCCTGCCCGCCACACGCCGGCTACCCACCGCTGTGCTGATGGGTCAGCCTCTGCACAAGTGGTGCATTAGACCGCTGTCGCAGAGATGATGACGACGATGATGATGGTGGTGATGATGATGATGATGATGATGATGATGATGATGTTGTTGATGTTGACAGACGACGTGTCCTGCCCGCCGGCCACCCACCGCTGCGTGCTCGGCGGTCAATGTCTCCACGAACACAAGTGGTGCGACTACTACCTGGACTGCCTGGACGGCTCCGACGAAGCCAATTGCAGTGAGTCTAGCTGACAACCCAACATTATTGTACTGTAATGTCATCCTAAAGACGGAATCGACGAGTATATTCGACCAGAAAAACTCCAACCCAACTTTGGTTTGTTCGACTGTGCGATTAAAAGTCACACGTAACTTACGTAGCGCTAAAATTGGCCTTTATAGACCCCTACCCCTTTTAAAAAGAATTGAGCGATAACACTAACCCGCCCTTCAAAAATCTCGTTTATTTGAGAGAGTTTTGAGTTCTTTCCGAATTTAAGCTATATGTAACGGGTCAAATTTGTAGGGGGGTATAAATTTACTGATTAATAGCTAGAGGAGGTGATTTGCTATGGCTAGTTGCTTAGGCCTAGCTATAAAAAGGGTAAAGTTACCTGGTGTAAGTTTAACTAGGTTGAACCCTAGCCTAGGCCTTTGTTTGTCATAAGCCTAGCCCATCCTTTGGTTGGTTGACGTAGTTGGGCAGCTCATGAATAATGGTTATTGCAGTGAAATATAACCTAAATCACACTAGGTGCACTGCTAACCTTTGCTGAAAGCCCATAAACCAAACACAGGGCTAACCTCTCTCGCCGGTGTCACAGCCCATAGTGTTGACATGAAGTTGATTTCATAAAACTTCATAGTTAAAACACTTGTGACACTTGTTGTTGTGAATAATCGCCCCCACACTTGTATGATTAAATATTAAAACCCCTTGACGGCCATAATAAACATCGTTGGTGTTGAGCAACATAACCTCAATTGGCTTTGTTGAGGTGACAGACGACAGACGATGTCAGATGGATTGACAGCTGACGATCAGCCAGTGGCAGTGGTCCTACGTCACACAATCACAGCCACTGGTGATCAGCTGTTTATCCCCTCCCTGCCCCTTCCTTGGAGGGGAAGTTTTGGAGGGATGAACCCGGAAGATTAGCGGGTGGTTTATTCGGTTCCTAGTTCTTGAACTGTACGGTCGTTTCTACTAGACCTCGTCCGGTGCGAATCCATCGCGACGAACCTAGTCAGTGTTAGCCGGCAGCTCAGAACTCTGTGATCGGCGTTTTACTCGTTTGAGTTTTATTTCGATTCGTAGCGTTTCCTACGAATCATCGGTGCCGTTTCGCACGTCGAATTTAATTAACCCCGTCGCGTTTGTCACGGGGTGATTCGACTCCTTTTGCCACTTAGACGCGGGTGGGGAACCTGCGTGTCAGAACAGGACCTATGTGTGCAGGTGACCTGTGGCGTTCGTTCCCGAGTAACCGTGGTTGGTAAAACTGTGGTGTAGGGGAGATCCGTGGTGTCCAGTTACGTGAGTACGTTGTTTGGTATAGATACCTAAGTTGTTTGCTAAACCATTTTGTGCAAATTAAACTTGTCAGTTTCCAATTGGCTTTACCATCAGGTGTGAACGATGATGATGGTACAGTAGCGTTGCGTTTGCGGGCTCTGAGTTCACACCTGAATAATTTAAATAATTTCTTGTTTGGTAGAAATCTGTACCTTTTAAAAATTCATTCAAAGAACCCTGGAATAGACCCAGCTGCCAGACTTGAGCGATTCCGCTGGCATAGGTCTGAGGCGACTTCTCGTGTTGTTAGGAAAATTAATTTTATTCCTTTTGCGAGAAAGTCGTCACATATACATGATTTAACTGATTAACATTGCCTTAAACACCCCTACCTGCCCCATAACGTTGCGTAATGCAATTTAAAACACCCATCAGTAGTAAATAAATGGGGATTCTGGCCCAAACGGGGGGATTGGGCAAGAATCCCCATTTATTAACCACTCCCATCACTTGGGAAAGCTACGTGAATTAGGGAACCGGCCGCTTAACCATGGTTTTCCAAGCTAAAACAACACCAATAAGCATTAAGAAACAGTTTTTACTTTGGTATAGTTGGCTTGCAACAGTTTCGATGCGTGTTGCCAAACAAACCCGCCTATAAAGGCAGGTGAGAGGGGGAAAGATTTCCTAATCACTTTAACCTATAGGATCGAGTATGGGTAATTTATGTGGCATTTTCGACAGATAAAAAAAAGAAAAACAGAACCCTCTCTACGAAGCCACACTTGGGAGTCAAATATAAAACTTTACTATAACTATCTAAGTAACATTTTTGCTTACATGCACTTCTAGCCATATTAAACAAAAGTAACTTTATTGGTACTTTTATAAGGTATTAGGGTAGACAGGAACACGACCAGGCTTACTTGCCAGTGATACATTAACGAGTAGCACAAATAAATACCAAACACAAACACATACAATTTCAGACACTGACTCCATCAGATTAAAAGTAATTCATTGTAGTTAATTTGGAAAGGAGAAGAACTCGTTCCCCAGAACTGAATTTTATGTGTTTGAGTTCAGTGTTTACTTAGGCTATGTTCAGAAATCTCTCACCACTAGCTAAGCTAGCTGATTCTCCTAACCAACCCATATATCTTAGAATTCAGGCTTAGAGCCCTACCTTTACCAAAGTGACATAACGCTTTTTGGTAATTATATAGCTATCTGACAGGCTGTAGTATCATATACGATAATATATTAAACATGGTGACTGCAGGCACCGCGCCGTGCCGGCCGGGGGACTTCGCCTGCGACAACGGCCAGTGTGTCGGCGGCGAGCTGCGCTGCTTCAGCGACGGGCTGGCGAGATCCGGCTGCGCCGACAACTCCAACCTCAAAAACTGCAGTCTGTATTTTATACATTATTTATTTATTATTTTATCGATGCTAAGACATTTTAGTGTTACTCGGCAAGATTTTTTGAAGACCGAAAGTCAATCAAATAGACTTAATTTGTTAAGTATTTAAGCCGTGATGTGCAATTCAAAATTATGAATGAAAGTTCACATAGCTATAATAATGTACATTCCCTGCATATTAGTTCTCCTCAGCTGAGTTTTTAGCTCCTTTGATGAAGGCGTATCAAACATTTAGTTGGGCTCAACCATCGTAAACTCAATCAATTGTAAGATTAAAATCTCAGGTCTTATTATTTTCTTCAACATACAATAGAGATTAACCGTAAAAACCCCTAAATGGTGGCAGTTGAACCGTTGATCACTCACCGGCATTAGACCATCATATCACCGGTCATACAAACCTAAATTTTCACTTGTACCTGACATAAAGGAAAGTCTTGTTAAAAATATGTGCAATAAGAAACGTATCGTATTTTTTTAGTTTTCTGAGGACAGTATAAAGACCCCTTCTTTCTACTTGATAATGCAATGTCAGTTTTGGCAAGCGAGTCAGTTGGATCTTCATCCGCAGCTGTTTGGTTGTTTGTAGAGAACTGGACGTGCAGCGAGGGCCAGTTCAAGTGCCGCAGCGGCCCGTGCGTGGCGCGCTCTCTACTCTGCGACAACAACATCGACTGTCCGGACACCTGGGACGATGAGGACTTCTGCCGTGAGTTCACCAGAAAACTCTTACTCTTGTATCCTAAAAAATTCTTGTATAATTAAGATATTGGTAAAGAGGATTATTTTCATGAGATAACTAAACGCCACATACAATTCCTTTACACCTACTAAGAATTAGGCAATGATTCTCCATTTGTTTTAACCGTAGCAATTAATGAATCAGTATATTTTCCACCTGTTGAACTGCATATACCTGGTTATAATTGTTGTGGACCAGGGACTAAGCAACCAAGCAATTAGTAAAAGGCAATAAAATTTGATTAGTAAAAGAGCTGCAAGTTAGGATCGTAAAAATAGCACTAATATGAAATAAACTGAACTGACATTCATCTAAAAATAATATTTAACATAAAGTTCAGTCAAAATAGTAAGAATAATCGTTTGGGGATGGCATGATGACTGTGTTGAAAAATACAGATTTTTCAACGTTTTTGATGGACTAAGGTGACGAACTAGTTAATAACGTTATTAATAATTTGGGTTCATTACATCTTTGGTTTTGTTAAATACCTCTAAAGTTTTTTTTTTAATTTTGTTAAAAGTAGATATCAGATCCAAACCTATTTTGACCAAACCAATCGGAAATGGTTCTATGTTTGTCTTTTACATAGCCCAAAACCTTAACATTTTTTCATTGCTTTTCTTATTGTCGATTTGGTGATATGTATTTTTCAAACGGATGGTGGTTCGTCCATAAATAGTTTTTCCTCAACCCCCTTTGCCACTGGTTTTATTATGAAAATAAGCGGACATTAATAAATGTGCCTATGATGTAAGGATGTCGAATTAAAATATTCTCATTGATTGATTTATTGATTGGTGCTGCAGCGTTCCAATGTTCCCGCCGGTTCCCGCAGTGTGAGTGTAAGGACGTCCACATCAACTGTACGGGCCGCGGCCTGACCGACCTGCCGGGGGACGCCGAGCCTGAGATCACATGGTTGTAAGTACCAGTACCAGCGCCCCTTGAAATCCACTTCTATTATGGAATTAATCATACGTTCTCTTCCAGTGAAACATTAACTGTGAAATACCTGTAAAAAACATCGAAGAATATTATTTCAGTTTGCTTAAAGTGAATCGCTTTAGTTTACTGCTACCAAATACTCTTCTAAAATACTCTTCTGTTAAGGCAATATACTTCTTAGTGTGCCAGTTTTAAACTTGTCTTATCCCATAAAACCGTTTTAAATGAGTTCTTATTGCATACGAACTTCTGTGATGATAGTCTAACATATTCTATCAATTTCTATGACAGAGATCTAGAGTTTGACATATGTGTCTTTATATTTGCCAAATCTTGAATCTTGGTTAGTGATTTTTTTCTAAATATGTTTCAGCTATTTAGGCAGTAATAAGCTGAACGAAACTTTGAACAACTCTTCATTTCTGACGCTAGCTAGACTTTTGTATCTGTAAGTAGTTCGTATTTTTAAATAGTAAGACTTAGGATTCTCTTTCATTTAATTTGGATGCTCTAAAAATTATAATAGTTTAAGATTTTCTAGTGGAAAGAGGTTACTGCCTGTTCTGGACTTATCACATAATTCATTGTTAATATTCAATTTACCCTTAAAACTTAAACTTTACACTATTCCTAGTGCTGTATATTTACCAATGTTTTTTTTAATATCATCCACTCAGCCTCTACTGTATGTCAACACAAGTTTTTTTGTAGTCAGGGAGAAAGCTAAGCATCTTACGCATGTGGGAAGAAGTAGAAGCTAGGTGAAGAAGTGATCACCGGTTACATCACTAATGTTATTCCTATTACCAACAGCTGTAGACATAAGAGACGTCAGCTTTATAGTCTACTGTCTACCTCGCTTATTACCCTCACAATATTTAGGAACCAAGATGAATAGAACAAAAACAAGTGGTTCCATTTCAATTCGCGATCATTGGAAAGCTGATAGGTACGTCGTCAAATTGCTTCCCCTTCAATTGTCTTTTAGTTCAGAAATCAGTTTATAGCTGTAAGTAGACGTGAAAACATCACTTCCACGTCACAAAAGAAAATACTCATTACGGAATCACCAACGAATATCTTTTCATCTTGATCAAGAACAGCTGTATGCTATGTATCATACACAAGATGCTCAGTAGACCTGCCAATTAGAAATCACTGATCAAGGGTCTTCCAAATGCCTTCAAAGCTGCAGTTCAGTTCCGATCGTCTGAAACATAAAAATATAATTAGAGAGATAATACACCTGTGCAAGGTACTTAGCTATATAGTCGCGATCACCCTTACATCAGAATCTCCAGACATCGTCTGTCGACAGAGACCTGAGCAACAACAGTCTGAGCTCGCTGCCGCCCGGCATGTTCGTCTCGCTGTGGCAGCTGACGGTGCTGGACCTTCACCACAACCAGCTGACCGCCCTGCTCAACGGCTCCTTCAACGGACTCGCCAGCCTCAACGGCCTGTAAGCAGAACCACTAATATCCTTTTACCTTTTACCTTCGGCGTCGTCTCGTTGACCGTGGTATCACAGCATGAGACCAGTCAATGTTAATGAGTTATTAGCCCAGGTTAGATAGGATCAAACAAGGTTGAATGTAAGTACATGTAGGTTAGGTTAGATAAGGAGTTAAGGTGGGACCAAAAACTCATCAATAGTGTAAAAACACTGTGAGACAAGATATAACCTAACCTAGCGGCTGTAAGCAGTACCAGTAATTTTACCCTTCTGAACCTAACCTAGTGGCCTATGAACTCTACCACAAATGAAACTCAACCTAATCTGACGGCCTGTAAGCATTTCCACTTTTCTTAACCTAACCTTACCTAACGACCTATAAGCAGTACTACTAATACAACTATTCTTTTCTTTCGATTTTTGTTCACCTTATTTTAACAATGTTGATTCTGCTATAAAAAAGTGTTTGGTGATTATTTTTATTGTTAGAAACGTAGGGCGTTATAAAAATTAAATTATTTATTTATCATCAATTTTAATGCTACAGAAAGATTTTAATGCTAAAAAAAGAAAATATAAATGTAAAATTACTTTTACACCGTTTTATTTTCCTCTGGTGAGTTATTATATGTGCATAATTTGTTCCAGTCATCTCCAAGGAAATAAAATTGAAGCAATCGAATCATATGCATTTTATGGACTGACCTCCCTCAAAACATTGTAAGTTTCTACAAAGAAGTATTTGTTTTCATAATGTTACCCAGGTTTTCAGAATAAAGTATTGCCAGCCTTAAAAAAGGAAGCCTTTTTCTTTGATTTAAAAAATTGTTATATTAGTGTTTGCTGAAATCTTTTATAAAAAAACACCCACATTTTACTCTGATAAATGAACCTGCACACCTAATTTGCATTGTGACATTGGGAGACGTTATATGGCTCATCAACTTTCTTTTTCTATCTATTTATAAATTTTGAAAATGAGGCACGAAATATCTGTTAAATAGTCTTAGTATTCAAGGTCATAGAGAAGTTCATTCTTCCTACCCTTACCTACCAATTAAAATTATTCCAAAGGACATTTAAAAGAAAATTCTTACCTTGGAGTGCTCTTAGATATTTTACAAGCTAATTTGATGGCTTGAGTTTAAAATGTATCCTATGATTACATTCACTCAGAAATGAAACCTTTATACGATTTTTCTAGTGCAAATACATGCTGAATTAGATCTAAAAGCACATTTTCTAAAACTGAAAAATCATGAATATTTATTTTGTATTTGCAGAGATCTGTCGAACCAGAAGATAAGCAACATAGAACCTGACGCTTTCGTAGGCCTTCGCAGTTTAACAGGATTGTAAGTATTTCACTTGAACTAGACCTCATAAATCAATAGCCTCATGATATTACTTAGGAATTGCAAACGTCTGAAATCACTGATCTTCGAAAATCAGTGGTGACGAACATAATCTTACTATCACGAAAGATTGATTCTAAAAAAAGTTCCCATACTTTTGATATCTATACTCTTATATTGACTTGGGACCCATCCATACCCAGAATATAAAATACCTTGCAAATAAGAGGCCAAGGCAAATCTTTATCGATCATATTTTATCAAGGTGACCAAGACTAAATGAATCTTATAATCATGAAAATTTTACAAGATCATTAATTGAAGTGTTAGGGTTGTTGGTTCGCTCCTCAATTCTAAAAACCAAGCTCAGCCAGTTATTTGTTTATTTAATATTAATTATTTGCTTAACTTTCCAAAGGCTTTATTGATACAATAACCTTTCATCACTCTGTGTTTGAAGTACGTTAAAATACAGTAGCCGATACAATTGGAGTATTCCTTTCCAAAAAATTACTTTGTCGTTCCTAAAGAATAATTTTTGCTAGTCCCAAACAAAACCCTTTAAGTCCCAAGCTTACTTTAACGTGATGAAAAGTATCGTTCAATACTACTCATCACAAGAGTCCCATTTCAAGACTCTGTAGTATTTTTCATGCTCAGCTGTGCCTCTTGAGTAAAAAGATGTCTTGCCCCGTGACCGAAACGGACAAGTTTCGGGACTAGTAGTTAAATTTACCATCGTTATATCTCTTTATCACTTCTTACTCTTACACAACCTCTTTACTTCTCCAGGGATCTCTCGAGCAACCAAATAACTCACTTGAACCAAGGCGTTTTCTCAGGCATGCCTCACCTTCTGTTTCTGTGAGTATGTACGTATTCTTCATTGATCTGTGATACTCATATTTTTTCAATTTTGGTTGCACTATAGTGCAGAGGATTCAGGTTTTGATCATTTTTATCCTTGGTTAAACTAACTTATCAACCTTTTCAACTTTACTAATCAACCTACTAGAGGCAATCTATTAGATCTCATTTTTATAAGCTTCTTCCTTAACTATTCATTTGTTTTTATAAATATCCATAAGTTTGAAGGAATCAATTTTAATATTTATACATTCCAGTTTAAAGCTTCAACCAAGAACTAACTCAAATATACATAGAAAATGAAATACACCAAAATGGGAAATTTTTTTCAGAGATATCAGCAAGAATCAAATTCGAGTGATCGAAGCAAATGTCTTCAGAAGTACACCTTCGCTTGACAAATTGTAAGTTTTTCAAGTATTATACTAAAAATTTACTTAATTGAGTTATTTTTGTTCGATAATTTAGATTTGTTTTGTATTTATTTGGTTAAAATCCTCCAGCACTTCAATATTTTTGAGTCAACGAATCTGATTTCATTGGATTTTTATCTCAATATTCCTGTTGGATCCGTCCATTATGAAACATTTTGACAAACTAATTCCATTGTTAACTTTAAATTGTTGTTCAAATGCCCATATGAAGTGAACTCAAAAGACTCAATAAACTACTAACATAACAAACAAAAATAGTCCTAAAAATTATACTTTAGGTTAAAGACTCAATAATGTGCTCAAAATCAAATGGAGAACTTTAAAACTGTGAGTGTTTTCTAATTACTTTTGGCGTTAAAGATGCAATTTAGTACAATGTTAAACAGCTTTTGACAAATTGTACACACAATTTTATTCTGATTCTCTTTAACGCCATCGGCAAAGATGTGGATTTACATATGGTCTTTTTTTCTGTGTATTTTAGTTTGAACTATAATCAGTTACCAGTTAATCAGTAGTCAGTTAATCAGATGACGATCTCCAATATGGGTTATTTAAAGACAAGCAGTTGACAAGTTATGAAATGCTATAATGTATTTTTCTCTGTAGGGTGACGGATGAGTTCCGGTTCTGCTGCTTGGCTCGACACACCCGGCTCTGTCTGCCTCCTCCGGATGAGTTCAGGCAAGTAACATTTTTCTCACTCTCATTTTTATTATTTCCAAAAATCCTGAGAGGATTTCGATCGCGACTCCTGAAAATTCTTTCAAAAGCAAACACACATTCAGGTCGAGGTCAGCCAAAAGTTGTCCTGACGGTAGTTGCGCATCCGAATGTTTTTATGGAAGTAGTTCAGTGTAATGAAAAATTGATATCCTACCGATCCGTTTCAGAGCTTTTGTTCGAAAATGACTATAAATAAAATTTCAAAAGGAATCTCTGTTGTCAGATAAGATTTTGGACAGGTAATGTTACCTGATAAAAAAGAATAAACAACGAAGTTTCTGAAAGGTGAGATAATACATGGCTATTAGATATATTGTTTTATGATTCAAATGGACATTTTTTCAGGTCCACCACACATATCAATACTTTCTCTCCAAATTACGTCCTCTCGCATTTATGTCCAAGCTCTGTCTGAAAAGTCTTCAATGTTTGCTCTTAAAGTCTTGTGTATTAATAATAAAAAATTAAAAAACAAATAAATAAATTAAAACAGGAAGGATGTTACTTTAATTTTATTTTCATGAACTAGTAATATTACATTATTTATTTAGGGTGCAGGTTTCTCTCCAGTAATCTTTTTTGGGTACAGCTTCAGCCGGTAGGAAATTACCCTTATATGTTCTGTCCGTGTTACCTTATGTGTCATGTCTTCTCCTCTTTCTCTGTAATGGTAATTTCATACCATCTGTTCTACTAATGATGTAAAATTAGCATATATGACTTTTGAATAACATGAAAAACACCGAAATGTCCTCCTGAAAGCTGATTAATTATTCTTATCCCAATGGCCTTTAACTTCCAAAATGTTGCGTGGCAAGTGACGTTGACTCTTGAACTTTGCTGTGCTAACCTTCTACAGAATCAGTTACAGAGTTAGTTTTTAAAGTGGACGTTTTGACTTGTGGACGTGAATCGTAATGGACATGACAGGATATGTAGTGGGCATAAAAGTAAAGGACGTTTACAAATATGGGTATTTTGGCTTTGGATTTAAAAACCGTAAATGAGTAGGCTTTCTTCCAATTAAGGTCACAATTGGGAGGAGAATATTGGCGGTCTTGCGATCAGCTGAGCCACTTTCTGCCTCTGTTGCAGCTCCTGCGAGGACCTGATGTCCAACCTGGTGCTGCGGCTGTGTGTGTGGCTGCTGGCCGGGGTGGCGACGGTGGGCAATGTCCTGGTCATCGTGTGGCGCACCCGGTACACCCACTGCAACCAGGTCAGAACTTGCCCATCCGTGTGTTGCCGGGTTCTAATTAGCTGTGTGAGTGCTGCTGCTGAATTCTTTCATCGGCCAAATGATCATGTGACAAAGTAAACACTCAATTATACCGTGAAACAAGGTCTGTAAAGAAAAAGAGAAGAGAAGAATAAAAGTACTCAGATCATCTCTGGAAAAAATTTAAACAAATCGGGATGTCTTTTAGACCGGAAACCTAGCCTCCAGCTGGGTTATAAATTGTTATTTCTAACCAATCAGAGGAAGAATATCACTGATACCTCGTTTTGGGCTATATTTTTACCCAAATAGAGTTGCTTAGTTCTGGATATTGTGTCCACGATTGACGCCACAAGCTTTGGTTTCACAGGCCAAATGGGGGTTAGGCAACCTGACAGTATTATAATATTTATTATTCTATTCTACTCCACAAACCTTGTCTCTGAAAGGCCCTGACAAATATAGACTTTTGACAGATTAACGAACATATTTTGTATATTCTCTTCAACCAAGTTTTAAGAAACGATTTGGTAAGGCCATATCAGTGGGTTAAATAAGCAGATAATTGTACTAATAGCCTTATGAAGGAGCCACTATTAAATGCAGACTGACTTTTCCGTTGAATTCGGTTGGAGGAATAATCTTTAGCACCTTTTAAGATAACTCACTTGATTCTTCATTGCTGATCAAATAGCAACTGACTCCCAAGAGGGTTTCAGCAATAGCATCAATCTTTTTTTTCTTCCCCACCTCTGCCCCCAGGTACACTCCCTGCTCATCACCAACCTGGCGCTGGGAGACCTGCTGATGGGGTCCTACCTGCTGCTGATAGCCCTGGTGGACCGCCACTACGCGGCGTCTACTTCATCTACGACTCCACCTGGCGGTCCAGCAGACTCTGTGACACTGCCTCTGCCCCCAGGTACACTCCCTGCTCATCACCAACCTGGCGCTGGGAGACCTGCTGATGGGGTCCTACCTGCTGCTGATAGCCCTGGTGGACCGTCACTACCGCGGCGTCTACTTCATCTACGACTCCACCTGGCGGTCCAGCAGACTCTGTGACACTGCCTCTGCCCCCAGGTACACTCCCTGCTCATCACCAACCTGGCGCTGGGAGACCTGCTGATGGGGTCCTACCTGCTACTGATAGCCCTGGTGGACCGCCACTACCGCGGCGTCTACTTCATCTACGACTCCACCTGGCGGTCCAGCAGACTCTGTGACACTGCCTCTGCCCCCAGGTACACTCCCTGCTCATCACCAACCTGGCGCTGGGAGACCTGCTGATGGGGTCCTACCTGCTGCTGATAGCCCTGGTGGACCGCCACTACCGCGGCGTCTACTTCATCTACGACTCCACCTGGCGGTCCAGCAGACTCTGTGACACTGCCTCTGCCCCCAGGTACACTCCCTGCTCATCACCAACCTGGCGCTGGGAGACCTGCTGATGGGGTCCTACCTGCTGCTGATAGCCCTGGTGGACCGCCACTACCGCGGCGTCTACTTCATCTACGACTCCACCTGGCGGTCCAGCAGACTCTGCGCTCTCGCCGGCTTCCTCAGTACCTTCTCCAGCGAGATATCCGTCTTCACTCTCACAGGTATGGAAACAGCCTTGACCTTTTTTCTAAAAATTCCACACTCTCTTGAGTTACTAATACAGTCAACAGTTGAAAGTGATAGTCCACCAGCCGCACATACACGTCTGATCTCTTCCTCGCCCTCTGAACTTTTTCTCTGTTTCTCTGAATTTGAACATCCATGGAAAGAGATTGATGGATCCTACACACTCGCTCAGTAACCTGAGGCATGTTACCAGGTCCTTGAAATGCAAGATGGTCTTGAAATCGGAGGCCTTTGCCCCAAGCACAGAGCAGCCTCTTTTCACACCTCCCCATCCCTAAATGTTTTTTAACTTAATGGGTGTATTATAAAATGTAAAATGGTAGCAATGGCTACCCAGATACTATGTAGCATTTCAATCCACACCTGAAATTTAATAGTTGTTTAACTGACCATTGGAGTTACGGCAGTTGATTGATAGAGCTGTTGCAACTGATCATTATAATTGTAAATTTGTTACACCTGATAGTTCATTAAGAATTGTTGCAGCTGATTGTTAAGAGTTGTTGCAGCTGATTGTAGAATTGCTGAAAATGATTGTTAAGTTGCTGCAGCTGATTGTTAAGAGATGTTGCAGCTGATTATCAAGCTGTTGCAGCTGATCGTCAAGAATCGTTGCAGTTGATTGTTGTCGAATTATTGTGACTGATCGTTGCTTGAGTGCTGAGTTCCTGCAACTGATCGTTGTCAAACTGTTGTAACTGATTGTTAAGAGTTATGGCAGCTGATTGATAGAGTTGTTGCAGTGATCACGCTGGACAGGTTCCTGGTGATCATATTCCCGTTCCGCGTGCGCCGCCTGGAGATGGCGCGCACTCGCAGACTCATGGTGTTCGGCTGGGCCCTCGCCGCGCTGCTCTCCGCCCTTCCCCTCGCCCACCTCGAGTACTTCCAGTGAGCTCATTCTGACTACTTCTTTACCGATATTAAAACTTATATTTCAAGAGGAGAATCTATAATGTTACTCGTCCTCCGGAATTTTATAGCTCTTAATAACACCACACAGTTAATTCATACTAACTACAACAATAACATAACAATGATAATATGAGAGTAAGTATGAGGTGCCAAGTATTTTTAACATGGTCCATTGTTTATATTTGATGAATCCATGTAGAGGTTTTTAAATCTGATATTATGTATTTTCATTGGGTCAAATAGAAACGTTTCACTGCAAGGGCTAAGGATTGATTTACATTTAGTTTTGAATTGAAACTCAATTATTTTCAAGAACAAAATATTTAAGTTTTACAACAACGAGGGTGCAAACATTTACCACTCCTATGGTCATCAATGCCCAAAAATAAAAGAGATTTAGCCTAAACAACAGGTTACCTCCAACTTTCGCTGTCCTCTATCTCCTCCACTATAGTTCTGAGTGCTGTAATGTCCACCTTAACACCATCCCACCATCTTCTCGACTTACCCAGAGGTCTTCATCCTTCTAGTCTTCCCAATCTACCTTATACCTTAATAAAATCTTCCTTTTCCATTACTACAACTAATTATATTTTGTGTTGCAGTAATTTCTACGGGAGATCAGGGGTGTGCCTTGCGCTTCACATTACGCCAGACAAGCCCAATGGTTGGGAGTATTCCGTCTTCGTCTTCCTCTGTAAGTTACAAAGCTGACACCAATCTTGGAATATCTGCTTTATTTTAATATACTTTATGGTTGGTCATAATGTTTCTTGCGTGAAAAATGGTAAGGTACGATACACAGTTATAAATTTAGAATGTAGATTTAGATCATCTCTTAAAACTTTCACATTTACCATTTCTAGCACAAATACACATTTGCAAAATCGGCCTGATTTCGAATTACTCAAATTACTTGATTACTTCTGAATCACTATGAGGCTCCTTAGGACTACCACTATTTCCAACAAATATTCCTATTCAATCTTAACATCATCGGGCACCTACAGTTCTCAGATATTGTTCCGAACGACGATTCATCATATTCATGTTTTGCCTCCAGAATCGATGTTACATACTGCTCTTGATTAATTGTTGATTATCTGTGATGACTACAGTTTTTGCCACATTAGACCATGATAAAATCAAAATGTGTCTGATAAATTTTCTGACAGATCAACAAACAAGCATCATCGGTATCAGGAGTAAGGAACCATAACTGTTTTTTTACAAAATTCATCTTCTTCTTGTTAACCTGCCTTTCTACCCCCTTCAATATTTTTCTTTAGCATCTGTTGAGGTTGTCTTGCTTTTGCAGTGCTTTAGTGAAAGCAACCCAAACAGTTTCCCCCACTGGAATCCTAGCATGCTTTTGCTAGTTTAGGTACCGATACTGGGTACAGTAACGGAAGTTGTCACGATTGGAGCCAGTGTTTTAGATGTCTTTCAGGGAACAACTTCAGTTCCCCACTAGGGGAGGCTGGGCTTGACGGCAGGGTGGGCGGAGGTGCACTAACGACCGATGAGGGCCAATATGAGGGCCACCTAATCCCTCGAAGCCTTGTTCCATCATCCATTGGTTGAAGGTATACATCTCCCCACCCAGTCTAGACTTTTTTTTTAAAAAAAAAGATGGCCATGGTGTTGCAACGCAGCAGAATTAGCTTATTGTGCACCCTCAGTCAACAGGGCTTCACTCTCCGTCAAATCCCAAGGTCCTTAACGAACCTTGAGGTCTTCTTGACGAAGGTACCACTGTTCGTCACAGCGCTTCCGTATGAAAATTGCTTAGAGCCGCGGCCGGGATTTGAACCCGGGCCGGCTGAGTGAGAACTCAGAACGCTACCAACTAAGCTACGGCGCCGTCCAGTCTAGGCTTGGCCGAACCTATTCCATCTACCTATTGCTTTCTTTGTGTTAATCTACTAAAGGCTTTGAGCATAAGGGGTAATCGAAGGTAAACTTCCTTTCCTTTCTGGAAACCGTACGAAAAGTCAGAATATTGGCTGAAGTACCTTCACAGGATTTTCCTGTGGGATGGGGAAACCCAGAATACCAAAGCCCCCCTACAAAAAACCAAACTGTTTCTAACCAAGGACAGGGTCCCATAGCCGAGGAATCCCATTCCCATTTTCCATCACATTTTCTGTTCTGGAATGGTCACAATTTTGAATTATTCGTTTGCAGTCCTGAACATGGTGTCGTTCGGCATCATCGCGGCGGGCTACCTGTGGATGTTCGTGGCCGCGCGCACCACGCAGCTGGCGGTGAGCGGGGCGGCGCGGCGCGGCACCGAGTCCGCCATGGCGTGGCGCATGACGCTCCTGGTGGCTACCGACGCCGCGTGCTGGGTTCCCATCATCCTGCTGGGTCTGGCCTCCCTGGCCGGCTTCACCGTGCCTCCTCAGGTAACCGTTACAGCAGTGAGGTAAACAGATACTTTTGGGTAACTGTTATAACAGTAACTGTTACTTTAAAATAACCTATTATTTAAACTGTTGCTGACGCCGCGTGGTGAATCCCCATCATCCTGCTGGGTCTCGCCTCCCTGGCTGGATTCACCTTGCCTCCTCAGGTAACTGTAACAGCTGTAAGGTAAACCGTTACTCTTGGAGAACTGTTATAACTGTAACTGTTATAAAACCTATTATTTAAACTGTCGCTACCAGACACCACGAGCTGGGTCCCCATTATACTACTGGGTCTGGCCTCACTGGGTGGCTTTACCGAGCCCCCTCAGGTAAGGTACAGAAGGAAGGACGAAGGGAGAGAGAAAGAAAGATATAGGTGGTGGTAGATTAAAACGGGTTAATATATAGAATACCCAAGTAAGTAATGCAACCCCAAGTAGAAAAAAGAAAAGCTGGAAAGAATGAAGAAAAGTAAAACAAAGATAAATTGAAAAAAGTAAGAATGTTGTGGAGTTGTCCGATCATAAAAAATTGAACACTGTTGGGATCCATGGACGGCATTACTGACTCAGTTGAACGTGGACCTAGGTTTCAGTGGATTGTACAGGTGGGATTTGTAGGTTTGTGGTTTGTAGTGGGTTGGGTGCAGGAGTGCTGAAGACAGCACTCCTGCACCCAAGATGCAAGTGCTGAAGATGGCAAACTTAGGTCCACATCCAAATAGACAGTGACAGAGACAGTGACAGTGTCTTCAAAAGAGACAGTGACTCTTACGTGGCAAAACTATTGTTGGAACCAGAACCTATCGTATTGGAGGGGGCTTTGTACAGACAGTCATCTTGGAGGTAGAATACAGAGGGGGGGAGGGGTCTTTTCCTTTAGAGTTGAGGCTGACAGGAAGGTGGGAAATGGGTGGGAAGTTGGGGCTTTACATACTTAAAAAAAAAAAACACATCCCAAGACGAATTGAGAACCTCCTCATTTTGTTGGTAGGTGGGGGAAGTCGATTAAAAATCAAACACCTGCAATCTAGAAACTTGGTACCCAATGGTTGCATTCAATGCTATAACCTGTATGTCCGCAGGTGTTTGCCTGGGTGGCAGTGTTTGTGCTGCCTCTCAACGCTGCTCTCAACCCCGTGCTCTACACACTGTCCACTGCTCCCTTCCTCACCCCGGCCTTGCTCAGGTTCCGACGGTCTTGCAAGTTCAACAACTACTCGCCTTCGTGCACTCTCACGCGCAAATATGGTAAATACCGTCAACATTGGATTATTATTAAGGCTGATAAACGCTTCCAAAATAATTTTCTACACATTTTAGGGTTTATGTTATACTTCCAGTTCATTTTTGCCAAATAACCTCGCAAGACGTCTTGTCATGTTTTGAATCATATAATTTAATCATGTGAGTGTTATTAAATAATATATTCGTCAACATCAAATGTGCGGCCAAAAAATTATGAATGCCTTTGATGTTAGTATTTGTATGGCAGTTAAAAACCCATCTTTCCATTATTACTCCACAAAGCAACATGTGAAACTATTTTGTAATGTATTTCAATGTTTTCTTAAAATGGAGATGCATACAATTCCATATTTAAACTAATGCTCTTCACGTATTAAATAATTACAAACACAAAGAAAGTGATAATGTGGAAATTAATTCATTATACCAATTGATTAAAAAATGGTGCAAATTTTTGTTTTAGGAAGTGCAAGATCATCTGAGTTCAGCACCAACTCGGTTACCAAGAGAACTTCAATAAGGTAACTGATGAGAAGTATTAATTTCCATTCTTAAATGTTCATAATAGATACAACGGTTGTAGAGGTTTATTTTTGCTACAGGACTATGAATATTACCCTTTATGTCATGTAAATTTCGGAAAAAATTAATAAAAACATGAATTTGGTACAATTTAAAATTATTGTGGAAGTTTTGTTTAAGTTAGAGACAGCAAATTTGGAAACTCACACAGGGTGAAACATCCGAACTTGACAAGCTGATGATTCCTTAACAGAAATAATCATAAAAGTTCCCCTAAACATGGGTTCTAAAATACTCAGTTTTTTATTTGTCAGACTTCATCCATTTTTTAGATTAATCCAAGAATTCTGCTAAAAAATCAATAGAGAAAATAAAAATTTGTTTTTATTTTTTTCAAGGTGGCACTCCCGTGTGGACACCGCGGTTTCGGAGCATGGCGAGGTGGTACCCCTGAGCCGCCTGGTCACATGACCCTCGCCCTCCCTGCGCTCCCCTCGCCAGCGCAACCCCCTCTACGACTGACCATCGACTGCATTCTCACGACACGATGGTTCCCCAAGACCATCGACTATAGTGCAGACTCGCGTCACAGTAAACCCAAGAAGCCTTAACATGAACTCTGGTACGAACAAGCATAAAGCGCTTAAACCTCAAATCTCTGGACTGTAAACTACAAATGGGAGTTTTGCTTTGTGCAAAAGTGTGTTGAAATGGTTGGTGATTCATTAGCGCAATCGTTCCGTCTCATCTCTGTAGCGGCTAAGAGGCAACACTAACACACCAGAAAATTTCTTGTTGTAAGCAATGTGAAAATATTCTTTAATTACTGTTTTAAGGTTTAAAGGACAAATCACAATTTTAATTTAATCACTTTTAAGGTACCTATACATTTAAATTGACCTTAAAAGTATAATAAATTGTTTACCTTTTTTTGAGAAACCTCATTTGCAGTTACTGTATGGTTTTAGTATTAAAAGAATTTGGTAGTGTTATTTAAGTCTGGAAAGACTAGAGTAGTTCATTGTTAGTTTTTGGTTATGTATCTATGTTATATTAGTACTCTTATGTTTTCTAAATGCGCTTTCATCTAATTCTGATGTTTATACTGTGTATCGTTGTATTAATCTGTTTTCCATATGTAGTTAAATACATTGTACAGTTTTCATCTCATTAAATTATTACAAACATTTTGTGTCATATTTTTTTAAACTTATAAATTAATCTATTGGTGGCTCGTGAGTTTGTGTACTGGGGGTTACACACAAAATATATATATATATATATATATATATATATATATATATATATATATACAGTACCAATGTTACATTTACAGTGTTTGCTTTAATTTTGAAGATATTTCAAATCTATACCTTAATTTTTTTTAATGTTATTAAAATATAATTAAATTTGCACTGAATTTATTTGAATTTCTTTTCGATGAAATTTTAATAACATAAAGTGTAAACATTATTTCAGAATTGGTATAATACTCTCAATCACATGCTTATCTCCGAAATGCTAGAATATCTTATTAAGGACAAAAACAAAAAGTTTACCAATATCATTATAAATTTTACAACATTATACTTCAGTAGATAATTCTGAGACAAAGAATTGTAGAACTATTTTTAATGGTGGATTTTTAGACAAAGATAAAAATATTCAATTCAAATAAAAGTAGTCAATACAGCCTGAGTAAAATTTTACAAAACTGGAAGTTTCAAGCAATTCATCAGTATTTTAGTATTTCTACAAACAAACAATTTAATGCTGTCAAACATTATGCAACAGGGTTGCCCATTCCTAAAACAATGTCCACACTCCCACGAAATTTTGTCTAACTTTTTTTAATATTAAATTTTAATTAAGCCTCATTTTATCAATATGATCTATATTTTTCTGAGTGAATATATAAAATACATTTAAAAAGATTATGTTAGAGTCGCGGTCACCAAATAGGGCAAGTGAGTGACTGCGCTGCTAGAAAAATAATTGATTATTATTTGTTAGGGTAGTTAATCAACTATATGATCATATGTTAAGTAAACACTAAACACAAATTTTCATGTAAAATGCCTTGAAAAATATAGACAAAGTTTTTACAGGACAACTAAAACATTCCTTTGGTCAAATCGGCTGAGGTTCAGCAGACGATTTGGTGTATTTCCAGTTTTTGTCGTCCACCCTATTTGGTGCCCACAACTATATTAATTTTTTCAATACATTTTGATTAAAACTGTCAATTTTTCAATCTACACTCTCATCGAAGTTTTGATGCAGTGAAAAACACTGCCTGGGGAGACATTCTTGTTGGAGGACACAATGCCATCTGAGTTAGAAGGCAACAATGCAAGTTAGAAAAATAATTAAAACAGAAATCTTAAATTCTTTTTATCCATTAAAATCAACAGCACCATACATGGAATCTCATCTTTAATTTTTAGTTATCTTGTAAAGTAAAATTTATTAGACAACTAAAAATTATTTCGTTTGAGAGATTTTCAACTATATGAGGAAATTTAAATTATAAAAGGAAGTGACTGACAAATGTAATTAAAGACATTTCTAGCAACTTAATGCATAAATAAACCATAAAAAATTTTATTTTATTTTATTTTATTTCCTTGCTTTAAAACAGGTTACAAAACCCAATTACATTAAAGCAGTTAAAATTGGTTAATATCACCAAAAATAAGAATTAAATTAATAAAAATGTAGAGGAGATCTCATTTTATTGAGGGATTTTAATCAGCTAATCATATAGTTTACATCATAATTCTGGCCGTGTAATCAATATTCGTCATACAATGGAGTCCCAATAATATAAACTTCGGTAATCCGAAAAAGAAAGCAGTGAGGAGGGATTGCACAAAATCAGGAATATTTTTACTGATTGAATGTAAAAGACGGGTAAAACTTTGAAAAACATGTAATAAATATCCACAATTGCACATAAACTTTGCAAAAGATGATTGCGCATGTTGACCAATCAAAAATAATAAGTGGATGGGTAACCCGAAAAAAATTATCTACCATGGAATCTAATCATGATTGTTTACTGATCGCAGAGAAAATAAAGTGTTATCTTTGGTAATGAAGTGAAGGTCCATAAAAGTATATTGTGTATATTACATATTGGTTGCAAGTAAATTACGAGAATAAATTTTCAAAAGGAGCAACAGCTGTAAAATTCAATTATGAGTATATACTTACCAATTACAGTTACCTGGCAAGATTAACATTGCGAAAGATTGTTTATTATTTTTCAAATTAATTTACTTACGTAAATTTTATTGCCTTAAGGTGACAATATTTTGGTTCTTCACGCTGGACGCGTTCCAAGCGAATGATCGCCTATCCTCAGCAGCAATGAAGTTCATTAAAGGAGGATAGGCGGTCATTCGCCTGAAACGCGTCCAGCGTGAAGAACCAAAATATTGACACCTTATGGCGATAAAATTTACGTAGGTAATTAATTTGAAAAATAGTAATCACAGGTGTCAAGGCTGTATATTAGTTAAGATTGTTTATGTTGAGCAATTGCAGGTAAATGACAAGAGTAAATCTGCGAGCTTTACCAAAAATACAGTAGACTCCATCTTATCTGGACACCTTTAAACCAGACTGCACTCCATGGAAGTGACATCTTTTTAACCGAACAATTTTCAACACAGAGGTTTAACCGGATTACTCGGTAGGAAATGTACAGTGTTGTTTCAATGATTCTCATGGGAAAGATCTGAGACCAGAGGTGCCCACCCCCCCCCCCCCTGGGGCAATGACTCACCCCCCCCTGGGCCAATGACTACCCCCCCCCCCTTCACTGCGACCAACCCCCTCCCCACATCCGAGATATTAGGATTCGGAAGATAAATTCATTGTATAAATTAACAATGGTTTATTTTTAACAAACAATGTTCATTATATATGTATATATTATTCTTTAGCAGGTTTTTCTATCAAGGGTTTCCAAGCGGACTCGCCCATTTCCTTTTCCTCGATTATTTAAAAATTTATATTCAAGCCATTCTTAGTTTTGTACACATGTTTCTTTCTGCAGTGCTCTGTCCACTTATCGTGGTGCACTTTAGCGTTACACATAGGTTCCAAACACTTACATATTAATAGTTTTTTCACCACACTACGACGAAATCACCTGTTTTACAAACGTCAAACGCGGACCGAAACACACCGTTTGCCGCCACAGGACCGAAAACGTTGGGGGCCCTAGGGCCGAAAGTCAGCTGATAGTTTATTTGCTTGAAACAACGTCAGAACATCACAAAATTATACGGCATTCAAGACAGGATAGTTGCAATCATATGATTGTCATAGCTGTGTTTTGTTTTCAAGTGAGTCAAATAATAATCAGTTTTTTTAAATTATTTAGGGTATATTTCATTGTGTAGTGTGGTGAAAAATAGCATTTGCACCTCGGCCGAAAGGGTTTTGCAGCTCTCGATCGTTTCAAATTCTCGACTTCGTCTCAAATTTGAAACACGATCTCATTTTCGGCCCTTGTTGCGAAATATACTATTGTTTTTAGGCATTTTAAATATCTAAACTATAAGCAAAATACAAATGTGTTGTGATAAAGCCCGATGCACTTCACCGTGATTACATCTTACAATACAATAATCACTCCTGTGTTTGAGGTGCATCTCAGCCTACAAACTAAACTCATTCCACTTTGTTTATGTACAAAGACTCCAATCCAACTTTTAATTCACATTTAAATCTCATACCTAAAGAGTTTTCTTGGATGAAATTAACAATTCTTTTGATTACCAAATTATTCTTTGGCCAGCTCAAAAAACTCTTAAAAACAAGGTTGAGCGCTTAAAGAATTTATTTTGTTGAGTTCTGTGATTGGAGGTGATTTTTTTTTAATTTTCATTGAAAAAAGGATCTATTAATTGTTATTCTAGATATAGGTTTTTATAGAGAGCACTGCTGTCATACGTTATCTTTGTTCAGTTAGTTCATTAATAAATAAAATTTCTCTTAATTATCTTGACTAAAATTACTTATAACTTAAGTCTGGTTGAGTTTTATTCTTATTTTTGGTATCTTGTCATTAGATACATTACTTGAAATGGTGACCTACCCAGGTAGGTATTTTAGGCCAAGTATGAATGACAGATGAGAGAGTGAAGGATGATTGTGGCGCGATCTTAGTCTTGTTACTGACTAAGTCCGACATGTTCCTTAGACAGGACTGTTAATTAATAGCCCAACAGCCAATGGCAACTAAGGGACCTACATTTTAACGTGAAATCCAAACCACAATTTCCTCGGTTAACAGTTTTACGAACTGGTCTAATTATGAGGACAGCCCTATGAACGTATTATTCAATAGTGCGGATGTTAATCGCCACTAAGGAACACCGCGTCCACAAGCCATCGCTCACAACTATCCAAAATTCATGACCTCCTAGTACCTGGATTACAGGACACGCTACACATTATGAGCTTTGAGGCAGCGTTGGTTCACTCCCCCTTCACCCCTCACCAAAGATGATGATGATGATGGATGATGATGATGATGATGATGATGATGATGATGATATGAACATGTAATGTTGTCCACTTCATTTGCTGTCATCACTTCTTTAACATAATGGATATCAGAACATGGGGTACAAGATAAGCATCCAATGATACTACGTCAATAATTATAACATTTGTAGAAGTATAGTTTATTTGTCACTAGCAGTTGCCCGTGGTTTCACTCGCAATAAAAATAACATGGTGATAAGCATTTTTACCGCTATGATGTTGGTGTCAGGTGAAATCATATCGAATGTGATCTTCATTTTAAATGAATTATAATCTTTGGAAGTATAACTTTGAATAAAATATCTACAAACATTGTTTTTGTAACAATTTTACCATGTAATTAGCATAAAACATACTTTTTATACAGGTTAGCCGAAGACCATTAAAAAATCGAAACATGAAAAATTGCATTTCAAGTCCAATGTATTTGTATAATTCTACTGAGTATTACTTTCCAGTGATCAGTGTCCTTAAGATGTATGTATTCATTGATCCTTTGGTACAGTTTCCTTTCACTACACCCTCAATCTTTACTACAAACACATTGTTCCTCAAATAGTGCAAAAATCTACTCTATCACATTATCGAGCACCACATTGACTGAGGTTCTAATTTTTTCCCCTCCTTGAGTTCTTGGGCTTTGAGAGCCAGGAAAGTGTTCTTCTGTTTCTCCTCCAGGAAGAGAGGGAGGGGGGCGTTCCAATCCGCTGGAGGCTCGGTCCGATTCTCCCAGACTGGATTCTTGAAGTGAGGTTCCAGCCGGGCTTTCCGCCGCATTTCTTCATGCTCTATCACTTTTTCCTAAAACAATGGGATCTAATTAATGAATAAAAGGTTATATTACCTTGTTGCTATCAGTGATCCTTTAATTCCAATGTTGGATTACAATTGTTTCAGCAGTGTAAACCGTCATCTTCAGATCCAATGCAATGATCAAGCTTCACTCATGATGAGGTCGTTAAATTTTAAAAACTTTAAAAAAGCACACATACAATAAACACAAAAAAATTATATTAAATTTGTACAGACTGTGGTCACAGACCTACACTGCTCAGAAGACATGTCCGGACTGCAGTGGTGGCAGGTGTAGAGTTGACCTTTGTCCCTCTGTTATCTCTGTTGTAGCAATGAGTCAAACAATTCGTTGAATTCAAAACGAATCCAAAAACCTCGTTTAGGACGTCTCCAGGATCTGTCTTTGAGGCTTTATAAATTTCAAATTCTTCGACAGCATCCATTAATCGGCCTTCAATACAGAGGTTTCATGTTGGTAGAAAAATCGGTATAGATGATGATTTGATATTGGTAACAGACATTTTGTCTACACTTTGAGTCAGCAATAAAGTTAATACATGAAATTTTTCTGATGCATAATTTTAGCACTTTAGTGGTCTTTAAGTTTTCAAGAACAAAGTATTAATATATATATATATATATAACAACGGTAATAGCAATTATAAAATGGTGTAACCCTTCTTAGGAAGTTACACCCATATAATGTAACCAATGCAAATAGAATCTTATCATGAAGATATCTTGCCATCATTTTGAAAATAGACGAAGCCTTATATCTAGTCCCTTACATTAAAGATCTTTGCTGCCAGTTGGAAGCATAAACCTTTACGATACGCTTGGGATACCCCAATTATTGGTCTGGTCATCTGGTTAATATTTAAAATACTAATATGCCTAGAAAAATCACCAAAAAAACTGAAATGTTGGTATGTATACTTATGTTGGACTATTTTAAATTAAAAGTAGTAGGATCCAGCCAATTATGTTTTTCACTTACAACCCAAACATAAGCTAAGGTAATATTTATGGCAGCTTGCAGATCTTTATCATCCTTCCATGTAAGGGAGTTATCGTAATCATGATACAATAAAGAACAGTATCTCCTTACAACAGATAAAAATTTCAGAATCTACTTGCAAAAGATGACAAGTATCTGCTTACAACAGATAAAAAGTATCTGCTTGCAACAGATAAAAAGCATTTACTTACGGCAGCTTCCACATCTTTCTCACGCTTCCACCTAAGGCAGTTGTTGTAATCATGGTACCAAGTATTACAATCTTCAAATTTGCCAAATACAAAGTACTGTTGAAATCTACTCCTAATGCTTGTGCAGTCACTATACTCATCATCGTACAGATTACAATTCCTGATCTGTAAGTTAAAAATAAGAACCGTATCATATGGAATTCAAGGTAATCTTCACTTTTATTATAACAGATTTTAAGGATTGACAAAAATTAAAAAAAGACTAGACCTACAAAAAACTAACAAATTTCTCTTCTTTAAAACAATTTCAATAATAATTTCAAATGTTTGTTTTTTATTTCATTTCCCAAGAGCTTATCAGCCACTCTCTAAACAAAATACAACTGGTTTAAATACAATTCAAATTAAGTACCACAGATTAAATCTTGTAGCAATTAAAACAAGCCAGCTGTATCAATTTTTTTCATGAATTTCTATCGAAATATCAAACATTTACAGTCGGCGCATTTTATCTCCAGCTATGACACAGTCAGCTGGTTGCAAGGCACGGGGGGATAGGGGGTACTTTTCTGAAAACATTGTTCTATAGTCCCTCAGTTTGTCAAACGCTGTGTTTACCAAAAATTATATGTTTAAAATAGCATATGATACGGTTAGTAGCGTAGTAGCCATAGCCTGAGATATAATGCACAATCTGTTGTGTAGGTGTATATAAATATTTTTTCAATTGATTACTCCATCAGACATCAGCTGACATCAGACAGCAGCCCAGGGATCTTGCCACAGCAATTTCGTTTGTAGCCTATAAGTTGTGGCTAGGAGACTTGTAACACATAAACAAAAATGCTGAAAAATTATCCACAGTAATATACTGGTACCGCACCAAATACTTTATAGTGAATAAGTTGAAGCATTTTTTTTTAACAGGATAAAACTGTTCAATATATTTTACAGTTCCAGATCAACTAATTAAGATTCTGGTTAAAATTTGAACTTGTCTAAAAAGTTCCCTGTGTCACCAGTTGCCAGTTACTCGTGTCGGAGGCCTAATGGATGATCACCCCACGGGTTCGGTTTCCGTGTTTCAACCAAAGAACTATACTACTGGAACACGCGCTGCTCATAAGCCGCGTGTTGTAGTTTCCGGGCGCATACAGCGGTGTGTTTCGATTGCATCCAGGGACGCGCGGACACTGAAGCGGGGCACGAAGTTGGCGCGTCCATCGTGGATATGCTAGTTTGACTTCCTGCCTTCTCGCCTTAACTCGAAGTTTATACCACTTAGCATTGAGATAAAAGGTTGAAATTTTGCATGTGAGGAGTCCTTTAGTTTTGGACGGAAATAGTATCAAATATATTTCAAAAATAATTTTTTGTATAATTTAAAACATTAGAAAAAGTCAGAAGTTTTTATTCAACTTTAAAACTTGACCCAAAAAAGTAGTCGGCTGCTACTTTTTGTATTTTTTTAACAGGTAAAATAAAAAATGGTGGATGTTGTTAGTAAAGAATTTATTTTTTTAATGATATTTTTGAAAAAAAATAGCTGACGTATTTTGGTTATTAACTTAGTTTTTGTGGGAGAATTAATCCATGCGGCAGACAATTTGTGAGACAGTTTGCGCATTGTAGGAACATTACAAGTATATTCCGTGGTGGCAGTAACTAAGGAATGTTAGGACAAGCTTTTAGGTTACCGATTGTTACGATGTGTAAATTGCCTCTAAACCATTTACAGTTCGTACCATGGTAATTAAGAGATTCAGACCTTTAATTTAATGTCTTATTTTTAATTTTCAAAAAATGCCAACTGTATTGAGTCCGATCCAAGATCACACCTTGGCCTTCTTGAGTTAAGTCATGACAAGTGTAAGTTTTCTGATGTAGGGGATAATAGTGATATTGACAGTGTTATACTACAAGTCCTGGAAAGTTGATGATGATTCTAGCTACAATAATGAAATTTTGTACTAGGCCCTACATTTGTGGCGTAATTAATAGGCGCATTGAAAAAAAAACATAAACTGTATCTTTTTTTATAACAAAAGTTATCCACTTACCATGTATTATGGTTTGCCAACAAAAACAAAGTGTAATAAATATGATGGTAAAATTTTGAAAAGATAATTTCTTTTATGAATTTAGTTATTAAAACAGTAATGTAGTTCATTACTCCATACAAGTGATAATTAGATCACATACAAGGTTTACAGATTTTAAATCAAAAGGTAAATTAATTAGGGCAAGTGATGATGTGTTCAAAATTGTTAAATATGCATATTCACTCAAGCTAACTGAAACAAAGGATACCATTAACGAATTAACCTTGAGAATATTATGTAACAAATTCATAGGTACTGTGGGTACTAGGGTGGGCCGAAAAAAGTAAATTTTATCCTATCAAAAACATGTATGTCTTAAAAGTTGTGTAGTAGGCCTAGTATGAACAGCATACAATATTAAGCCTGAGAGATAATATCTTTAGACTGCGCAAACCGTGTAAAGTTTTAATGTTTTGTAAAAAACTGAAATTTTACGAAAATTTTTAAATATATTTAATTTTGTCCTATCGTTGTAAACATGTATGTCCCAAAAGTACCACCAAAGAGTCACAATGCTTATTGTAAATCAATAGCCCCAAGCAATTATATCTTTAAACTGCGCAATCAGCTTAAAAATTCAGTTATTTTGCCTAAAAAATCAAATATACTCAAAATACAAATTTAATTATTTTATTGTTATGTTTAAGCAATACTAAGCTAAATTGGTCAAAATAACACTCTGGATCTTTTTAAAAGGTTGTATTCCCACCTCAAAACTTTTTTTATATGTAATTTAAAACATGTGTAGACAGCTCGAATAATATGAATGGACCTTCCTTTTATTCAAATAAATCGGGATTCATTGTTTCCTATAATTTTTATTTTGCAGTGTTATTTTCTGTCTGCTTTACAGTGCCATACCAAGCACCTCTTTGCTCGTTCATGTAGAACTACCCAGAATTCACCAAGGGAGGGTGGTTGAATGTCGAGTTGTTGAGTCCGATCCGTGCTCTCCCTACCACCCAACCATGAGAGCACGTTACCGCCAGTACTTTTTTTACTATAAACCTTACAAACTTTTTTGGAGTTAATCTGTGCTCTTAAGTCCTGTATTCGGGCTCTTATAACACCACTTTCTTTCTCTATACTTTCTTGATTGCTTACTTGCTTAGGATGACCTTGTCACTTCCTTGACAGACCTCCCCCATAGCTTGTGTACAAGTTAGCATCTTCAAAGAAACTCCTTCTGTGGTCAGACACATGGGTCAAAATCTGAAAAGGGTACAATCACTGTCCCTTCATAAAAAAATAATGTTGCCTACTGTAATTATTGCTAAAAATGTTTTATTTTTGAAGTTTAGGTCTTAATCTTATTGTCTGTACTGTTTAAATCATGAATTAAGAAGAGGTTGGGGCAAAATTCTGAGAAAAAACTGGCCAAAGTAGTGACGGTCACGTGTCCCCAATCCCAGTTTTACCGCTATAGATACGATTTAAACTAGTTCACCAATCAAATAAGTGAATATAAAACCCACGTTTATATTGTCGGATACAGGGAGATACTCAAATAGCGCTTATTACAGATGAAACTATGTTATTACGACGCCGAGCTAGGTT
Organism: Flexamia atlantica; assembly: GCA_035578135.1. Classification (NCBI taxonomy): domain Eukaryota; kingdom Metazoa; phylum Arthropoda; class Insecta; order Hemiptera; family Cicadellidae; genus Flexamia; species Flexamia atlantica. The sequence goes on along the minus strand of JAQJVK010000014.1, from coordinate 1,127,298 downwards.
AAAAGTCGTGTCCCCACCTTAAGCAGTAGCGTCGGTAGTGTCGTCTGTTTCTCATCGTACAGCGACACTAGTGCTAGTAGCAGCCGACAACGAGTTTAATTCAGGAGTATCATGGCGGCAAACAACGACGGATGTCGGAGTTCGTCGTGTTAAATGAATTTGGACGTGGAGGAAAATAGTTTTGTTCATAAAAATTGCCGTGTCTCATTTTTTTATGTAGCATCGGTACATAATTTATTCTTAATCAAAAGTAAATCGCTGTCCATCGTAATAGTTTAATTCGTGCGTAATACGGCCCGGTTTCAAATGCCGATTCGTCACTAGCGATAGCGTTCGCCATTTTGAGGTTACAAGACACAACAAGCGAAATTGTAGCGTCGGTCTGGGAAGCGACGGTCGCGAATTTTGGTTAATTTAACGTGAGATCCGCTACATTTTGTGACCGGTTTTTCCATTTGACTGATATACCTTATATTCTTATTGGTGATGTATTTTTTTTATATTACGGCCGATTTTAATACTTAATAGAGTAAAATGAATTAGTAAACAATGTGTTAATTATGAAAATAATGATGCAGGGTTGCCACCAACAGGGAAAATCTAATTGTGCGGGCATTTTTAGTCCCAGAAGCAATTTTTTACAACTGTTATACATTCTTTTATTTAATCTGAAAATGAAATTAGCTGATAGAAATTCTTTATATTCTTTTCATAGCTTATTCTTTTTAGGAGTATTTGCCCTTGTTTCTGATTTTACGGTATAAATTTTTAAAATACAGTAGAGTCTCGCAAACCCGGACTTCGATAACCTGGAATTCTGGATAACTCGGAAAGCCTGCCAGAGCAATAAAGTGCACTGAGATTCAAGGCCAGAGCACAGTGTGACACATATAAAACAGTTTTGGTTTTTCTTTAAGTTTTTTTGTAACTAATAATGAAGTTTTTGTATTTCTTACTATGCAATAAATAAATGATTTCTTATAGAAATAACAGAAACTATTCTTATTTTTCTTATTTTTACTCATTTCCCGATAACTCAGAATTTTCACAAACCCGGACTCCGTTCGGTCCACATTAGTCCGGGTTTGTGGGACTCTACTGTAATGATAAAGGTATTTTAATGTAGCCTATATTTAAAATCAAATTTGGGTGAAAGTTTTTGATTGATTGTTTTTAAGTTTGTATTAGGCCTATATATGCTTTAGATTAATTTATTAAGTCCATAGCTTTTTTGACGTTTGTCACCTAGGCCTAACCTTTGTTTAAAATGTTGGATACATAAAAAATGTAACATGTCCAACATTAAAACAAAATTTTTTTTAAATGCTTCTAAACATTTTTTAATTAAGTTAATTAATTAAAATACAGCATGTCTTAATAATATATTTTGAAATTTAACTTGTGAGTAGCATTTTTTAATTATGACAAATAATTTTTTAATGAAAAGATTTTTAATTCCGTTTGGTCATCTGTTTTTGCTGCAGTTTAAAAAGCAATTTAATACATTTTGAAAAATATTATGATTTTAATGTGTTTGAACTTACTCAAAGAATAGCTAAACGGGTTTTCTTTCTTTTTTAATTTTATTTTTATGCTCTAAACTATAACTTATTCAGGCCTAAGCCTATTTTTAGAAATTTGTAATGAAGCCTTCATTTAATCGTTGAAACGTTTTGATACATAACCACATTAAACATACCGTGATCATTTAAATGTAATTTTGAAGAATTTCAAAATAATTTTTCATGACTAAGTAATAACAATGAATGATTTTGGAAATAGAACATCCTATACATCATAAGTCGTTAAAAATTTTGTATTATGCACCTAATGATTCAGTTAAGGTTATTTTAACACTATTGTATTGTCTTGTAATTACTGAAAAAGGCCTATATTAGAAATCAAATTCTTCCTATTTCAGACTATGAATGGAACAGATGAAGATTTTATATTTAAAAAAAATTAAACAACAAACATGTAATGGAAGTCATATCCATGTAACTGAGGTCACGCGTTGTAGCAGAATGTCACATTTAAAATTTTTTATTTAAAAATATGTATGGTCAAAAAATATATAAATGGTTATATTTTTTCAATTAAGTACAGTTTCAAGTTGGTACACAATAATTTTCATGACAATGGAATGGAGTAAACACATTGTGAGGTTAAAAAACATGACCAAAACTTGTATTTTTAGGTGAATTACATCTTTTCTAAGCTATTCAAAAGTCAATCAAAAGTAAGAGGGCTGTAATATATTTAAAAACAGTATATGTGAGCAACAAAAAATATGAAATACCATGGGTTTTCCCTTTTATTTCATTATGTAATATTGATTTATCTGGGTGTGACCTCTATTACGAAAAATGGGAGTTTCCGATATAAAACTGCCTCTCTCATTGACATACATGGGTAATGGTGCTTTCTTTATATTTTCTCATATTCTATAGGGTTCAAAGTATTAAAAAATGTAAGTGTCATTTAGATACCAAGTAATAACTTTTTAGTTTTTTCCTACTTTGCAATTGTACCCTTTTCAGATTTTGACCCACATCATTGTCTTGCTCCAGGATTTGGTATAGATGCTTCCGAAAAATACATATATTTATTGGTGGTTCTGTTACTTTAAGAGTCTGCGTTGTGATTAGATAAATTATGTCTGCTGTAGTAAAATTATGTTTGGAATCTAGAACTTTTATCACCAGTATTTTATATGTACATTACTCGACTAATTTCGACCTGTAATGATTAGAGTGCATAGAAAAGACCCACGCACTAATTAGAAAACAAGTTTGATATAAGTTACGTAAAGTGGGTTCCACAGGCGACAATCCCAGTGGATTCGGAGATGGAGTTCCAGGAACGCTAAACCACACTAGTTAGGTTACGACTGCCAACGGAATTTCGCGTCTGTATGTTTGTTCTGGATCACAAGTGAGATATTGAAAAAGCTGGCCACATAAGTTGTAAGATCGTATGCATTAAGCTCGTTCATAATAAAATATAACTCGAAACTACAAGATGGGACGATCAATTTGTGGAAAATGATCCAATTCTCGAGTTACATGATATATGAACACAAGAAAGTAATATTAAACCCTTTACAGGACAGTGGCCAGTGGCTACTTTGCCAACCCGAAAACTAACATTGTCTTAGTTGCAATGTTTGCAGACAGCAGAAAAACAACCACCAGCTTGCCATCAAGCAAATCATTCCTGCTCGAAATAAGCTGGGTACAGAAAATGCTGGTGTTAGGAAGTTCAAGATCTTAAAAATCAATTTAGGTAGTGAGTTCTGGGTAGTTTTATGCGTAAATAGCGAAGAGACGCACGATATAGCACGAAAAGACAGAAAATAAGATAACAGCATAGAATAAATCATAGTGAAAAATTAATCCCAATTTTTTCGAATAAAAGGAGGGTAGTTGAAAATTTATATTTATAGTATTCGAGCTGTCTATACATGTCTATATATGAGGCATCAGTGATGATGTCAGATCCTGAGCTGCCATATGATGAACACTGTTGCCTTGGTTCCTTAAATAGCTCTTTGAGCACTGTACAGTGAACACTCCTGAGGTATTGTCTCTAAGCTGTATGCTGCAGCGAGTAAATGGTTACTCAGTCCTCACTCAGGTTAGTCTTAGTTACCTTTTGACCAAGTCCTGTACGTTGTACCTTGTAACACATGAATAAAGGTTAGGTTGAAATTAAGGTACGAGTTTCATATATGATCTTCTGCCATTCTTTCCTGTAGCAGACGATTCAACATCTGATTTCTAAGAAAACAGTATCGAACGATCTAACTAACGATAAACTTCGATCAGTCTAACTTCGATATAAAGATTGTTGGGCAGAACTTGAAGTCCGATTCAATTGTGTTTGTTATCGATTGTTTTGTTACCCTACGAAATTATGGTTATCGATAGTACCATTTAGTATACAGCCTATTCGAATAAGGTGGCAGATGATGAGAAATAAGGTAGTTGTTTGGTTAGTTGATGTTGGTATCGTTTTCGTTTAGTTATTGGCTAGCTTTATTATATTTAATTTAGTTTTATACATTTTATTATATTTTGGTTAGGTATATTTCAGTGTTCGTGACAGAATCGAATAATTTAATAATGGTTTCGGTTATTGGTTGTTTTCGATGTTATTCATTACTGATGGTTGTCGGAACAATACATCGATTAAGTTAAACACAATAGGCCTGCCAGTAGGTTGATAGTTGTTACCGAATTACCAAATCCTAAGCAGAGTACATTTACGCGAAATCGATAGTGATCTCTCATGTTAAATCATATTGAGAAGTTCAGTTATCAAACCTAAACATTAAAGGTAAATAATCAAAGGTAAACATAACCTTTAAGATCAGATATGAAACTCGTACCGAAATTTTAAAAAATACTTGAGAAAAGTAGAAAGTATTCCAGTTCTAAGCCTATGTAGGTGTAACAGGCTAAAGGTGGACCAGAAAATCATTGACAAATAGCCGAGTTACCATCCATAAGTTTTTGGGTTCTTTCTTTTTCTTTCTTGATGTTGACTTTTCACTTGACACAGTCATTTTACAAAGGAATAAGAATATAAGATTAAATATAAGTTCACAAGTTATAAATGTAAGCTAAATTTTGAGGTTATATTTATGATTAAGAGGAGGGGACATGCCAGCTGTCGAGCTGTCTTGACTTTTTTTCTGTATAGGCTTATAGAACGGTTTAACCATGCAGTTTCGCTGTTCACTATTTGGACGGTTTTAAGCATAAGTGGACCAAGCGCCACTAAGTTGAAACTGAGATATTAAGGGTCAAAGTTTTTTTAACATGGTTTCTCCCTTACTTATTATTAGCATTTTCTGTTTGGTTTTCTGCAACAAGAATGAGTTTGGTTTTTTTTAAATATAATATCATGAATGACTTTTTAGTTTCCTAGGAGATATTAAAGGTCAAAGTTGAAAAAGGCGGTTGGTCCTTTTATGCAAAACCAGATTTTTGAAAAAAATATAAGCATTAAAAGAAACAAATATTGTTATTTTGATAGATAATAATATATACTTCAATAAAAACACAAAAGTCTGGGCCACATATACTTCGACTAGGTATTATAAGCGAAAATGGCTCTTGGTCCTTTTATGCAAATATTGTGATGCCAGATTTTTATTATAGCCACTTCCTTGCAGTCTCTTGGTCGTTTTATGCATAATCAAGTAAATACTTTTTAATTATTAAAAATCTACTATAGTTCAATGATTTGGTACTACAATAGGGACTTAAAATAGTACATTATTTTAGGGATCATTAATAAAACTCGAAATATACCAAAAATTACTTTAATGATAAGTAAATAACAATGTTAGCCTGCATATTGTTATAAAACAAGACTTGAAAATTCAGTCTTAAAATTTCAAAGTCTTTCAACTTAGCCTACTACAGTAGAACCTCAATAATAGTTCGACACTATACCAAAAACTGGTCCACACTTGGTCCATTTATGCGAAATATGTCATATTAATGCAAAATATACCATACATGGTCCATGTATGCAAAACTGCCGAATCAGTTTTCCTGCACTTGGTCCGTTAATGCGAAACAACTGGTATTTGGTCCTGTTATGCATAATACAAATGTCTAATTAATGACATGGTCGGAATTTGATCTTTAATAAAAAAAAGGGCATTCCAAAGAGAAATATGGGAATTATTGGAAAAAATAGAGGAAAAAATCCTCTTTCAGGTGGTATAAATAACTCAATTTCTGAAAAAGTGGCGCTTGGTCCACTTATGCATAAAACCGTCCATTTTGAGTGGCAGCTTCATTGTGATTGAGTCGATTGAATATTGAATTGAGAGACAAAAATTATGAATTGGGAACCACGTTGTGTAAATGGACCGTAACCATCATTTACATGATGGTAAATACAATACATGAGTAAGTAGCAATACATTTTTATATTAATGCAAAATATAAATACGTGATAAATCACGTTTTGAACGTCCAGATTTAATTATTTAAGTTTATTTAATTTTAAGGTTTATTTTTTTGAAAAAAAAATTCATGGCGCTTAGGCTTGTGTTAGTTATGACGGTTATGACCAATTGTTGTTTTAAAACAACCAGGTTTATATTTTGTAAATGATTTATCAATATACATATTTTTTAAATTTAAATTAAGCAACCTGGACCCTATGGAACTAGGGCATTGTGAATTAGCTTCTATTAAATTTTTCCTTGAAGGATTTAAAGGAGCCATTGTTAATTTACAATAACAAGCCTGGACGTTATAAAATAGCCTTTTCGTAATAATTAGAAAATTTTAGAAATAATGAATCCGAATGTTCTATACCTGGATGTATTGAATCGTAACCTGTACATTACCGGAACACCCTGAATAAAAAAATCAATAGTAACTGTATCTATGAAGAAAAAATTTTAGCATCAATGAAATGCATTTTTAAAGCAGACGTTCATGACCGTTCATTGTAAGTGGTTTTGATTTCTTTGCTATTGAAAAGACTATAGGGGACATTTAAAAATTAAGTCATCACTGTTTAGCTTTTTACCTACTCCCTGCCCCCAAAAATGATCATAATCGCAACTGAATATTAGGAGAACTAAAAGGTAACAGAGCCAAGACAATTTTATCAGTGTATATTGCGAATCCTTTCACGTTGACTAGTGGCTGCATGGTTAGTAACTTAAGCCAGTTCCAAAAACAAACAGAATCAAAGAAAAAAAGAAGAAAGAAAGAACAAGGAGGTGTGGTCGACTGTTTACTATTAACGATTGTCAAATAAGCATTTTATATTTTAGAATAAGAATTCACAATGCAACAAAATATGATTAGTTCTGTTTTTATTTTATTATCTTTGATACATTTAGGTAAGTAAGGTTTAATAGTATTCTGTCTTTGTACAACACAATTAGATGTATTCCATTCTTGTGTCATTAATTTGTAGACAGCCTTAGGCTTAAGGGTTTTTGTGGGCATGTTAAAAGGAAAAAACGGGGCCTATCTTGGTTTTCTCAATAATTGAAATTAATACATGGTACTACTTAACAAGTTGGATTCATAACCTTGTTATGAACCTTGTTGTAAGACATAGCCTAGGTCTTGCAAACTCAGCCTTGAGGGTCTACAGGCCTACCAGTACAAGTTCCGCAGAAGGGGCGGATCTTGTACTGGTAGGCCTAACAACAGGCTTTGAGAAATTTATCTATCATTTGGCATGGCATAACTATGAAAAAGTTGTGTCATTGTATCATTGTCAGTTCTAATTAGGCTAATTCATGTTATTTATTACCTAGGCCTATATCAATGTTTTTGATCAGGGAAAATCGGAACAATTTAAATAAATCAACAAAATAGATTATTTCCATTTTCATATTTATTATAATAATCATAATTTAAAACGTAGAATCTAAGTTATTGAGGAAAAATGTGAAGACAAACCTTTCGGTAATTATGCAGTTTACGGTACTCCTCCCGAAATTGAAAATTTTTTTTTCAAAATGTAGGAAATAACGCCCTGATTCTGGAAATGGCGGAAATCCGCCCGTGGCAGATAAAGGGGAATAAATTTTCAATATTAGGCCAACTTTGAATAAGCTTTTACATAAATTACAATAGGGTTGTTATCAAATAAAATAAACAGATATTTATTGGCCTGAATAAGAGTTTGATGTTTGAATTTGAGCATACAATACTTCATAAGTGAGGTGACCTGACACCCCCAAAAATTAAGACCTAAATCTGCCCATGTGCTTATGGAATTGCAGCCCTTGACCCTTGTAGATTCTCAAGTGGAGGTTGTTGGTAGTTGCTATATGGTATTTAGTATTTATAATGTTATAAACTTATACTTATGCTAACTTATTTTCAAGGGCACAACTCAGAAAAAAAGTTCCCTATTGTAGGCCTATTTGTTTTGTTTATGGTTTATGTTAATATTAGCGAATTTCCCCAATAGGGAAGAAGCTGTTACCGTAGGTCTCATGGTAAGACCTAAGCCTAAAACCATCATAACTTTTCTTTTTGAGGTCCTCAGATGCCAAAAACACCATTCCTTCACTTTCATAAATATATATATATATATATATATATATCTATATATATATATATATATATATATATGTGTCTTTAAGCACGATAACTTGCGCAAAAATGGTCCAATCGGAATGAAATTTGGCATAGACGTGTAAAGTAGTAATTATTCGGAGAGTTCGTAAACCAGCCCGATCGGACCACCGGAAGGGGGGGTAAAGGGGGGGTAAACCCCCCCAAAAATGGTTTTTTTGAGATTTTTAAATAGAAAAATAAAATTTTTCAAATTTTTATTGGCACCATTGAATTCAGCCCAAAAAACAAACAATTTAGTATTTTGAATCATGGCTCTATGTCCATTGGTTGCCGAGATATTGAAAATGGTAAACACTGTACGTTGTCCCAATGTTAACCTTATGGGAAATGAGTAAAATTCTATATATCGCCTATTTCTCAACATATCTCGATAAAATTTGGTAAATGGCTTCTTCTAGTTCAGATCTACTAAATATTGAATTAAAACCACCCAGTTTTAATATACCCATAGCAGCAAACCTGCATACTCATTCCCCATGTTATTCTTACGGGGCTTACAAAAACATGTCAAATTTCGCTATGTTGGATCGAAATATGTTGTTTTGCACTTGAAATTCGCTGAGTATGCAGGTCTGCTGCAACGGGGTATTTGATTTGTTTTAATCCAGCACTTATTTCTGGATCAACAGTTTGTTGTCATATATAGAATGAACAATTCCAGCCTATATTAGCATAACAAAAAATATCATGGCGAGCTTGCCCGTTTCAGAGTCACCCCTTAACTTGAGGAAAGGTACTATTTTCTAATATGCCTTAAATAAACCATTAAAGCACAAATAAAAGTCTCTACTAAAGAGTAGATGTAGAAAAAAATTCAAACCGGGAAACAGAGGAGTTTTGTAAAAAAAAGTTAGCCTGTGACTTTCAGAACAAAATATCGTTCTCCATGTCTATATGCCTCCTGTATTTTGTACCGTACACAATTTTATAGGCTAACATTCCTGAATCACCCACTTTTTTAAAAGTTGCAACCAACAATCAATCACACGTTTTTTCATTATCTTTCCAGGCTGTTCAATGGAATGTTATGTCTGTGAAAACCAAGACGATAACACTGGAAAATGTTTGAAGACCATCAAAACATGTAACCCAGATGAAGATATGTGCCTTTCTGAGATCAAGTGGGGAAGTAAGTACCGGTAGCAGAATTTTTTTGAATAAACTTACTTGAACTTCTAATTTGAATGGTCTGTACCAGGTGAAATAGGGTTTTAACTTTAAAGTTGTAACTTTAAACATTTAAATAAATGAATTATTTAATAAATAATATTAAAAGAATTGATTTATCTAAATGTTTTTTCGTTGTCTTGTGAACTGTGATGTAAAATATGTGTTTTAATGTAATTCTTGACGTTTTTGAAGATTTGACAATGAAACCCCGAGTTTCGAAACTGCAGTAATCAATTTATATGATTATTTGGGATTGACGACGGAAGGTACGTAACCTACTCATGAATTGTTGAAGTTATGGATTGTAAAAAGAAAATGAACAATGTACTTCACAAACCTAGTGTTAAATTTATTTTTCTTCAAGACGCAATACAATTGTTTTCTCTAAAGGGCGTTTGCCACTAGTGCAAGTTGTTTCGCGAAACATTTACAAAACCATGTTAAGTATATCTATATAAAATGTCACGAAATGTTTCGGTGAAATTCCTAAGGTTTCGAGTGAAACATTGAGAAGTGTTTCGCGCAACATTATTTCACTTGCACCAAAGAGTAATAATTACGCATAAAATGAGTTGCATAGAGGAAGAGTACATATTTGCATGACCTACACGAAGCGCCTACACAATGGCTCTGGGCCATGTAATAATGGCTCTGGGTCTATGTAATATGTAACTTTCTGTTTTTCAAGGTTGAATTCGGAAGGAAGATTTGGTTCTATGATATCTTATCCAAGTTCGTTAGATAGAAAATTGGAAGCCTTTAGATTGGGGGATAAATACCCAATTGAGCAATCTTTTGGGGGATAAATAGAAGGAAAATAAAAACATACAATTAAAAACTAATACAAGTATAGAAAGTTATTGATTTAACAACGAATATGACTTTACTAAAGACAGTAATAGTTTAAAAGAGATTTTGCCCTGTAGCAGCCGGCCACAATTAATCCGGACCTTAAGGAAATCTCTGAACATCTTGGGATCCTTCAGCCGTAATTCGGAAAATAGCCCAACTTGTCTTTGACGCCTTAGAAGAAAAGGTCTAACCCATGCTTGTTTTCTTCCTGTCTTTCTTAATTCTAAAAAAATAATCAATCGCTATTAAACCTGCCGTGACGTTCTGCCTATGTTGCCCTATTATAAAGGTTAACTAAGCAAGATGTCAAAATAAAACAGACTTATTTCACCAGAAATAAAACATTTCGTGTCAGTTTCGCGAAACTTTGTTTCGCGGTTAACTTGCGAGACTGTTTCAGATGATTTTGTGTTTCGCGTGAAATGTTTCATGAAACAACTTGCACTAGTGTCAAACGCCCTTAAATTAAAATATATTGCTGTTATTTGCACCCGTGTGAACGTCTACAGACGCAGATCGCTGACTCCGCAGGGGATTATTTACTACATTCATCTCTGTTTGGAGACTTATATGAATGAGCGACAACATTATATCAGCCTCTAAAGTTATATTTTGGATATTCCAAGTAGAACAGAGTACTTTATATACTAGTTAAGACCATAATTTTAGAAAAACTAGTTGTTTACTGTGTTGCACTACCTTTTTCCACTATCATCACGAGTAATATTAGTTTGTACCTCTCCCACGATGACGACACTGAATTGCCTTTAGCCCCTTCTTAAGTACTTATACTTTCTATCATAGAATAATAAACTTTAAAATTATCTAAAAATATTTGAAAAACAAAAAAACTCTGTAAAAACTAAATCTGACGTCACATCAACATATGTAAAAAAATATTATTCATCAAGTCTTCGTGTTAAGGCATTATGGTAACCCTACATAAAACTGTTGACTGTACCCTCCGTAATCTCAAGGAATATAGCAAGCCTACACTATAATACAGGCCAGAGTCTCCCCCCTCCTCCCTGGTGCCATGTAACGACATCGGCCAAACTCCTAGCACTGTGTTAAAATATCAACTAAAGTCATACGAAAATTGTAAACATTTACCTAAACATTATGACATTAGAAACATCAAAATGAACACAATGAGAATCTCAACTGTCAAATTTCAAATAAATCATCTGATGAAAAGTAAACTAATTACTTTCCTGTGATGTTTACCGCTTTTTAAACCAAGCAATAAATTCTTGGTTTATTTAAAATAATTTTTGACAGCAGTCAATAATTTATTGATTTTTGCAGATTAAAAAAATTAACGATTTTTAAACAAAACTTAAACTAACTACGTATGCAGGGGTGCCCATCCCCCCCATGGTCCATGTCGCGAAATCCCCCCCAAAAATTAATTGGCATCGATACCTCGGCTTACTTAAATTCTTGGATAGTATGAGGTTTGAGAGATATTGTTACCCTCGTATCCAAGTGGAACAATAAAGCATTTCTAATTTTAGATGCTGTATACTTATAGAATGGTTGGGTGAGGCAAAAAGCTAACCCCACTAGTAATTTGCACATGAAGACTATTTAATAAAATAATATCCTAGAGATTAAACCAACTCAGATGACATAGATGTGGTGATTTTCATCCACACTTTGAAACCACACTTTGAGTAACGAAATGGCCAAAAATAATGTCATAGTCTCGTTCCAAACCAATAATAAATTAGGCTCAATTTTAAAGGAACGAAAAAAATAATAAAGTTGAGAACGAAGACAAAACCGGAGTCTACAAAATTATAAATGTGAAAAACTGCCCAAAATATTATATAGGTCAAACCGTCCGTTCATTCAAGAAAAGGTTTAATGAACATATCCCGTCCTGCTCTAACTCCAAATCTTCCTTTGCAAACCACCTATTGAATAAAAATCACAGTTATTCTAGCTTTGACAAAAATTTGGAAATTTTACACGTTCATAACAAAAGGGACAGTTACTTAAATTGCTTACAAGAATTTGAAATGTACAGCTCTATGAAAACGGACCACAGCAATGTTTTAAACGAGCAAACATCATTATTCCAATCAAATAGTATTTATGATGCGGCGATAGGGTGGCAAGTAAACAAAAGAAAAAGAACAGGACCACGGCCGGCGTTCCAGTTATAACAACGAGGGGATCAAGTCCACCTGCGGCCCCCAGTCATGACATCGCTTCCGCCCGCGCCGGATCGTAAATTCTGTTTTAAGTTTGGCCAAACAGTTTTATGTTTTGTATTCGTGTCGTTTTTGTGCCACATAAATGTAGAAATGTGTTTATAAAAAATTTGACGACCACCCAGGAGTGACAACGTTTTTGTATGGAAAAAGCCTGATGATGTTGGAATAATAACCTCGACAACGTGGTCGCATAATTATAATGCAAGATTTGGATTGTCGACGGAAAATAAGGCAAAATAAACAATTTTGTAATTAGGAAATGCACAAAACTTGAGGTCTGGCTGGCTAGTAGCTAATAGGATGGGACTGAATACGGCTGTATATAGTATTCTTTATAATATTATAGTTTTCTTTTTCCCCACATCTACCTGACCTCAACAAATTGGGGGTTCGGCGGGAATCGGGTTTGTTGAGCGGGAAAGCAAACTAACTATCCGATTGCAATATGAGGATTGCGATAGATGTAATCGATCCTACAATTAAGCCCTTTTGGGTTTCTTTCCTTTAATTTACTTTTGATTTTCCGATAAACCGATATCGGTCGGACTACTAATTGATGTATTGACTTTTGGTCAGTCAAAAAGTTTCCTTATGAAAAGAGCAAGGCCGTTGCCGAAGGCGTCGGATGGAGCGCCACTTCGTCCACTTCGTCGCCGGCAGGCAACAAACGACATAAATTCCGAATTAGGCCTAAGTCTCGATACATCGATTTCTCAAGTACAGGGGAAAATTTCAACTTTTACTGTGGTATTTGCGTAGATTACAAATGGTTGTTGTTAAATAAAATAAGTACCTACTTGGAATAGGCCTTAAACGGACCATTTAAGTAGGAGTTTGATGTTTGAATTTTTGCGTACAACACTTCAAACGTTAAGTGAGCTGGCACCCCCAAATGTTGTGACCTAAACCCGCCTGTGTTTCGGTTGTGTCTTTGGTGGTATACTTTTCCGTATCATCGCATCAGCTTTCCTGATGTCATCACAAAGGTCCAACAGTTCATCAAATGAGGTTTTACACATTCTAAATTAGTTAAAAATTTTACATGTATCGGCACACAACTCATCAAGCGGGGTATAATAAGGTCCTTTATCTGCTTTTTTGGTTGACATCGGGTGATCGTGAATATTTCGCGCTCCCCTTTTCTCTTGACAACATCTTTCTTAATTGGTGCGGAAGAGTGTTTGGGACAAAGTGCCCGCTGCGGTTGCCCGAGCAGACACAGTTGCTGGTAACAGTGTCCGGGCACAGTTACGGGCAACTGTGTCCTAGTCTAAAAGGAGCCTTACGGCTTAAATAAAGTCTAGGTAATTAACAATAAATAACTAGCGACACACGAGCTTTCTCAAAATAAAAACACATCGACTCGACTGTGTATGCAACGCAACTGTGCACTTGGCTATAAAGATCATATCCCGTTTTATAACCCGTTTATAAGTTATTGGTGTTGGCGTTGACAAGCGGGAGCCGGGAGTTGAGCGGCAGCGGCGCGGCGCCGGCGTGACGTAGCGGCGAAACGGCGAATTACGATCACTGCACCACGCGACCACAGGATATTTTACCAGTGTAACAGTGTCAGTGTGAGCACAGCCCGACCCGACCGATTACCTAGTACGGTAACACGTCAACAACAGTCGTGTCGTCTAACTTTTGACAATTGAACCTGAACTCATTGTTGCCATTCAACCATTACAAATTTTCGATTCAGATAAAAACTGAGCATATATTAAAAAATCCCCCCCATTTTCCCTAGTTTTTTTAAATCCCCCCCAAAATTTAGTCTGATGTCGCAACTTGCGACATCAAATCATGCTGTGGGCACCCCTGTACGTATGGCACATAGTTTTAAGAGTGTGACAATGAATCACCATAAGAATGCTTTACAAAAGCGTCTGCGATTCCGTCCTATAATCTGACGTCACCACAGAAAGACTCCGGCCTGTAGTGACGTGTGACCTTGAGCACAGTATACTTCAGTCTGTATATTTGATCCCCAGCTCAGCCGTACTGGTCGCCGGGGGCCAAGAAGCAGTACTACATCTCCAAGCGCTGCGCCAGCCGCAAGGTGTGCGAACGCACGCGCAAGGCGTATATGAGCAGCTGCACGCACATCTGGTACCAGGACTGGAAGTGCGCGGAGTGCTGCGCCGGCGACCGCTGCAACTACTACGTCATCGTGAGTCGTACCTCCCACTTAGGCCTACATTGTACTCTAAATTTTATCGGTTTCTTTCATAAGCCTATACCTTATTTTGATGGCCTATTGTTATGGTTTTTGGTTCTTTGGTATTATACGGAGGCCACCCTTATACAGCGCACTGTGACGGTTATGTTAGGTTAGGTTATCATAAATATATTAGTAGGACTTTCCTCGTTTTGTTACGAATCGAACGATACCAGATTAGTAACAAACCCCCCCCCAAGCCCCCCCTTCACCCGCCAAATCCCCTCCAAGTAGGCCTAGGTCAGGTTGTTGACCGGAGTGTGTGCATCACTTGCCTACAGGATTTTGCGGGCGAAAGTATGACTCATCCGGTATCATTTGATCTGCAACGAAACTATGAAAGTCCTGCTAACATATATATGATAACCTAACCTAACATAACCGCCGCAGCGTCCTGTATAAGGGTGGCCATTGGGTGTTGCCGCTAGCGGCGGTGACGCTTTACCTCGCCGACATCGCTGCCTTCTAGGAGGCAGAACATAAAGACCGCTCATAATAATTATGTCAAATTTGGACAATGAGTCAATTAAAGTATGTTCTCTCCAATTATGCAGTTATTTTTGGTATTCAGTGAAAAAAACCTCCCTAAAAATAGTGGCCTCCGTATAATACCAAAGTACATGGTTTTTTCTGTAAATTTACTTTATACCTTTCTTATACGTTATTAATTTCTTTGAAATGGCGACCTACCCAGGTCGGTGTTTTAAGCGAAATATGGATGAGAAATAAGTTTACAGGGTGATTGATCTTTTGGTGTAATCTTGTAATCTTGTCACTGACGAAGACCAACATGTTCTTTGGGCAGGACTGTTAAGTTAATTAATAAGCCAACAGCCAATGGCAATTAAGGGTTCTACAATGTAACGTGGATCTACGACATGTAGTTTTGGCTGTAGTTTGTGCTATACCAACACATATCTCTCTTCTTATATATATTGATTGATTAAGAACTTAGTCAGTCATGTTAGTCGTAAAACTCCTTAACCTGTCAGATCCCACGGGCGCGCCGATGCATCTGCAGCCTCTGGTGGTGCTTAATGGAGTTATACTCACCTAGTTCAATGATTTGCCACCAGGCTGCGCTAGAGCCGTAGTTCAATGATTTGCCACCAGGCTGCGCTAGAGCCATAGTTCAATGATTTGCCACCAGGCTGCGCTAGAGCCGTAGTTCAATGATTTGCCACCAGGCTGCGCTAGAGCCGTAGTTCAATGATTTGCCACCAGGCTGCGCTAGAGCCATAGTTCAATGATTTGCCACCAGGCTGCGCTAGAGCCGTAGTTCAATGATTTGCCGCCAGGCTGCGCTAGAGCCGTAGGCTTTATGAGTCAAACGAGCGTCCGTCCGACTGTGTGTACGTGGCCGAGGGGTCTGAGGCGTTGACTGATGAGTTAAAGTCGCAGACTTTCGGAGCGTCGCGGGTTCGAATCCCGCTCATGCGCAATCCCTATTAGGCTTGCAAATGTGTGGTGTAGTTGGTGGGAGGGCCGACCTAAAATAAACGGTGACCGGCTTGGGTGGAAGTTGACGGCATTTGTACGTTTAATAGGGATTGCAGTGAACACCAGTTTTGGTTCTTTTTACCCTTGTATAGAGGAGGAGGACACGTTTATTTTTATTTTTTATTATTTAATTCAGCTTGTGGTCAATACATATGGACAATCAGAAAGGTCATAATCAAAAAATTAGAGCAAATACAGACAAAATAAAAACATTTCAATTAAAACTTGAGAAATAAAAAAAACTTGGGAGTCAATGGGTTAATTGTTTCAATAACAATAATATAATGAACATTGTTTCAGACCGGCAGTAGTGCTGTCAAGTCTAGTCTCATCGTGACAGCAGCTTCGGTCCTGGTCGTGTTAACCTTCTCTCTCCTACACAAGCTGTGAGACACCACCTTCATTCGGTAATTCTAAATTCTCATGAATGTTAGGTACGTGTTGTACTATTTTGTAATTCTCTGTCCGTCCACACTGTAGATCATTTGAAAAATTGTTACAAGTCTAATTTTAAGATGAAGATTGTTTATGTTTTGTAATGTAACTGTTTACTAGGGGTGTGCGAGTACTCGATTATCGAGCTTTTTTTAAGCCGAGTTTATACTACTCGACTCGACTCGAAGTTTTGAATCGGAAGTTCAAGTTGAGTAGTTACTCCCGCCGTTTACCCAGAATTGGTACGCGCGATCGCATTTTACGATGGTTTTCACACAGTCAATACCACTCATGACTAGCCACAATAAAACTTGTTATTTTTCTTGAATTAAAGTGGTTTTTGAGTTATCAATAAATTTAGTCTTGTCTTTTTATCTCCTATCTTATTTTTACCTCCTAAGGCTGAAAGTTTAATAAAATATTGAGTAATGATATAAAGTTATGTTAAAGATGGCCTGAATTCTCGTTTATTTTCATTTGAAAACAGGTTTGCTTTTAATGCGTAGGAAAAAAACCCAGTTTAATAAATAAAAGATATTGCATTTTATGTGATCAATAATAAGCGTAATAACTATTAATTTATAATGTTCAAAATACTCGACTTGAAAAAAAAATTCGAAACTCGTGGGTATTTTTTAAAAGTCTACTCGACTCGACTCGACTTAAAAAATCAATACTCGCACACCCCTACTGTTTACGTTGTGATACGTCGCAATAAGGCATGTGGCTTAAGCTTTCTTTACACGAGTACAAGTACAATTAATTATAGCTACTTACAACTGTGCTTATACCTGTGTAAACTAGGCGTTTTAACAGTTCATTCCATCTATATTCCAAATTTTTGATGTTGAAGTTTTAGGTGATTATTGTTCCATAATTTAACCCTGCAGTGGTGACGTGATTTTGTGGCTTCAACTGGTGACGTAGGTCTATGAGACCAACTTGTAAATATTTCTTTTTTTCACTTACTAAATATTGGAACTTGTTTTTGATAAAAATTGTGTAATAACTTTATAGTATTGGGAAGATTTATACAGGGTTATTATAAAGAAATCACGTTTTGAAGTGGAGAAAAAAAAGTTTATTGCATTACATGTTTTATTCAATACTTGACACAGAAAAAAATTCAGCATTATTAAACTAAATATAAAATCCTAATATTTATTCATTTTTTGTAATTATAAAGGATTAATCTTGTGATTAAATTATGAAAATCCAAAATTTATCCAGTTGTTTTTTGAAAAACGTGTTTTGAAAATTGACAAAAAAGGGTTCATTAGTGAATATGCGAAGTCCCTATTATGGTGATGTCGGTCTGAGGAACCATATTTTAATTTTGGTGACGTCGGTCTGTGGGATTATGTATTATTAAATGCTCTTAAAATTAGTAAGATAATAATTTAATATAATTAAAAATTTTTTTCTTAAACTTAATCTATAATATATCAATGAAATTAGGTGTAATTTCTCTAAAAGATAAATCAAACCTATAAAACCTAGAACCAGAGTATGGTGACGTCGGTGCAACACACCGAAAATTACAATATTCACAACGTGTATGGTGACGTCGGTGCACCAGACCACTTACACTTTCGGTGACGCCGGTGCAGTGGACCGTTGAACACTGCTGCGTACTACTACCTAACCTTAAAATTACACCCCGGCACGTGGAGGCACACTGAAGGGTGCGTATTACATAACTCAAGCGGCAGCGAACACAACCTATCGGTAAACTCGTGAACTACGACTAAAAATCGGATCGGTCTGAGAGACCGTACGTCACCACTGCAGGGTTAACAATCATGTCCGTCCATGACGGGTATTGTTTTGACAGTATTTTTAGTAATGTAATTTTTACTAACATAAGTTTAGTAATATATTTTTTTTATTTTCAATCACTTTGAGGAGTATTTTCATATCACTTAATTCCATCATGCTTTAAGTACTTGTCAATTGTCTTGAATTCTGCGTAAGTTTACTATTTGTTGTTTGATCTAGCAATCTCATGTCAGGTCATGCAAAATATTTTTATATGATTTTTATGTAAATTTTTTTGTTTCTCTCATTTTTAATTTTTGCGTAATGTTTTTTTTACTTAATGTATTTTTACTTAATGTAAGACATATGACTCAAGAGTAGTTGACAAACTGAACAAATTAGAAGGTTACAGTACATTTTCTGTCTTTCGTTTGTGTGTATTGTCTTTTATATAATTTTGAAATGTGTACAAACTATACATATATAGAGTTATTAACTCGAAATAACAAAGTTTTATAGGTTATTGAAAGGTCGTTAACTTATTGTAAATATGTTTGTGAATATGTGTATCAAATAGTATTGCTTGAATTTTAATTGATTTCAGTAGATCTAAATCTATACTTGTATCAGTCTTACACTTATATTGATGCATATATATTTTGCATCAAACTAAAGGTCACGTTTTAGATTTGTATTAAAATGGCACTAAAACAGTAGAAATCCACTGTTTTTCAAACCTCGACCGGTTGAAAATGCATGACGCACATATGATAGTTTTCTAATGTTTTGACTTAATTGTTTCACATGCGGCATAACCGATAAAACATTACTGATCCTGTGCCTTCACCTAACTTTGTTAACGGAAATAGTGAGTTTGGCTTATCCGAGAGAATTCACTTTTTAATGTGGCTGCTGATGTCTGGTGGGCATTCTATCTGATTTATAGTGGATTCCCTTCAATCTGGAATTAGTACTGGAACCACTTTAGAGTATTAAATAATTTTGATTAAGCATAATTTTTTTTAACATGTATACCCACAATTGACTTTCGCGAAGTTTCTTCCGTTGCTTTAGTACAATAAAATTTAAGGCCATTTACATCTCTTGCAAAATTTATATCTGATTTTTACCCATGATAGTAAAAACTTTCCTGACTTCCTCTCCACGACTTTCCTGTTCTGGTCCCCATTGTACCATCTTTTCCAACAGTCGCTCAAAATACTTTTACCAATGCAATTTAATTTGTTTGCCGTATTAGTTGAGCACAAATTCTTACTTCCCGAAATGTAAGAACTGATGTTGTTAAATTGTTACTTATATACAAGATATACTTAAATTACAAAGCAATTACAGACCAATGTAATGCTTATCATTATTTAATTTTTGTAATTAATTATGAGAGAATAACCGTAATATTCACCAATATTTGTATAGACATTTTTTTTATGCTACGTGTAAACGTTTTATTTTATAGATAGTATGAATGCTTCTACGCACAACTCACCCATTGCTTAGTTTAAAAGAACACAAATTAAAAATCAATTTTATGTATAATTTAAACTTATTTTTTAAAAGTTAGGACATCTCATATTTTGGGACCAGGCAATTATTATAAAGTCCTTAAAGGTTTTTTTTAAGAGAGGACAAAGTTTTTGGTTTGGGACCAAAGATAAAATGCCCTTTCATAAAATTTAAGAAATTATCATATTCTTTGTAACCATGGCCAGAGACAGGAGCCCGGGATTATTCATGTTACTTCCTTCAAAGAGGAAGGAGATGTTATTTCTTGTCAACGCACATATTAACTCATCAGTCTATTGCTTGGTGATTAAAAATGGATAATTTGTGAGTTAATGTATAATCAGTTACAGTAAAATTAAAAAAAAAACTTTAATAAAAATCCTTATTCCAATGACTTCTGCAGAAATGTTGAGGCTTGAAAAATTACAATATGTGGATATATTTTTTGAAACATCTCTGTCTCTGTTTGGCCGTTAGAAGAATAAAACTTAAGATCACCCAAGTGAAATAAGGCCTAGGCTAAAGTGTAACCACCTGTGGTAGAATGTTCTTAGCTCAGCTAATATGAGAGGTTCTGCTTTTATCAATTTAAAAAATCGTAGTTTTGATATCAATATTGTAATTACATCTGTATAAATCATAGATTTGAACTATTGCCTTAGAACTTTGCCTTGTATTTTATAAGTTTTGTATGATCGATGGAAATAAAAGTAGTATAAATTTGTAAAACACGTTATCATTGATTCCTGTCGTAAGCACAAAGTCCCTATGTATAAACTTAAAAAAAACTTGGTACTGGTACATAAACAGACAGTAATAGGAATCATTCAAATTATAAATGTTTATAACTCTACCTAAACGTTTCAAGTAAAAAGTGCCTAAATTTTAGAGTTTTCGAGCATCTTCTTGACTGATGTAGTCTGTCATATGCTCAGTACAACAATCTAAATCCTGGAATTTTTTTTCATCCAGCCAGATAAGAATTTGGTTGGGTCTTGGTATCAAAGTGTAGTTGTAAAATAGCATATTACGCATCTAGTGCGGGAAGTAGGTGTTTACGTGCGAGCATGATAGTTGGGAATTTCATGCGAGCAACGTAAACACCTTCCCGGATGAGTTGCGTACGATAGTTTTTGCAACACTACCAGCAACAAATATACAGGGTGTAAAAAACAACACTTCTATGAAAGTTAAAAGATTTAAAAAATATTAATTAAACTGTAGAGATAAAATACGAACAAAAATATATTTATCTGTGCGGGGGAGATAACAAAAAGCGTTATCTCTGCTGTTCATCGACCGAGTAGGCCTTTCTAGGAATACGTCTTATAGTCACACAGACAGCAACAATTGATTAAATAACACTGCTCTTTATTCACTTATCGCTATTAACTGTACGTAGTCGCAACCTAGGAAACCAGTTTAGTTACAATTGAGATATGGTCGTCATAGTTAAAATGTGTATGTTGTGTTTATGTATGATGTATGTAAATTGTGTGATATAATATTTTTTTCTTGAGTTGGCAACATTGAGCATTTACCGCACTCGTGCGGTAAATGTTCAATTCAAACTCTTTACCGCACTCCAGCTGATTTGTTACCTCACCACAGCTGATATTTGCCGTACTCTTTTGTAAACTGCAACTTCCCACACTGAAACGGAAGCGGAAATCGGCTACTTACTAGTGTAGTGTTGCGAAAAATAATTTACTGTTCTTTAAAAATGGCGACCTACCCAGGTAGGTATTTTAAGCCAAGTATGAATTTGGGGTGATTTAGGATGATTGTGGGGTGATCTTGTAATGTTACTGACAATGGCCGAGATGTTTCTAAGACAATACTGTTCATTAATAGCCCAACAGACAACCAATGACTACCAACTGTTTAATGTGGGATCTCAACCACAATGTTACCAATAAATTACCAACTGGTCTAATTATGAGGATGGTCTTACAAATGAACGTAGTATTCAGTAGTGCGGATGTTGATCCCCACAAGTAAATACCGCATTTACAAACCATTGCTTAAAACTATCCTCAATTCATGATAGTTTGCAGTTGAGTTTGTAACCAAAGAAGCATCTTTTTTGTATTGTGGCAAAACATCTTTTTGTGTTGGGGCAAATAGTAGGATAGGACGGAAGAAGGTGAATAAAAGACATATCTTTTTTATAAAATAATATTAACTATGTACAGTTCCTAACAATATCAACATAACTTACATCATTGTGACCAAGTGACTGACAACAATAATATGTTTTACATGGTGCATTTTAGGGTTATAAAGATGAAAGTTCAGAGCTCTAAACACTTTAAACATATGATACAGTTGTTTGAGTGGTGTTCAATTTCAATTTGAATCGTATACATTTACTTTGTCTGGTGCTCTTACACTTAACACTGGCCTTATGAATAAACTCAAGAAATTCTAAGAGAGTTTAAAAGAAGTTGAATGTTCCAGCAGGAAAATTTTTGAAGTTATTGGGTTGATGTATCGTGTATATATTTCAGAATTTTTGTAAACGTTATTACCAGTTGTCTTAAAAATAAGTACTTTTTTTACAATAGAGCTCTCATTTGAAACTAACAGTGTTTTTCTTTGGATCACAACAGGTTTTATAACTTTCTTGGAATCACAATCTTTCAGTATCGGCTGGGCAGTCCTTGGTTCGTCAGGTCACGAGTGAATCGAAGTGGACGGCTGCGGAAGAGTGAAGGACACTCGATACAATCGCGCGGGTCGGGCGGAAGAAACTCGGTCAACAATGAAATTGGCACGTCTCATTTCATCAGATAACGAAGTATAAGTGAAGAAAAATTTAGAGTACGGCACTTACCCTGATACTATGGTCAACACTTTGTCAATTGAACACTGGTAAAGAATCGAGGACGGTATCTGGATAAGTAACCTTAATATTTTTTGCTACTCAAAACCGATTTTGGAGGCAAACAGAGGAAAAAGTATCAAAGTGTAAACTTGAAATCACAGTTCTTTGTTATGAAACTAATACGAGGGGTCTAACTGCAAAACTTGCATTATCCACTTTTCTGAATTTTACAGGAATCGAAAAACCTCTCTTTTTTTTAAAAAAAGGACTGTTGAAGATTGTTTTACATTTACTTTGTGGTCTGTGCTAACAGAATACATTTAAAAATACAGAACTTTTTTTATATTCCCTTAAACAAGGGAAATTGAACAAAATATTCTGGAGAATGTAAGATTTGCTACTAAGCATTGGAGAATGTCAGTTTTGGGCTACATTATTTTGGAGATTGTTAGTTTTGGCACTGTAGCAGTCACTGACAAACAATGTCATGTGACTAAAATGAACGTGTCTCATTGGCTGGTCAGGAGAGTGTAAGTTTTGAAAAAATATGATAAAGAGGAGAATGAGAGTTTTGGAAACGAACCTCAATTTCACCATTTAATTTAAATGAGAAAATGTTAGTAATGCTTTATTTTATTGAAAAACAGCATTGACACCTTTTAAATACTTTCCAACGTAGTTTACTTACTTAAACTGCCTGGAGATGTCAAAATATAGTCTCTTTACGCTGTACGCGTTTCGGGTGTCTTACCACCCATCTTCAGCAGCGGAGAACTTATAAAAATCTGCACATAATTGAATGTTTGTCATACGCAGTAACAGTTAACAGTACATAGAACGAACAATTTACACGCACGCACATACGAACGAAAGAGTAGGCCTACGTTACTTAACTGGAACGGATCCGGGGTTCGATGTAAAATGTTTGTGTTTTTCGTTCGTATGTGCGTGCGTGTAAATTGTTCGTTCTATGTACTGTTAACTGTTATTGCGTGTAACAAACATTCAATTATGTGCAGATTTTTATAAGTTCTCCGCTGATGAAGATGGGTGGTAAGACACCCGAAACGCGTACAGCGTAAAGAGACTATATTTTGACATCTCCAGGCAGTTTAAGTAAGTAAACTACGTTGGAAAGTATTATGCTTTATGTCGTATTATAGACACCTGTGTTTTAAAGCGGACAACAAAAATCATATTTTAGGTCAATTTCGCCAAAAATTGGAGAATGCAAGCAGCTAGACCCCTCATAATACAACATCAACACTTTTCCTTCTCTGTATGTTTTGTTATTCTGTAAGCGGATCTTGTTTCTCTATACCGTGACGTATTCAGTTTTGAACTCGGTTAGGATTCAAATTAGTGACATTTAAAATTTAAGGTGAGCACATAAACCATCTGTCTTAACAATTGTAAAATCCACTCAAATTTTTCGAAGATGTCCAAATAAAATTTAAATTTTTTTTGTTTTAAGTTTAGTCAAATGGTATTAATATTGACTCGAAACAAAAACTGTTAGAAAACAAGTCTTCTTAGAAGCTTATGACCAATAATTTTGCTGGAGTCTTAAACGGCAAACAATCATTTAAAAAAATTCAAATAATTCCTGTTGCCTTGCCTAATGGACAAGTCAGTGGAATCTTTCATCACACCTTTGAAATATTTTAGTGACATACAATAAAATCAAATGAATTTAATCAGTCTACCAACTTCCAACGACTACTTTAGAATTTGTTTTACATAGTGTCAAGTGAAAGTGCAGTTCATCATTTGCCAAGATCCTGTTGACCGTTTCTCACTGCCCGACTGTTGATGCAATTCATTCTTTGCACCCCAGTCCGGCCGACCAATTACAAATTCCACCGATCGGGTCGAACGACAGCCCTCTCGGACAGGTGTACTCCCACCCCAATAAATGTCCGTTCTCCATTTTCGCACAAGAGATGAACTTCTTGCACGCGAAGGGGTGAGGGAAGTTGCCGATGTCGAGGCACTCGATGTACCCGTCGTTGTGTATCCGAACTTTACCGCTGAGCGGGACCTCTACGGGCTCTGCGTAGTAGTCCTCGTAATCCGGCGCAAGGTCGTCGTAAGGCTTGTGCCTCGTGATGAACTGACTCTTGGGCGCTGCGGTGGTCTGGTCGGGGCGGATCTTGGCGAAGGGGCGGGGGGGCCCCCGCCTCACTGGGGGCTTGGGGCGGGGGGTGGTCGTCGTCGTGGTGGGGCGGGAGACCAGTCGTCTCTGGGTGGCCGTCACTGGAGCGACTAGAACAGCAAATAAAATAGTTGAATTGGTTTGGAGTTGTAGCAAAATTCTTCTGTGAGTTCAGCTAAAACCTCCTGTTTCCCTGAGGGTTTAGCAAAAAAACTTTCTGATTCTCTGAAAGTTCAGTAAGAACCTTCTGATTCTCTGGGAGTTCAGCAAAAACCTTCTGTTTATCTGAGAGTTCAGCAAGAACCTTCTGGTTCTCTGAGAGTTCAGCAAAAACCTTCTGTTTATCTGAGAGTTCAGCAAAAACCTTCTGCTTCTCTGAGAGTTAACAACAAGCTTCTTTAAATCTTGCCTCCAAAATAAATGGACCCCATCGAGTGTTAATAAAAATAAAATGAGAAGGTTTTTGAGAGCAGGTAATTCATTTCCAAAAGTATATTTGGGCAAAGTGTAGAGGATTAAAGGAGACGGTGACTAAAGAAAACGTTTACGGATTGAAAAACAACAATGCAATATAAAATTTTCAAAAGAAATCTTTATGTTTGTTTTGTATATTTCTCATTAGGTACTTGGAATCCTAGCCCAGGTAACCACTTTTTGCTTTAATAATTGGCAATTCAACTTGGACACAATGACTGTGTATTAATTTGTGAATGTATCAGAGGATTATTACCAGAATATAACAAGAATTAACAAAACAGCCACCCCAATCATAATAATGCAAATGCTTTTGCGTTTCGCTTTGGGAAACAATGAGTTCAGTCTTACATCTGACAGTAGATCTCTATTCCTCCTAAGTTTCTTCTTTCTTTCATAAATGTGGATTATTTTCATCCTCAGAACTTGGTATAAATGTACTTACTGGTGTCGGTCGAGGGTGGGACAGTAGCCAGTGACTGTATGGCAGCCACAGCCACGTTAGCCAGATCTGGCAGTGTCGAGTCTTCCACATCCAGCCCCTGCAACTCGCCCTCCAGCACTTGCTGGTTCTCTACTCTCTCTGTGTCCACCTCGTGCAAAGACTGTGGAACAGCAAAGTTCGTCAGGGACAGAGAAATCGATTCATTCAGTTAAAAGAGAAACAATATATGCATTTGTTAAAATTGATCTGTTTTCAGTAAATTGGGGTAATATTGGTGGCGTAATAGATTGTACAGCACTCCCCCCCGTGCAACCCCAGGGCAGGACCCCTTGCAGGGTACATGGTTTAATGCAAAGTACCCTGAAGAAGAAATATTCAGGGGAACATCTTCATAAAAATGTCTTCGTATATCCTCCTAAATCTTTATTAGAAGGTGTGAGGGAAAGGGTTGCCCTGGGTGATCATCAAATTCCTTTTGATCAACTTCCACACAGTGTCCACAGTTAAAGTACATTGATTGTGCTGAAAGTATGATTCCTCTAATCTTTTATTTCTATGAAAGGAACCAATTAATTAAATGATGCCCTTCATGATGTTATTAAGTCTTTAATGGCTGAAAATCAATAGTGGTTTGTCACTGGAGGATTTGGAATTTGGTACATATGAAAAAAACCTTTTTCAAATGATGCAAATATCAAAAATTGATAATTTTTCTCATTTTTCAATCTTGGCATTCTTGTTGAAAAATTGTTTGCCTAGTAAAACCTCAGTTACAAGAAACTCAATTCCGTGATACAAAAACCCAATATCAGTACACTTTTCGAATTCCCTTGAAATTGCCATAACACTCATTGTCTTGATTACATTACGCTCAATTTAAAAAAAGAGTCCCTTGACATCAATTCTTTTTTCTGCACCTTCTTTACTGTCTTCTTGTTTAAGGTCTACTGTTTGCCTTTCGTAGCTCATATAACCATATATTGTAGTCTATTATGAAGTGAAAACTGATTGTGATTTCTATGATAAAACAAATCTTTCTGCTCTATAGGAACTTTTTGGGACCATAACAACTTATAGTTACAAATATAAAACTAAAATTAAGACTAGTTGACAAAAGGACATTTAATAGTTAAGCAGGTTTATTTGGTTTCATTGATGCCAAATAATTAAAAACTAAACCAAGCAGATCTCAATTTTTACAGTACTCTATATTGTCTCCTAATTCGAGTGAATTGTGTTAATGTAAACATTCCTTTATTTTTACCCTCAAATATTTAATTTCCTCAAATCCCTCTACTTACCTCGTCCGAGTGATTGTCCTGGATTTCGAGGAAGGGTGAGGCAGTAGCCACCAGCGCGGCTTGTTGAGGGAGCGCCTGTTGAGGGTTCACATTGATCTTGGAGGATCTTCGAGGGAACTCGAACCTTCGCTGCTTCACTGTCGTCTCGTACAGGTCTGGATAAAATAATGGAGATATATTGTAGAAGAAAGCTGGTATAAGGATTACTGTGTTCCTGTTATTGATTCAATGGCCAGCATATTATTGGTGACTGATCAAATTATTCACAGCAACAGAGTAATACAACTTTTTATTAGTATTTTAGTGTGGTAAATATTTCTACTTTAAACTTTGAAGGATAATGTAATACTTAAACTGCCTTTTTAAAGTAGAAGTTCAGAGCAATACTCACTTTTAAAAATTAATGTGTTCAACGAATTCTCTATTGTTATTTATTTAGTAATGTTAAAAGAAAGCTGCTATTTTAGATTTTATACTCATCTGCTCTTTTACTCTTACAAAAATATTTTATGAAGTCTGGTTTCAAGTCTTGAAGATGGCTTTCTTGTAAAATGGCTGTATTCAACATTCCACTAAGATTTTCACCATCTTGTCTCTAGGACATGCTTGAGAAAACATTCTTTGCATTCTATTGCAGACTTTACATTCTATCAAGATTTTATCACAAATATTTTACAGTGTTTACATTTAGAAATAACAAACTGAGAATAGGTGAGTTAAAATTTTAATTTTAAATTTGTATTATTATTAAATTCTTAAATGTAGTATCTATGTAAAGCCCAAATTACCCACAACTTTTGAAAAAACTTTTGAGAAAGTCTGACACCTGATAACCCCATACTTGAAAGAAAGGTCTCGGTGAGAAAATCCAAAAAATAGTATTTTTGATAATATGTTCCAAATAAAATAAAATTACCTTATCTATTCACTACCTTTTTAAAGACAGTAGTAGGTCTTTCAAATTTTAAATCTAGGGTCACAATGAATACTATAACATGTTCCCTAAGGGCATAAATATAAAGAAAACGGCTCAACAGCTGATACATTTGTTTTTTTAAGCTACAATATTTGTTAACCTAACACTAACAGCTTCTGGGCAGCTAGGGTCCACTAGTTTAACAGAATTCCATACCTCAATCAGTAATTCCTGCAAAAGGCAACCAATATAAATCTCAATTACATACCAGGCAGAGGAGATGTGGCAGCAGTGGAGACAAAAACAGTCGTGTTCCTATCGGGTCGGAACTTGGACTGGACCCTCCGTCGGTAGAACTTGGCTGCGGGTCGCTCCGACACGACGGTGCTGCTCTCTGTGGTCGTTGACACTCGACTGCGCGTCGACGTCACGGGGCGGCGGAAACCCACACGCACTCTGCTTGACCCCACCTTGCGTGAATAACGAGGTAAGGGTAATGATGGTGAAAAATAGATAATTTTTTCAGGACAGGCTCTGGGATAGGATTTTTAAGTTTAAGGAATAGAAGGATAGAAGTTAGCTTACCTTTGAAAGAGTTAGGCCCATTGAACATATAAAACACACAGAGTTACAAAATCACAATATTTTGTCCCATTAGGGACTTCTTCAGGTGAGGGAGAGGAGTCACTTAGGGACTCCTTCACCTGCTTGAACCCTTTTAAGGTAAGCTAGCTAGCTGTCTATTCTTCTACTCCTAAAGATAACAGATAATGATAATGAGTTATTATGTGGTTGCTTGGAACTGTTGCGGGGCTGGTTGAGAAATTTTGAGTAACAGTGGTCATGATTTTGCAAAATTTGTTATACATGAAGAATTATTAAATTTTTTCAGTAGTTTTTTAGGACAATTTCATTATCGAGGAGTGATTGTGGATTAAACCTGGAGATCATTGCCACCATGTTGATTCTCTTTCTTGCCAATCACTTTGCTGATCTCAGTTGTGTTGGAAAATGTTTAAGGAAAACAAATATTATTGACATGTGGTTTTGATTTTCCTTTTAACCTTGATCAGTGTGGTTGACGTTTTAGTTTGGAATTGTTCTCGAATGAAATAACAGTTTCCAATCTGTCACAGATGGTGGATGTGTTACTCTATGACAACTCATAAACTTTAAGTGTAATTCAAGAATAACAATTTTAACTACTGTATGTTCTATTAAATTACATTTTCATTGATTAGGGGTTCTTCTTTCCCCATGAGCGATCATGGTATTGTGACATCAGAAAGACAAACTGTTCTACTCTTAGGCAAAACAGTTCATCAATGAACTACTTAAAAGAACTTAAGAAATCCCAAATGGCACTATGATTGTTTACTCAAAAATAAATCTAGCGTTAAAAATTTGTATAGCAACTGGCTCACTAGAGCTTTGACAAAAAATATATTTGTAACAATATATACTCAGTCATTGAACTTATAATTTGGAAACTTGTAAACCAAGTTGAAGGCAATTTCTGTTATTTGTTATTCATATTAGTTAATTCTTTTGGTATTATTCTGAAGCTACTGAAATATATCATCCATGTCCTTATTACCTTAATAGTTAGCACACTCAGAATATAATTTTTGTACACTAAAAGTCTTGTTATGTACCCTGTAGTAAGCTCAATATACAATTATTTGACGATCTGCTGAAGCTACTTTACAATGCGTTACATATACAACAAAGATATCTTAGATTTTGTTTTAACAACTAAAGGCTGTTCTTTATACAGCTATCTTATTGAACTCGAGTCAAAAAGAGGTTAGTATACAAACCGTAAAAACCAAGCGTAAAAATCACAAAACACTGTAGCACTATAAACACAAACTGACCTGCAAACGATCCAACACAAATATTCTCTAAATTAATTGCAAACGTGTTAGTTATCCAGCAGTCACATGCACCACTGTCCATATCAAACAAAGCTCAAATCAACCGAACGGTCGAAGCCTCAGCAAAGCCATGCCTCGGACCAGAGTAGTAAATCTGTTTCGTCCTTAAAATAACGATTCGTTCCAAGAATCTTTGTTAATGACAATCTGAAACCGAAACAGTTATTACAACAGGAGATAAGTCATGCCACTCTGTTAGAGAAGAGAAGAGATTAGTCAACGGGCGGCAAACAACGTGCTGTCTCGATCATTCGGCCTCAAACAAAACTGTCTTCCTACCTCATCGTCCGGGACATCTGTGGCGTCCTCAGTCACTCCGACGATGTCATCGAACAGTGATTCTATCGCCTTCACTTTCCCTCTTGAGAGAGTGTTCTCCCCGAGAGAGTTCTCTGAAGGCTGGCCCTTCACCGATCTCGGGAAACTGCCCCTGGAAGTCTCAAACTCTCCCGACTCCCTCTGAACGTACAAAGACGTCCCCGTATCCAAGTCACTCAAGTCTCTCCCTGGGAACCTGTTTGGACCTCGTCTAGGTGCAGGCTGCCCTCTCTCTCCTTCGTTATCGTTCCTCAGCTTTTTCCTGACGACCATAACCTTTCTTTTCCCATTTGAGTTGTCGCTACTATCCTGAGTATTGATTTGGTTTATGCTCTTCACAACCTTGACTTTTCTCCGTCTGTTGTTCACTTTACCTTCTACTTCCTCTTGATTCTTTTTGAAATCGATT
This sequence comes from Flexamia atlantica, assembly GCA_035578135.1. Taxonomy (NCBI): domain Eukaryota; kingdom Metazoa; phylum Arthropoda; class Insecta; order Hemiptera; family Cicadellidae; genus Flexamia; species Flexamia atlantica. The sequence goes on along the minus strand of JAQJVK010000014.1, from coordinate 1,096,702 downwards.
CTCGTAAGTTCTTGTTCAGAAACAAGCCCGAGAGAATCTTCCTCTACTACATTTCTCTGTCTGTTAGACAACTGCCTCGATCGTGGTTTATTCTCATTACCGTCATTCGCCTGTGTTTTCAAACCTCGACTCTTACCTCTGCTATTCCTCTCATCTACGATTCTGTTCCTCCTTGTTGCTTCCGTTGTAATGTCATTTGCGCTATCCGTAATATTTGGTTTATTTTTCCTGACTAGAACTTTTCGTTTCCTAGAAGATTTTTCTGATTCATCAATTGATTTGTTTGAGGGAAGATTTTTATCAGAACGTTGGCTATTAATTTTTCTTCTTCTACTTGGAGCTGTGCTCACTGTCCTGTCTTTTTCAGTGATGGAATTGCCTAAAACCTCCTCTGTGACAGTAGCTCCTTGAAATCTAACTGAACCTCTTCTACCAGTGAATGGTTGTTCATTATATCTAGAAGCTATAACATTTAAGACTTCTCCTTCTGGTTGGTTTTCATCAAAAGAATCGTTGTCATTAATCAAAGGTACAGTAAGATTTGCATTGTCAGTTGGTGCTACTGTGTTATTCAAAAATCCTCCCTTCAATAACACTGATTCAGTGGAAACAGAATCATTTCTCAAAGTAGTGTCAGTACTATCAGATTCTGATGGAATTTCTGTTGAGACTGATTCCGTATAATTTGTTCGAGCACTACTAGATTCTTGTTGAACTGTACTAGCCTCTGTTGTTGTTTGGTTTACTGTTGAGGTAGAATTGTTACTATCAAAGATTGGGACTAGATTATTCAATGTTGTACTATTTGACTTTGTACCGTTGTAGTTACTACTGGCAAGTTGGCCAGGTTTTACACTGGCATTTTCTTGAGAAATCATTATTTCATGCTTCTCTTCATCACTATTACTACTATTACTATATGCATTGCCCTCAGATGAAAATCGGTTTTCTGCATTATTTATGGATGGAATACTCTCTGTTTCATTCTTTGGCTTCCTTCTCCTTTGAATCTGAAACCTAGAGCCACCTGTAACGGTTGGATTCGTTGTGCTTTTTGACTCAGTGTTCTGCTCAGTCGTAACTTGTGCAAGACGAGTTCTCTGTGTATTTGACTCACGAGTTCTTCCTCTGCTAATCACGAATCTGGACCTACTTGAGGATTTCGGTGTTGCCACTTCGTCATCAAGCGGAGTTGAAGCCTTTACTGTTGTTGTCCTCAACCTTCCTCGAGTGAACAGTCTCGTCGGCTTTTCAGAAACCAACTCTGGATTTTCTGATTCATATTTATTCCCGAATGTTTTTCTTTTTTTGCTATCGCTATCTGGAGTGGACTCATCTTTGTTGCCAAACCTTTTGTCCTCGTCCAAAATCTCATCTGAGTCTGGTTTTCTTGTAGTACTTCTTGTGCGGCTCCTGAAGGTAGGTCTAGATCCTGGGGTCGTGGGTCTCGCCGTTCGATACCTGTTAGCTCTAGGGGTAGAACTTTCAGATTCATCTGTCACTATCGGTTCGGTGGTGGATGGTCTTCCTCTAACTCTATCTCTAGTTTTAGATGGTGTAAAACGCCCAGACTGTTTGCCTCTGGTCGATGCCAGGGGCTCCTCGGTGGGAGAACTTTCTTCTGGAACCCCTGTGGTGGTCGTTCTCCTTCGTTGCAGATAAAGGGGTAGAGCTTTTGTCGTGGGGGGCTCAATCACAATCGGTTTTCTCGGTCGCCCCCTATAGTTCCCGATGGGTCTAAAATGACTTTTATCATCTTTTTTGTCTTCAGCTTCTTCCCCCTTAGGCTTATTAATGACGCTGATCTTTCCATCTGCTGGTTTCTTATCCTCAGAGACGGTATTAGAAAGTAAGTCGTGATCTTGCAGAGCCTGTTTGAGATTTTTCACGGACACTCTTCTTCTCTCCGTCGCTCCCTCGACTACTACAGTTACGATGCTGGTTAGAGTCGATGTCTGATATGGAACAGTGGTGGGTTTTGTACTGCTTGGTTCTGTGTGAACTGGAACTGTTTCGGCTTCAGTGTATTTTGTGTTCGGTTCCGGGGTCACGATGAAGACAGTAGAAGCCTCGGTCGTCGCGGTCGACGGCAGTTCAGAGTTGTGTTCCGAGGGCTCTGCCGTAGCATCCATCTGATCAGAACCCTCACTCACCTTTATTTTAGGTCTGACCGAAGTAGATATCGGTTCCTCAATGTCTATCTCTATTGGTTTGATTTCCTCCTCTTGTTCTATCACCATTGTCTCTCCTGTGTGCTTTAATATCGTTTCCTCCTGCTGTTGCTCGGCCTGTGGTCGCTGCCTTCTCAAAGTCACATATCTGTAACATGAAATATAATTTTATGTTTTCCATCTTAATTGCATATCTAAATGTAGAAGAAAATTTACAACTAAGCTTTCTTTTTGGTAAAAAGAATTTTTTTTAAAAGGGAATCTGTGATTTGGCGCATAGAATGGCAGGTTATAGTAACCTATATGACAATCGTTAGTCAAAATTTAATAATTTAATTACTTTATAATTCGAATGGCTCAGAAAATTAACTTCATGTGGTATACAAGATAGCGAGAGGAAAGTGTTAGTATTCAAACACCATGATTAATATTTGCATTGCAAAAAATTTGAATATTCCTCAGAAACATTCTTTTTTTTTTAGAGTAAAGAATGTTTGACCTCTCTATCGCCAATTCTTTCAACCAAGGTTAAGTCTTTCATCTCATTATGTTATTAAATCACAATCATATCTCTCTGGCAGAATATTAATATCGTATCTAGTAAGTCATATCAGGTTATCATGTTGCTGTGTGAGGGTATTAGTTCACCAGAAAATTGATAAGAGGCACATCAAGTGTCTCATAGATTTTAAAGGTAAATAAATGTCATCAGGTTTGGACAGCTTTCCCATAAAAGCGTATTAATGGTTCTAAAATACCACAATCATAGATACTTAAAAAAAGAAATGTAATATCTATGTGAATTAACAGGAATTTCAAAGACATTTATAATCTACATATAAAGATAACCCCCCAATAAGGAATGTTTTTATTCGTTACGGTGCAGTTACCTGGGGGTTGTGCTCTCAACGAAAGCCTCTACCGTAGTTGGTCTGCTGCGCTGGATGCTCGAGTACTTGGGTTTGAACCTGGGACAGTTATAATCAGGTATATATTAAAATAATACAAACTTTTATTTTTCTTAGTGCTCATATAATTCTGAAGAAGAAAATTTGAATTCTTTGGCAATTTTAGTTGACATGGAATAGTCATGGGATGATAAACAAAACCTTGTAATAAACCAAGTTATAACATCGATGTAAATAAAGAAAAGTGGATAGCGCGCTCCCCGTAATGCTCATGTAGTGATTTACAAGCCAACACAGCTGAACGCTGGAGTTGCAGCCGGGCCGAATTGAAGGGGCGTTGGGGGAAAAAGCGCAAAACTGTATTGTTAACCGTATTGAAACCGCACGGATTTGATAGCAGTCTTACGGGTAAAGCGTTTCTGCTATAATAGATGTATTGCTGTAACTATTAAGTAATTAGAATTAATATTTAACTAGACGGTCAGTACAAGTTGGCCGGCAAAAGATCCGTTCCCCATCACCCCTGCAAAATCTTAAACACAACCACTGCCGGTGGCTTGTGTCACGGGGTTTGAGTTACCAATCCACTGAACTTATTTACAACGATGAGTTATAAGGATCTTTAAAAAATTATCTTATTTATAGGTTGTTATCATGTGTTGTCATGGGGATTTAAATCCCCTGTGTTGCAACTCATGTAACGACTATAGGCATCCACTCTCAGTGGTTGTTTCTACATCAAAATACCATAGTACCATTTTGATCTGCTAGGCCATTGGTCTAGCGACGAGTGTAATGTCAATGGTTATACCCAACCACTATCAACAACTCACTCAACACCAGTCTCTACATCCTGAAGAAAATAAAACACTGAAGTGATGAAGCCACCATGAAGACTGCATACCACGCGAGCAATTACAGGACTACTTTTACAGAACAAGTATACAAATAGCTACTAGAGTGCTCTGAATGAGAAAATGCTTTCATACGGTGGAAGGAATATTTGCGCAATGTACTTCCAAAGTGGAAGAAAAATGAAGACCACCTTGACCAAGTCAACCAAAGGGCAAGTAGCCCTTTGTAGTCCATGGATGAGTTTCTGTAATTGAGCAAAACCCTTCAAGAACACTAATGCATCTGACGCCATAATTATGAAATTTTAATGTTTTGTAAATAAATGGATTTTGTTTGATAAGAAAAAGTTATACATCAGCCTGGAAAAACAATAGCTGGAAAGGTATGATGTTTCCAAAGACTTATTAAAAGATGGACATAACATAAGAAACATTGAAGAAAATCTGAAAATAATGAAATGTTGAAAAAAAGGAAGTGTAATGAATGCATATTTAAAAAAAATTAATGACAGAGGAAAATTGATTAATGAGCATGTGAACTTTGACTCTTTTGGTCTGTTCAAGAACATGTTTCTGACAGAACTTCTGACAGCCAGGAGAGTAAAAGGACGGACACCATAAACACCATGATGGATCCACCACTCTCACTGGGCCTGATGATGATTTGTGCGACCAATCAAAATCTATTGCTATTTTCCTCCTTTTGCGTAAGCGTAAATTATATTTTGATGTTAGACATTTTTATCTACATCCACTGAACAAATGTATACCTCTCCTCCTCCTCCTCCTCCTCGACGGGAGGTCTGGCGGGTCGGTTGCGCTCGATGGTCTGGTACCTCGGCGTGGACCGGGGCTCCTCCTCGCCGCGCGGCTGGTAGCGAGGCGTCGACTCCTCCTCCGCAGACTCCTTCACCTCGTACTGCGGAGGCCGGCTGCGGAGGATGCTCGTGTACTTGACCCGTGAACTCGGGGTCACCACCTCCACTTTCTCCTCCTGTGGGGCTTCTGTCGATGGCCTGAATACAGAAGTACAGAGCATGATGACGATTAATGATGACGATGACGATGATGGTGGTGATGATGATGATGATGATGATAATGGTGTACTTGACCCGTGAACTCAGGGTTGAGACCTCCACCTTCTACTGTGGCGCTTCTGTCAATGGCCTGAGTGCAGAGCAAACGTTAATGTGGTTAGGTCGTAGCCGATGGGGATCAAGGGGTTGAACATCCCCCCTGAAAATTTTGAAATGCGTTAAAACAAAAGGCTAGAAAGTTTTTTTTCCACTTCCTGTAACCATGGAGCCCAAACCCCCCCTCAAAAAGCTTCCTAACTAATGCTTTGGTGTGATTTAATTTTAATTTTAATTTTACTTCCTCTCTTTAACATTTCAAATTGACTAAACTCAACATCATCGAGTTCCCAAAGGAATTCCTACTGGCTCATAAAATGATAGGAGCAGCAATGGAAGTTGACACCAGGGCCGGCTCTACCATATAGGCGAACTAGGCGACCGCCTAGGGCGCCATGGCCTGAGGGGCGCTGGATGGTCGCGATTGTAAAAATAGCAGGGAGAAAAAATAAAATAATAAACATGAACGCTAATTCTGGGTTTAAATTATGAGGTTATAATAATTCAGGAGTAGCTTCACATGCTCTGATCGTGTAATTACTCTTTAAATCACTTCAAAACTTATCACCAGAGGTGGAAACCCCCTCAAAAACCTGCCTTTTAATCGACTAATTATAACAATAAACAGCACCCATCATTATACGTTCTCTTGGCGCCCTCGTCGTTATGTAGTTTGAGTTTATACTTTTAGCCAACGCCAAATATACGTGTCAGGCCGGTTTTTTACACCAAAATTAACAACAGAATATGGATCAACATGGGGGAAATCTCCATGTTAGCAATAAGGCACGTCTTGTCAAAGGAACATGTTTTTGTTTTTACAGCTTTGTTCACAATAATTGTTGTCGAAGTGTTTAGTTGTTGAATTTAATTTTGCATTATTTTTGTAATTTTGTTCAAAATCATACCGTATTAAACAGCGCCTTTAAGTATCTAAACCAGGTATATAAAATACTTATTTTGACTTTTTTTCCAAGAATCAACTCCATCTAAATAAAATCTATCGAGCCTCATTTTATGAGTATAATTGGCCAAATAGTTTCATATCCTTTGAATTCCTGATGTGCAGTCGATCACTTATTATTATTATTAATAAAATAAAGTAAAAACATACGACTGAAAATTAACAGCTATGGCAGTATTTTTGTTCGATCTCGTTTTTATTTTGAGGGGGCGCCGGACAATACTCTCGCCTAGGGCGCCAAAAACTCTTGAGCCGGCCCTGGTTGACACCATTGAATGTAGTTTTGTTTCAATGAACAATTTAAGTTTCTCACTGGGGTGAGCTTAATACATTTCTGTCCATTCATTCTAAGCTTGTTTAAACCTACTCCATCTATTTTTATCCATGACTTAGCCCCTGAGCTATGCAAACAAATGTAAAATTATATTACTTCGTAGGAACATCAAATAGCTCAAAATGAAATAGTTCTGGCAAGAACATGTTTCAGTGTAAAACACCACCCTCAGCTGAGTACCGATGTGAAGAAAATTATCCATCAGTCAATGGCTTCGTCAGAGTAGAATAAAAACACACACACATAACATTTAAACACAATACGGATCCAATTAAGAACCCTGAACAGAACTATTTCATTTGAGCTCCTTGATGTGTACTAGAAATATTTTAAGTAATATAGTAGTAGTATATTACTTGGGCTATTAATTAACAATCCTGTCTAAGGAACGTGCCAACCTTAGTCAGTAACAAGGCTACAAGATCGCGCCACTATCATCACAATCATCACACTCATCCTTCACTCAAATTCAGGGTAACGTCCTCCATGAGGTACCTGTCTTATTAAGAATGATGAAGAATGATGAATGATGAATGAATAAATCCGCTACATATACCTAAAACATTTGTTATCTCTATCTTCAGTTTAAATCTTAGAACCAACAGTGTTGGGCCCATGCACACAGTTTATTTAATCTATGCTGCATTTAATTCACATAGCAAATATCAATCTCAAATCATGAAATCTTTTCACTTTTGAATTTAAAAACTTTCAAAACTAATAATTCTCATAGTTTGTCACTCTAGATTGCGCACCCTAAAGGAGCACAGAGAAAGATTGCTTTTGTAGTAAATATGAAAAACACTGTTTAACATTGCCATGTAAAGCTGGCTGATGTTTCTGTTGCTCACCTCTCGCGGCGGATGGTGACGTACTGCGGCTTGTCGCGACGGTAGCCCGCGCCGTCGTCCTCCCGCGCCAACCCCTCGTTCTGCGGCCCCGACGGTCCGTTCCTGTACGGCGACTGGTACCTGCAGGCAAGACATTAGCCGTTGAATGTTATATGGCTATACAAGTTTAGTCAAGGGTTTTTTTTCTAGATGAGCTTAGAAGTTTCCATGGACATGCACTGCAGCTTATATTTAGTTTATTGTGCACTCTCAATAAGGTTACACATAGCAAACCACTTAGCATCATTATCACATAGCAAATCGCTATTGTTGATTGGAGGTATTTGAAACCAGGACCCTGAGAACTCAGGTCCTGCGTTCTACCGCTCCCCCAGATCAAGGATTTGTAATATAAGTGCTAAACTGGTTTTTTTTTTCATCCCTAAGAGCCCTTCCATCATTGTTCTCAAAACAAACAGTCATTGTTTGAGTAACGTGTTATTTGAAATCGGAAACCCAATGATATTTCATTGATTAATGTCAGATTAATTTTATTTTGTAAATTATAAATGTGTGTGTAGTTATAATTATAATTTGTACTTTTAATTAGTATTGTAATTATGGTTTGTAACTGTAAATTATAATTTATAGTTGTAAATTGGGTTTGTAATTGAAAATTGTAATTCATACTTAAAAGTTGCAATATGGAACTGTAATTTGTAATTGTGAATCGTAGTTGAAACTTGTAATCGTAATCTGCCATTGTAATTTGTAATTGTTATATTTAAATGTCATATTTAATTTGAATTTGTAATAGTGATTTGTGATTGTAGATGGTAATCGTAGTTTGTAATTGTACTTTGTAATTGTAACTTTTATTTGTGATTTGTAATTGTGATTTATAATTGTAATTTGCAATTGTAATTTGTAAATGCAATTAAAAATCGTAATTTATAATTGTAATTTGTAATCGTAACTTGTAATTTGTACTTATAATTATAAATTTTCGTAATTGTATTTGCACTTTGTGATTATAATTTTTAATTTGCAATATAGATTTATAATCCAACTTGTGATTTTAACTCGTAACTGTAGATTGTATCATGATTTGTGATGTGTCCGATGGTGGTCGGAGTCTCACCTGGGCCGCTGGGGCGTGAGCACCTTGTTGTAGAGGCTGCGGGGGATGGCGGGCGTCGACACCCCGGTGGCTCCGGCATTCTCGAGCTGCTTCTCCAGCTCTGCCACCCCACCTGCGACAGCCACACACTCAACACTAGGCCCCACCATGTAGTACTGTTCAATCATCTGTGCGTAGCGATCTTTTTCTCAGTTTTAAGTCTGGAAGAAATACTATATGGCACTTAGCTATAAATTAAATTAAGTGTCCACTCTACACAAACTTATGAGTGATAAGACCATTTGGGCCTAACCTAGGGGTTACTGCAGAAAGAGCTGCCTTTCTTTTTCAGTAGCCCTACAAGAAGATAATGAAATATGGCTGAAGAACGGTCACATGATTTTTCTGCTGGGTGAGCAATGCAAGACTGGGACTGTGGCGTGTCCTTTAATCTAGCTACTTGGAGGTTACAAATTATGGATAGTTATGGGCAATGTTCCTTAGTGGGAATTAATGTCTGCACTATTGAATACTACATTTATATGAACGTCCTCATAATTAGACCAATTTGTAAATTGTTAACAGGCAAAATTGGAGTTCAGATCCCACGTTAAAATGTAGGTCCCTCAGTTGCCATTTGCTGTTGGGCTATTAATTAACAGTCCTGTCTAAGGAACATGTCAGCCTTGGTCAGAAACAAGTCTTCAAGATCGCGCCACAATCATCCTTCACTCATCTGTCATTCATACTTGGCTTAAAATACCTACCTGGGTAGGTCAAAATTTCAAGCAATGTAATGTAATTTCTAATCCCTTCCAAAAATTAAAATGAAATTTTCAATAAGGTTGCCCTGGAGTCCCCTTCCAGGTTACTACTAGGTATTGTACTACAGGAGACTCCTTCTATCTGACCACCCAATGGTAGATTTATCACTAGGCTCGGGCCTAGGGCTGTGCGCTGATATGGGGGCCACACAAGACCAAAAATAAGAGGTTTTGAGGGAATTTTAGGGGATAATTCGGATTCAGAACAAATTTTGGTGTAAAATAAGGAAAAAAAGTTCACTACTATTGCCGAGGGCATCATGTATCAGGGGGTCACTCAAAAATCTGGGCCCAGGGCCACAATGGCCGTAAATCTGAAGCTGCAGCCACCTCAGGATCGGGACCCATCCAGATAAAGATCTGTCCGGTTAAACCAATGACCAACAAGATAATTTTTGGTTTACTGAACTTGTTATAAGCTGAATTATCTGACTCACATACTGTGTACTAAAACAACTAATATTATAAATTGGATATTTGTTTTATGATAATCAATATTTACCATAAGAATTGTTAATATCGTACTTTCTTTGCTCGTATTGTTTGGTTTAACTGATAGGTTAATGGAAATCGGTTGCTTGAAAAAAGTAACTCACAAGAAGTGTGGACCGGTTAAACGAACAGCAGTTTAAAAGATGAACAAATGAGAGAGAATCTACTATACTGATAAACAGATCTTTCTCCTACCCAGTTTCTTGATGAGTTGTATCAGCTGTTTGATTGCCTCTGGATCTTCAGCTTCATGTTCTTCTTCTTCCTCCTCATATTCCTCCTCCACCGGTGCTTCTGTCGTGGTGGTCGTTGTGGTAGTAGTCGTGGTCGTCACCCTGCTTCCTGTCGTCTTTGACGTTCCTGCTGTCGTCTTAGGAGCAGCTGTTGTTGACTTATCAGCCTTCTCTTTCTTGTTGCATAAAACGTTGCGAGTGTAGTCGCAAGAATCTGCTGCTTTGTTGAAAAACAGTCCTGTGAAAAATGAATGAAAATGTTTATTTTAATTTGTAGTCATAAATACTTACCGGTATATAAATATTACATTAACTGAATTGAACAATGGTAGTGTAAATTTGATTTCAACAATCCATTACAGTTTGTTCTGCATGGACATTTGTTTTGAGCTAAAACTGGAAGTGATGAAAATTACAGGGATGGAAAGCCTAAAACAGAAGAGAGTTAAGGGTAATTCCGGTAGCGGGATAAGGGTAGCTTGCCGGCCCTTCAAAACCAAGGCAGCAGCCATGTAGTGGGTTCAAGTCTTGCTCCTTTTTAGTGATTTTTTGCAGTATTATATCTACTTTACTCTTTGAAGACTGGCCAGATCCATGCTGACAGGCTAAAAAGTATACTGAAAAAGGCAGCGAACCTTTTGAAAAAAAGATGTGTAAGTACCTGAAGGGCAGGTGAACTGGTGGGCCACGATGCCCAGGTTGGAGGGGCCGCTGTCCAGACACCAGAAGTACTTCTTGCAGTCCCGCGGGTGGGGGAAGAAGCCCTCGTCCTTGCACACAAAGTCTGCAACAGACACAGTTGAGCGTCAATGTACTTGAAAAAAAAACTGACATATAAAAAGTTATTTGTACTTTGTTCTTGTCTAATCTACAAAAGATTCCCAAGATACCAGCGCTGCGTTTGTTGATGATTAATGAAATGAGGACCACAGAAATCGTGAGGTACAACTGGTTACATTATTTTTCATTTGGTTAGCCTCCAGATTACTGTTTAGTACTTATTGTGTTTTAAATTACCTGCTTCAAGTAATCAAGTAATTTTTAGCCATAGAGTATGTATGTATGTTCTTAACTTAAATGTAATGCTTTTCTCAATGTAAATGAGTACCTGCAATTTGAATTTTAGCTAGTTATTGGGCTGAATTGTTTCATAATCTATCATCTTGTTTGTTCTGCCCTTAAGGTTCTTTAAGAGTAAACCTGTCTTTTAGGCTTAGTTTTTTTTGACATTGTCTATTGTACCCTGTATTTAACGACAATAAATGTTCTTGATTCTTGATTCTTGATTCTTGAATCCAAAAAAACTTTTTGTTACAATAGTTTTGTGATTTAATTAGTTTTGCCAGGTCTCTTAATTTAACAATTAGTGAAAAATCACGAGTCAGGACTTTCTCCCTAGCCAATTCATTTTTTACCACTCTCTTCTCATTTACTTAAAAAATTTAACCCCTGATGCCTGTGAGTGTGCTATCATTGTGCATGCGTGACGTTGTTTTGTCAACTGTCACAGACATTTTCCTAATTCCATTCCAAAAACCGAATGTTTGCTACACTGTTGGTGACAATGTTGATCCAAAACTTTATTATTAACATTGCTGGTGACTTTTTTGTGCGTTTCCACTCCGACAAAGTTGCCAACTTCATCGTTAACTTTGTTGGCAACAGTGTTGACAACAAATCTTTACATAGTGTAAATGGGGCTACAGAGTGGTGATGTAAGTCTAGTTGTAAAATTATAAAATTATTATTGTTACAGTTCACCTTAAGACTTAAACTAGCTGCTTATCAACAGCTTTCAAAAATCATTCGATAAACAAATTTAAGAAAGCATCACTTGACGAAGCGCTTGAACATGCACCTGTAAAGTTGTGTATGGTTTTCGGTAAAAACTATTAAGTATCATTCCAAATGAAAATATTGTAAAATGAATAGCTTTTTCAAACTCTGAAAATGTTGTTCAGGTGTGTTAGAAAATTGTTTACGTCTTTTTTTATTCTTTAACACTGATTATCATAACTGAACATAGACTGGGGCGGTGGCATGTCCTGCAATCCAGCTACTTGGAGCTCACAAATTGTGCATAATTATAAGCGTAGTGTATAAAGTATAATAATGTACAATATATAGATTGGTCAGGGTGTCGTACCACTGCCGGGGTCAGGGGTGGTGGGGGGCTCGGGGGTGGTGAGTCCCTTGCCCGGGGGCTCGGGGGTGGTGGTGGTCCGGGGCTTCGGGGGCGACTTGAGCGGCTTGGTCACCCGCCGGTTGGAGCTCAGACTCGTCGTCTTCTCCTTCTTGGTGGAACCGGACACGAGGTTGTTGGAGCTCCTGCAATTCAGTTCAATTCAATTGAATCAAAATTCAGTTCAACTCCAATCCATTTTAGACGTGAACTATAAAATTTTAATGTAAAATTTAAAATGCTAGGGTTTTTGTTTTTATTTTTTTTTATTTTTCATTTTGTTACATGTTAACACAACAAATTTTCTATGTGTAATAGTTAATAAAAAGTGTTTCTCTGTTCTTCAGTGATTTGTTTGGTGAGCTTGTTGTTAAGTATTTTTGCTGAGAAATAGACACTTAGGTAGAAAAAGGAGCACTACACAAATAAATACCTGAAGAGCACAAGATACAGAGTTTGTTTTTTCCCAGTTAAGTCAGCTGAAAAAACTATTACAAAAAATCTAATAAGAAGTTTTCTTGAACCATCAAAAACTGTTTTAGAAATACTTCACAAATCACCAGAAAACTCTGTATAACAAAATGAAGAACATAAAATAAATCCTGAAGGCTGGTTTACATTGTTTGAGTGACTCGATCAAATAATTCGGCTGAGTCGTTATACTTGGATCGGCTGATTTAAATTGTTTACAATAGTCACCTCCCTTGCCTCTCGACTCCCGTTTGTCATGGTCGGTTTACATTGGTCTAGTTGGCAGTCCAGTACTACCGTACCTCTACACTAAATACATACTATAACTACTATACTTGCTCTCCTTCTCCACCAATGTAAACTGGCCTTAAAACTAGAAAACAGTACCGAAATGAGATTCTGTAAACAATAGAAACAGCTCACCATAGTTAAAAAAATAAAAAGTTTTTTCAGACATTAAGACTTTCTTTTCTTCCCTCATCTTAACTTTTAAGATGAGGGCAGCGGCCTCTTTTTTACCTTGCCTATGCCCTGCCCCCTATTAATCTGTGCGTGGAGATTAGGCAAGGAGTGAGCCGGTCTAATACAACAGTGAACAGTACTGCTAAAAGTATGTGCTAAGCTTGAGTCTTGAACCTGCGACGCTTCGAAGCCACGGTTCAGAGGCGGAGTGTGCTACCAACTGCGCCACTGACTCAGATTTAACTATTAAAAAATCAATAGAACACATAATATTTATTAATGCTGAAACTAGCGGAAGACACGGAAGACGTTGTGGGATGAACTTACGCGGAGGAGGCGTAGAGGGCCTCCTTGGCGGCCTCTATCAGCGGGTAGGCGCGGTCATGACACTTGCCACGGAAGTCGTCATTGTCTATGGACCAGAACATGATCCCTCCCAGGCCCTGCTCGTTCACATACTGAGCCTGCGGACAAGGTAGTCCATTGTGAGAAGTTGAACTACAAAGATAGCCAAGGTTAATCTGTTTGCTATTAATGAAGCAAGCTTATGAATGTGGGACTTGGAATTGAAGATGCATGGCTGCTTCCCCCAAATAGGACTGCCCTCTTAACAGTCCTGTCTAAAGAACATGTCGTCCTTTGTCAGTAACAAGACAAGATCATGCCACACTCATCCGCGTAACTCATATTTTGTGGTTAAAGTGTGTAGTCAGGGCTGCATCCCGGTATTAAAAGAGGTATTAAAGGTATTAAAGTATCAGAGCCGTACTAGCAATATACTACCAACATTTTTGATTACTGATGGTCTTTGACCATACAGTACTCTAACAAACAGCTTTTTTGCTTTTTCCCCCTATTTCGGCTTCAATTTGCCTCTTCAGCTACAAAGGTTTTGTCAAACAATAGCAGATTTCAGCTGTCTCCAAATCCTAAGATAGGTGCATGGTTGTGTAAAAATTATCTTTTTATTAGGTATTACTATGTTTTACAGAAACTGACACATCTTATACACTTCTGACATTCTTGAAAATGCCGAATGTTATCAAGCACCTGATGACAGCCTGTATTTTAACAAGTATTGTAGACTGTTGTACCTTGAAACACTTTTGATATTTTAATTTTTTGAAAACTAATTCTAGCTGTTTTAATAATGTAAAAATTACACAGCCTTTTTTTGGGTAGTGGCCATAATAATATTGAATTGGTTTTAAGAAATCATTGTTTTAGCATTAAATAAAAATAAAATAAAATTTGTTCCGAGGTACACTATGCTCTTGTACCTTGAAACGCACCCTTTTTACCCTGGAAAAAGAGGGATATTTTGAAAATAAAATGAAAACTAGTTGCTACAGTTTATTAAGTTTATACAAATTACTTTTACTGGATTTGAATACATACTGATTCTCTGATTTTTAATCCTGAAAATTTACTGATCCTGAAATTTTACTTTCTAGAGGGGCTAGAACAGCCTCTAAGGTTTTTTTCAGATTTTTTGCATGAACTGGAGGCTTCTTAACGCCAAACTTATTTCGCGGCATGATATTTCTTAAACAAAAACACGAACAAACCATCATAATGTACTTGGAAAGTGTTGCGTTCTAAGGAACAAGAGGATGTGTCTAATTAAAATGGTGGATAACGACACTAACCTAAACTTAGCCAATTCAGCTATTATACAAATTTACTCAACAATAAACACACTATCCCAGAATAACATAACACACCACCACCGGAATGCTGAATCAATGATAAAAAACAAAATATAAAGTGAAAAACATTTACTTTTGGGAGGTGAAATAAAGTTTTATTAATAACCACGTTCAAAAATGCTTAAACAACCTCAGACTGACACTAGTCCATTCTTGGTGGCTGCAACTATAACATAGTTGATTGTTAGCCCGCTATAGATGGTACCAATAATCGAGAGCAAACTATGTTCCAAGGTACACTATGCTCAAGGTATAACAGCCCTTGCTCAGGTAATGGTTCTTTGGCTAACCTTTAGTTGTAGATTCCTCATGACCAAGAGAACAAGGGTGAAAGTTTATGGAAACACATCATAAATGAGTGGGGGAGGCTGCTCTTTGCACAGCCTTCAGTCCCCCCCTCGTTAGTTCACAGAGAATATACAACAGCTTAGGTGCTTAGTTTTGCTTAGAGGAATTTCCTTACATCACATTTATCAGGATTATGCATTTAATAAAGCAAAAGTAAGGAAAATCAAAGGCTGATATCAACCTACTATCTGAATGAAAAGGTTCTTACCATTTTACCTTAGTTTATTCCACTCTAATCAGAAACAGAAACATGTAACTACTCCACGAGTCCAGATAGGGTCCCATTATGCAAGGGGCGATGTTATTGTTGAAAACATCAGACTTTAAAGGAGGTGATAAGCTGCTGGGAGCAAGCTTTTGCTGATCATTATCTAGAGTTTACATCTAACAGTGAAAACTAGGAAAACCTTATTTCTTACTCCTAACTCCTTATTTAACTCCTTATAACGTTTAGTGGATAATTTTCAGTCATCAGCTAAGTTTACCATTCGGTGTGCAGCATTCATTAAGTTCATTAATGTTAACTAAATATTTCTGAACAAATTATGTTAACCCTTGGTAGGTGACTTTGATTTTAAAACACGAATGGTGACTCAAGGAGTTTTTCTCCGGGTGTTGAAATAATAGACAAACAGTGAAGTTTTATACATATATTGTAAAAAGGTTACATGAAACCCTTGTATAATCAATATTAAGCAATAAAAAACTTACTTGACGTATTTTTGAAACCCTATAGGTATGTAAAATTTGTTAATTGTCACTTGTGTTCGATATCTATATTTTCGAATCCAAATATAGTAACTGGTACAAATAGTTGGTACAGAGTGTATATACATCATTGTTGCCACTGATCTCCATGTTATCATCCTTATTTGCACATTTTATACAAAAAGCAGGTGCAGTATGCTCCCTACAAATTAAGAACTTGGCATCCACGTTACACGATTCTTGGGTTTCAACTGAATAGAAGGGGTACAAAGGGGGGGGTTGGGAGAGTGAAATGAGGTCAAACAGATTCCTAGAAAGAGGCGTGTAAGGTACGGATACTCCTGCGACTGCCGACAGGTAAGAACGCATATTTTTTTATAAAAATAAAAGCACCTGGAGAAAAACTCCGTGTGTCACTGACGGAGGGTTAATTGTTTGTTTTTGCTTTTTGCTTCTTCAGCCTTGATCAACACTGTATAGTTGTGAATATTAAAATCGTAATTTTTTCTATCCAGCTTTGATAATGGAGTGAGTTTGAAAATGAGTAATTTATAGAGGTAGCTATTGACTGACTACAGAAAACATGTAAATCTACTTTATTTTGGTAACTTTAAAAATAAAGGTTTGAGGTCGATAAATCTCACAACTGTTGTGTGTTTGAGTCAAGCATATTTTTAATTTTATACATTTTTTTATTGCTCCACCCTGTGTATCTAACCTTCACATCTAAATAGCTTCCTAACAGAATAAGCAAGATATTCAACTTTACTATCTTAAAGAGCCAGAAAAAAAGAACAAAAAAACATTCTTGTTGTAAAGAAATATATATTTTCTCATACCCTGAAAATAACAGATGCAGAAAAGCGAAAAACACAGTTAATGATTCAACACTTCAGCACGATTAAATTCAAATGAAAACTACATTATCACAAGGCGTTGTAAATGCGGCAGCAAGAAAACTTGTTGTCCACGGATGCATTTACGATCGCTCTGTCGCAGTAAAACTCACGAACGATCGTCGTTATTCGATTCCATTCATCCCGCTGAGTCTGTGTTAGTTTATTTCCATCCGCCGTAAATCTGGACAAGACGTATCTTCCGTCGGGAGTTTTTTCTTCAAATTCTCTTTCGAGCTGAAAAGTGGTGTAGATATTTCTGAAGAATGACTCTGATGACAAAGTATATTCGGAGGTGTTTGTGTTGAGTTTCAATTCCATGACGGGTTTTGCCAAAACTACTGCTTTTCTCATCACCCAGTTTACCCCCAGGTACTCCATCAAGTCTTCGAAGTTGTCTTCATCGCTTTCAGCCAACTCGTACCTCTTGTTGAGATAAGGCGTCAAAGAATCGGTTGTATTGACACAAACACTATCTATGGATTGTGAACTACCAAACGTATTAAAATTTGATGCAAATAAAGCAACTAGTAAGAATGAAATACAATAATACATATTCTATCACATTGAAACAAGGTGTAAGTTTCACAAATAAAACCGTTCACAATGTGCTAATGTTCTGATTTGCATCTCATTACAGTGTGTTAAATCTTATCAGACTGAAATCTGATAAAATACGATGTAACTCGTGTTGTAAGATCACTAATGGGCCTCTTTAAAGTAGGACAACAACACATTATGATTGTTTACTAGCTAATATTTTGAAACATTAATTTTAAATTGAATGCAGTTTTGGTGTTACAAATGCTAGAACTTTTGTTTTGCTTTTAGTATATAACTATTTAAAATTTTAAAGTCATGTGTACTTGATTGTGTCTATATGATAAAAAAAGAAAGTATAAAGAATATAAAGTAACTTAATTAAATTATCGTTTTTTTGGGATGCTGTTCTTGTTCTGCTTCTGCTCTCTAATTTGCAGATTTATACAAAAAAACCTCAATATGCTGGATGTAAATTCTTTAGTCATCTTCCACAAAACATTAAATCAGAACAAAACTTTAGACCCTTTAAAAGAAAACTTAAAGAATACCTTATTAATAAAGCAATTTATTATTTTGACAGTTATTATAGCAGTTAATGAATTATCTGTGTTATTAAAATAAGTCAGCTTTCCTTTTAAGAAATTATTGTATTTCTTAGCCTTTTATATTTTATTTTTCCCTTCTAGGTTAAAGATTATTATATAATTTGATTTACTGTTCTTTGACACTATTCAATGTAATATTTAATTACTTAATGAATAAAGATGTTTGAATTGAATCGAATTGAATTGAATTGTGCCTTTAGCACAATGGCGCTACTCCTCCCTTCATGAGTAAAGATGCAAAACTTGCTGCTGCAGTGAGGGATGCAGCAGTGGGGATGCTAAATAAACAACAATGTAATTTAAAAGCATTACACATTTCTATATTATTTGTTTGCAAAAAATTATTTAACTATTTAAATTTTAAGCAAAGAAGCAAAAGAAGTTTATCGACCCTTTCAAATTATGCGACTACGAATTTTTGTCGGTCCGACGCCAAGTGGCAGTTGGAAGATACCTCTGGTTTGTCCGATGCCAGATTGCATTCTCCCGACACAATTGGCAGCAGAAAAACATATGATCCTTATACATATAAGGAATAACATATAAGCTTTGTGTCGGATAGTTATTTTTGACAACCAACATTTTGCCGGGATGACAAAAATCGCATAGTGTGAAACGGGGCCTTACCGTCTAAGACTTACAGTATACCTCGGATTATCCGGATTAATGTGGCGAAATACCGATCCAGATAACAAAAAATCCAGATAGTCCGAGGTCATTACAATATCGCCTAAATAGCGATCACGTACCTTAGTGCCTGATAAATTGATGCTGCAAACAGCGTATCAAGACTGCACAACATATTAGTCTTTCAAGCTTGTTCCGCATACCACTTTTCTAACTGCGCTTGATTCTTCTTCCAGCCACTTACTGTACTTGTCCCAACACCCAGTTCCATAGCTATTTTTTTACCTGATTCTCCTGCGTTAAGTCTTTTGAAAGCATTCAGTTTCTGAACTAAAGTTAAAACCACTTTTTTACTTTTACAACTCATTTTGAAACTCAATATCAATTTACACAAAGAGTTCACAATTATGATCTCATCAAGTAACAACAATAAACTAACTCGCAAAATTGCCATAGGCTACGCCTTTGGTGATTACTGCTAGCGTCGCAAGTAGCAAACCAAAAAACTACATTCTTAAAAATGCTGTAATGAACTGTTTAGGCAATACACTCCTTCAATTATCGTGATTTGAAATTGGTACTGTAATTGAATTTGCATTTTACTTTTAGAAGGAGCATTTCCCTCCTGAACTCGCTAAAATCACGTTTTTGGCGTGATTTTAATTTTTTAATTTATTGGATGGACTGGTCTGGATAATCCGGGATCCGGATAAACTGGGGTCCGGATAACCCGAGGTGTACTGAAGTTCCACTGACCTTTTTCCTGGCAATGTCGACGTCGTCGTAGCCGACCCACTGGTTGTTCTTGTAGGCGTACGGCCCCATGGCTCCGGGTTTCGGCTGCAC
This sequence comes from Flexamia atlantica, assembly GCA_035578135.1. Lineage (NCBI taxonomy): Eukaryota > Metazoa > Arthropoda > Insecta > Hemiptera > Cicadellidae > Flexamia > Flexamia atlantica. Next base: position 1,077,442 of record JAQJVK010000014.1, on the reverse strand, counting down.
CACCGTCCACCCGTCCTCGTTCTTCAGCGCCTGGCAGATCTGCCGACGGGAGAGGGGAGTCAGAAATCATTTACAGACATCAGAAATCGTAATAATGGTGGTAACTGCAAAGTAGTCCCTTCTTGGAAAGTTGTGGACATTGAGGTTAAACTTCCAGCTTTGTATGTCTGGTTTTAATCAGCAGGAATCTTGTAGGAGTTTAGGTAACTGTTTGCATCTATATGTTTTCTAACTGCTCTCAATGATTTTTATATAAATCAACTTTTTAACCACTTTAAATTACATTACTTTAATTTAAAACTTTTGGTACATAAATGATGATCAGTACTACTTATTTTTGTCTGGGATACTTTGGGTCTTTTTAAAATATCAACTAATTTAAATTTTCAAAGTTAAATATTAAAACAATTACAATTTCAAACAAAATTGTCAATAGAAAAAAATGATGAAAAATGTTCTTTTTACCCTATTATTTCTTGAAAATGTCCAGTTTTATAGTATTAGTGAAACACAATATTTTCTTGAGTTAAAACTACATATTAGAAACAAATAGTGTTATTGTTTTTTGTTAGGAGGTTCCCGACTAAATTTGAGTTTCAAGGGTGCCAAATAACTTGGAGGGTAGCTAAAAATCTGGAGGGGGCTCTTTTCTAAAAACATTTATGTCGTAGATTTTCAATAGTAAATATGTAGTCCAGTAAAATAATACACTGTGGTGAGGGTTTTTAGAATAATTTTGTTTATCTTTGAAGAACCATATTTCCAGACCAATCAAAGCTACAGAGCTGCAAAGGACTCGAAGTGCGGGGAGTTTAGCCTTCTTTACGTTTGCACTTTTTATAAATTGATGTGGAATGCATATATGTTTTATATATATATTGAAATTGGAAAAAAAAGCACCCGAAAGTTATGCGCCCTAGCCCTATGCCAACCCCCGGAAGCTCGAGGTCGAAAATTGGATTTCATGTTATCATTTGAACGCTAACAACATATCCAACAATCTTAACTACCTGACCTTTTGCACAGCAACCCAATATTTTAAATTTATTTACTGAAATAATGAGATTATAAAATATGTCATCTAAACCACGAGCTAAAAATTAAGTGATGTTGAATATTTATCCGCCAGCGCCAAGTTATATGACAAGGCTTATACTTGTGTGCTGACCCTAGTAAAATAGTACATTTCTGTTGAGGAAGACAGATACCTCGTAGTAAGCGAGGTAGCCCTTCTCGCGTGTGGCGTCGCCCTGCTCGCCCGGCCCGTCCGCCGCCGCGCCGATGTCCGTGGCCTCGGGGTTGAACAGAGTGTACGACCGGCCATAGGTAGGGATACCCAGCACCAGCTTGTCTCTGTCCGCCCCCAGTTTCAGGTAGTGCTTCACTGTGTAGTCCTGTCAAATAGAAAAAATTTCTATAGTTAATTCAGAGTTGGTTTCGTCGTCTGATGTCTGCTGGCTCCCCATTCTCCCTAATCTTTTAGAAATTCGTTGATGGTCAAATGTTTGTATCCTCAGAGGTCGCTTTTAAATGGGTCTTCTCTGTTGCGCCCAAATGCTTGCTAGTTACAGTTAAATCCAGCCACATTTAAGTTACTAGTTTCTATTTACATCCAGTTACTAGCTACAGTTAAGTTAGGAGAGGGCAGCGACAGTGCTGCTCTCTCACGGCGTTAATGGTCAACTATTTTTTCATAAGTCCTCGACACCAGCGCTCGACACCACCTGAGCGCAACATTAGAAGATACCTCTGTTTGATTCTCCTCTGTGACTATACACACTCATGTAAGAGCATAGGTAAGCCATAAAACATAAGCACCTTTAGTAATGGACTTCAGGCCTCTTATCCAAGGTAAACACATTATGTTTTCATTTTGTTGATTTTTATGACATGATTAGTAAAAACAAGTTCCATGATTTTGGGATCTGGAATCTGATCCCATACTCAGGTGGGAAATAACGTAGAATATAATAAGAATTTTGCTTTGAAAATTATTTTACTGAAATGATTGCAATGACCGTAAACATATCAAGATTCACGATCAGTTCATAAAATCGCAACCACCAACAATTAACTGATTTCAATGAAAGGATTAAACGCATTGTTCATTCGTATTTGCTGCAACACGTAACTCGACAAACGTTTTTGTTGGCACTTAAGAGACTAGATTGAGTTATAATTAATTGAATTCTCAAAACCTTATCGGTTGATTTTTCTAATTATGCATTTTGTAATGAGAGACTGTTGTCTGTTATTTCAATTGATATATTTTTTCTGTGATTAAAAGACTGCACAGTTTTTCCCATATGTATCGACTCACGGTCTCCAATACTTTTTATGGATAGCTCTGTTTCCAAAATTAAATTACATTATTGTTACCTATATAAATTGATTATGTTTTTTCCTTGGACTTGATTGGACATATGGAAATCTAATTCAAAGGCCTGCCTTAAGTTTTATTCATTTTATAGAACTGTAATATTTCCTCTCCGATGCACTCTTCACACACACACAGTGCCAATGTGCCAACACAGTGTACGTTGTTATCTACTCACGATGGAGAGCTGGGCGTCAAAGTTGTACTCGTTGTCTTCCTCCAGAGGGAAGAGAGGGGAGTGGTGGTTCACCGCGGGCTCGAAGGCCGAGTGGTAGTCGTAGCTCAGGATGTTCATGAAGTCCAGGTACCTATGGCACAGCGAGAATCAGTTGTAAGCTAGATTGGACCGCAGAGAGTACAGATCTATAAGGTTTTGATCAAGACATTGTTATAGTATTCCCAGCTATGCCGCTATTACAGTAGAATTAATGAAAATTTGAAGTGAAGAGGGAGGGAGATAACATTATCGTCACCAACATAGGCAAGACCACCAATGAGGATAGTTCACAAGAGTCCACAAAGTATGTTATTGACTGAAGCATTATGGTTTTTCACGATCTTGTTTGCTATTAGGTAAATAATTTGTTTTGTGGTAGTTTTTACGATGATTTAAAAGTAGTTGATTGTCTGCTAGATAGACCCTGGAATTTTCAGAAATTTCTTGATTCCTTTGTGATTTTGTCTGCCAAAAACTTGTAAGGGTCGCTAATGAATGTTAAGATATAAATTTCCCTCCCTTTTCTACATCATAGTTACATTAACTTTGTGATTCTACAATAGCGTGGGAAAATCCATCAGCACTGAGTTTGCTGCTCTAATTTTTGTTGATCACATCAAATTCTTATCAAACATCTTTCGGATTGCATGATAATCATCTTTAATGTCTGATAAAATCATAACTATAGGTGCTGCATCCTGGTCTTAAGAGGTATTAAAAATAGGTATTCTTGGATTTAACATGAAGTTTTGATAGCATTGATCATTAAAGATCCTAAAAATAAAATGATTAAAGAGAGTTAAGATGATACGAGGATATGCATTTTTCTCAGAGCTTTTGTGAAGACTCAGCAAATTAATAGCACCACAGTAACAAAAGTTTTACTTTGTTTGAGATACATTTTAAATAATGAGCAAAATGCTACTTAATGTCACTAAATTTACTGTTTGAGATAAGTAGTAGAGAAACAGGAATTGACAAACATGAGGGGTGCGAGGGGTGCGACCCTATTCCAGGACATCTTCGATCCCATTTCAGGACGTCCCATTTTAGGACAAGTTCCGTCCCAAATCAGGACATTTAGGTGTGACCCTATTTCAGGACGCTTTTGATCCCATTTCAGGACGTCCCATTCCAGGACAAGTTCCGTCCCAAATCAGGACATTTAGGTGTGATCCTATTTCATGACGCCTTGGATCCCATTTCAGGACGTCCCATTCCAGGACAAGTTCCGTCCCAAATCAGAACATTTGACCCAACACCATAACAAGTCCACACTTATAAAAAATAAAATAATTAAATAAATCGCATTTTTTATACCCTAAGCCTCTTAGCCTCTTTAACATATATGTCCTAACAGACCTTGACAAAAAAATCAATTTATAACGCTTTAAAACATAATTAACATTTCTTACGGGTAATTTTATCTCCCTCAAACGTCCAACAATCCTCTAGATTAACTTTAATTCCTATAGTATCACCGATATTATCCAAAACATCCAACTCACCAATGTCCATTAAAGCATCAAACACAAACTCGTCACTCCCTAAAATTCTAACTGACTTCGGATCATTGGGGTCAAATTTAGTTCCATCAGCTGTAATAACCTCCCCGATCGACTTGGAAATAGCAGCCTCGTGAATCGCATGCAATTCTTTTAAATACTCTTCATCCACAAGGTTCTTTTTACCCACTTCTTCCGGACGCCTTCTTATTAACTTACGTTCAAAACATGTTGTTGGATTCGTCCGCAAGTACAAGGTAATATCTTTAACACCGCCCTCATCAAATGCAGTCTTACGCGGATCGACCTACTTATTACTTAGATCCGTTAAAATTTGAACCTCAGCGGGCGTCATAAACTTTTTGTAATGTTCATTAAAAACATGTCTTACAGTGAACGCAGAGCGCTCTTTAATCACGATATAACCCTTCTTCGCATATTCAACGGCTCTCTTATCGCACTCCGTCATATACATTAACGCGTTGGCTTGAAAAGTGAATGCCCATCTATCGATATCTTTATACAAGAGGTCTAATAAATTCGTACCGTGAAAATCCCGCCATGCGCCGACTGGCTCTTGTATGTGGACGGTTTTAAACCCTAGGTTTTTAAACCGATCAAACAAGCCTGTGGCAAAAGTAGTTTTACCCGCACCGATATTTCCTTCCAGAGTAATAATCATGTTATGAGACTCCATTTCATTCATCTATATAGTATATCATTTAAATTCCAACCGAGTTTTTTATTAAACCGATTTGCAGAAATATATTTCAGACGTAAAAAAAATAAAAAAATAAATTAAATAATTAAAATCATCGTATGTAATTAAAAATTCATTACACACCGGTCGAACCGAATCCATTACTTCCGCGTTCCGTATTCCGCATATCGATTCCACCGTCTACCGGCACATCGTTTCTATAAACCTCCAATATTAACTGAGCGATTCGATCACCTCTTTTAACGATGAAATCATCATCCGAATGGTTAAACAACAACACACGCAAATCGCCTGTAAAATCAAAGTCTATCACGCCGGCGCCCACGTCGATGAAATGCTTAGCAGCTAAGCCACTTCGAGGTGCTACTCTGCCGTAACATCCGCGGGGAAATTGAAAAGACAAGTCCGTCTTTATTAACTGTTTACCGCGACCGGGTACTACATAGTCATAAGCGCTTTTCAAATCGCAACCGGCCGCGTCCGGTGAACCTCTGACGGGTGGTGAGGCGAACTCTGACAATTTGAAATATTTAAAAGTGACAGACTCCATTTTTGTTACCTATATATTACATCCGCTTATATTCGCACTACATAAATTATTAAGCTGTTGTGCAAAAATACATTTCCGGAACGAGAAAAAAAAATTAAATCATAAATAAAATAATAAGTATAATCAAATAATAATAACGAATATTCAATCTCTCACAAACTTGATATCGTGTTTAAACTTATCATTCAACAATGGGATCTTTCCATGGTACACCACATACAACGGTTGGTCCGATTTCAATAGCGCGTTTATATTTTTCGTAGTCATTCTCTCGTTCCAACTCTCGGGTAGTTGAAACCGCACATCATCACATGTAACCAAAACTCTAAGACCATAAGCATAATGAATTCTTTCTATGCTATTGACCAAATATTTTTTATCGATTTCTAAATCACTTATCTTCGCGAAAGAATTACCATTCACTTCGTCGAGGATATCTTTATAATAATCCTTTTCCATTTCCATCTTTCTTCCGTCTATATATAAAAATATATTTTCATAGTCGAATAAAAAATTGAGAGCGTTTCAAAAGATGTAATAAATCATCGCTTTTGACGAAAACTAATTCATATTTAATTCCGACTCATCGACTAGTTTTAAATAAATGATATAATCGGGCAGAGCGTTTTGCAGGGGAACGTAGTTTTCATCCGTCAGATAAATGTTGATTTCTCTTATCGTCTGCGTGTTAGGTTTGAGCGGTATGTAATTTAAAACGGACGGTTTCTCGTAAATTTTATCTCTGTGTTCTCGCGGACTCAAGTGATACAACAACGAGGAGAAATCGTGTCTGTGCCGATGCTCCGCGTGATTGACATACGAATGTTCGACTAAATCGCAATGCACTTCGATCATGTGGAACGGTCTGATTTGTAATTTACTTTCCTCCTCATATATTGATAAAATCTTGTTCGCTGTAAACTGTAATTCGAATAAGGTTTCATCTTTTTTCAATTCATCAAATCCGAGAAACCGTCGCAGCTCGTTGTTTATATGGAACTTGACTGGAGATTTGATACATATCTTAGACTGTGGGTCTCGAAAAATCTTAAACTTTTCCACATCTATCGCCGGTGTAAACTTATTAATCCTCATGAATTCCCTGATTTCTCTCTGCATAGTTTTCAAATCCCAAAACTCCACATCAAAAGTTAGTGTAGGATGACCCTCCCCCACAGCAAAAGTAATTGAAGCCTCCTCGTTCAAGTTATAAAAATAGTTATGAAATGAAAACCCCGTGAGCGCTAGATAATAACGCACGTCCTCTTTCAAGTGTATGGGGTTTTCGAGCTTCAATTGCAAATGCGGACTCTGACCCGTCAATCTGAAATACACCATTTCTCTATATATACTTTTTTAAATTGCGGTTAAGATTATTTATTAAGAGCGAGGGAGAAAAAAAAATTATTCGAACCATCTCAAAAATGTGTATTTATCGTTTTGTAAAGCACGTTCTATCGTATTGAAATCCTGTCCTCTGGAAAAACGTCGCAATACCTCCAAACATAAATGACCGCATATAGGTGGATCGTCATAATTTTGATATCTCATATGATTATAAAAAATACCTTTAGTCATGTTTAGATATTTCTCCAATTCTAAAGGTGGAGGCGCCTCACCGAACGAATCGAAATATATGACATAATTACCTTTTTTCGTATAACAAGTCCAATGCGTGCCGCCCGACTCCAGATCACCTAGATTAATAATAGCACACTCGTTTTTGCGCGGCTTGTCGGGTAAACACTCTCGCATAAAAACACCACGGAAATTGTTGATTTTCAACTTGTTGGCCCATGTCTCCAGTTCGGACATGGTCAGCGGAACTAGTTTTTTTTATCCTCTCTAATATCTTTAAGAGTCTTATGCAATTTTCTGCTTACACGTTTCTCCAGACCGGCTCCGGTTTTATCTTTATTAATCAATTCGTCCAGTTCATTGTCTATTAAATTTTTCAACCACGGCACGAAATCATTCTTCAACACAGGCGCCACTTTATTCTTTATCAGAGGTGAGGCGAATTTCTTAAAATACGGAATATTGTTTTCGGCCAGTTCTAAAACTTCCTTCAGAAGACCTCCATCGATCATTTCCTTCAACTGCGAATAATCAAAAATCAACCGTGTCCCTCTATTGTTTTTCAACGCTTTTTCCACTTGTTTGTTTTGATCACCATCGAGTGACACTTCGGTATTACCATTTTTTAATTGATCTTTTGTTAAAGTAAGCACTGCGCGTTTAAGCTTCTTATGAGCTATCCGCAGCTTATTCAGTTGACCTTTAGTCAAATTTATTTTCCTCTTGTGATTCCCCATTATCTATGTATAAAAATTAATATTTTGAATTCATATAAAAAATTAAAACTTGCCAAATGATTGATATTTTTTTCTATCGAACGAAAATTTAATTTCATTAATATAAGAGATGAATTCTTACTGTCGCACGTGTAAAACACAGACCGTGTCAGAGAACATGAAAATTGTGAAAACGAAAAATAAAAGATGGTTGGCGAGTTCCGATTGCGCGGTCTGCGGCGGCGTTAAAAACTCGTTTATCAAAGAGCCGCCCGAAGTGGTGGAGGCGAAAGAACTGCACAAACCGGTAGTGAAAAAATTTATAAAACGCAGGATAATCATGAAAGGTCTGGATAATCTGTGGGCCGCGGATCTGCTCATCATGAAACAATTCGCCAGAGAGAACAACTGGTACAAATACATCTTAAACGTGATAGACTGTTTTAGCAAATTCGTCTGGTCCGAACCGTTGAAGAAAAAAGACGGCGCAGTATTGACGGCCGCTTTTGAGAGGATAATAGAGAGAGCGAAAAAGGACGGTCACACTACAACCGAACTGCTGCACACGGATAAGAGGACAGAGTTTAAAAATAAACCTTTTAACGACATGCTCAAAAAACACGGCATAAAAATGTACCATACGGAGAGCGAGGAAAAGTCGGCGATAATCGAGAGATACCACAGGACGTTAAACGATAAATTCAGAGTCAAATTCCAAGTGAGAAACTCGCACAAATGGTACGACGTCTTACAAGAGCTCACCGACGAATACAACAAACACGATTACCACAGCACGATAAAAATGCGTCCGGCCGATGTCAATAAGAGCAACGAGTCCGATCTGTTGAAAATGTATCAGGAGCTCGAAAGTGAAGTGCCGCGTAAAAAACCGAAATTCGACGTCGGAGACAGAGTCCGTATAACAGCGAGTAAAGTCGTATTTAGAAATAAATATAAACAAAACTGGACTAGCGAAATTTTTGTAATCGCGCAAGTTTTAAACACCAAACCCGTCACGTACAAAATCGAGGCTCTAGACGGTGAAGAAGTGATCGGTGGTTTTTACGAGAGGGAACTGCAAAAGACGGAGTTTTGATTATTTAAAAAAAAACACTTAAAAATATAGACCCCTTAAAACTACAGGTAATTGTTTATTTTTAGACCCGTGGTTTTGTAATATAAGCCTTACTAAGCTTTTATCGCTCGAAAAGGGTTGGGACACAAATCGTGTCCCACCCTGTTTTAGGAGGTCCCACCCCCTAAAACGGGGTGGGACCCAAATCGGGTCCCACCTAAATCAGTCCAAAAATGTTGATTTTTCATTAGCTTTCAAACCCGTCTGCTGTAGATGGTTTAATTTTTCATTACCACCTAACCCCACCTGCACGTCCTAATTTGGGGCTGTTATTCATGATATCAACTTATCCTAGTTTAGGACTTAACACATCCTAATTTAGGACCGTTATTTATAATATCAACTTATCCTAATTTAGGACTTAACCGTAAAAGCAAATGTATAAAAATTCACGATGACGATTTCGACCTGATTAACCTCGTTAAAAAAACATTGTCGGAAGTGATGTTGTGGTGAAATAAATACGTTTCCGATCGTACGAACTATATAATTTATTTTTTTTTATTTTTTCGATCGTAATAAAACATTAACGTTCGATCGGTTGTTTTTTCTATAGTAGGTACGAAATGAATAACAATAATATGGATATTGCGAGTGATGAGATTTCCGACGAAAGTTCTTCATCGTCTCATAATTCTGATGTGTCCAACACAGATGAGGATTACATGGACGATATCGCGAGTAAATTCATTTTTAAAAATCAAAAGGTTACAGTGATTTTCGATGATGACGATAACTCGTGGTTTAATGGTAAAGATGTGGCTGAAATATTAGGATATTCCAATCTGAAGAAGGTCTTACAAACGCATGTTAATGATCGTTATAAGAGAAATCTGGCCGATTTAGTTGGGCCCCAATTTGGGTCCCACCCCTTATCAGATGGGCCTTTTTAGATAGCAGGCCCAGGGGCAGGACGTACTGGCTGATTGGAGATATTAATTGCTGCATTTTACCTCAGACATTAGACGCTTTATCTCAACGGTACCTTGATGTTTTATATGGATCAGGTTTTATTAGTTGCATTAACGTCCCCACCAGAGTTACGGAAAACACTGAAAGTTGTATTGATCACATTTTTACAGATTGTAAATATACAAATTTGATTAAATCTGCTATTATAAAATGTGGATTAACAGATCACTTTTTTACTATTGCACAAATTCAAAGTGACGTTAGCAAATCTTGTATTAATTCAGTTCCTGTATCTAAAGAAAATATAGTTTTAGACCTAGCAATGGCTGGTCGTCTTGTCTCTCACACGGATTGGTCGGAGGTTACAAATTCATCTGACACTAACGTAGCATGTGAATTATTTATACTTAAGTTACAAAATATAATAGAGGATTCTTCTCAATTAAAAACCTATTCTTCAAAGCATTTTAAAATAAAGCCATGGATATCTGGAGGTATTGTCCGGTCAATCCGTGTCAGGGATGAGATGAGCAGGCGACTGAAAACCGAGCCATTTAATGTTTCTCTTAAGTTACGCTTCAAACGGTACAGAAATATATTAAGTAAAGTAATTAGCACAGCAAAAAATAAATACTATCGTAACAAAATTTTAGATTCCAGGAATGATAGTCGTAAATTATGGAAAAATATTGTTGAGGTGATGGGGACGAAAAAAGTAAAAGATGATTTCCCTTTAAATCAGTTTTTAGATAATAAGGATTGCGTAGAGGTTGAGGATATTAGAGCTGTAGCTAATAAACTGAACGAATACTATGTCAATGTTGGAGCCAACTTAGCCAGTGCCGTCCCCCCTGTGACTGAGATTATTGTGAGGGATGAAGACTTTATGGTGGACTCCAACCTCCAGCTGGAGCCAATTTCTGAGGAACACCTAGCGAATTTAGTGAATAAAATTAAAGGAGGGTCGGCACCCGGGGTAGATGGTATTCCTGCTAGGTTGATTAAGGATAACTTTCATTTTCTTAAATATCCTCTTCTTCATATAATCAATTTAAGCTTGACTTCCGGTGTTTTTCCAAATTCATTTAAAATGGGGAAAGTAATTCCAATCTATAAAGGTGGGGAAAAGGGCCAATGTGTAAGCTTTAGACCTATTACGTTAGCAAGTGTGTTGTCAAAATTATTAGAAAAATGTGTAAGATTTCAACTTGAAAATTATCTTTTAATGCATAATATTCTATTTGAAAATCAATTTGGATTTAGAAAAGATAAAAACCTTAACGACGATCTTTTCCTTCTCACTAAAAATATTCATGATGTAATTGGACGTAATAAAAAACCTCTTTTGGTTTTTATAGATCTTGCTAAAGCTTTTGACACTGTCGACAGAGGAATTCTTTTAAATAAATTAAATTTAATTGGAGTCAAAGGGATAGCGCTGGACTGGTTTGAGAGCTATTTTAGTGATCGTTCCCAGATGGTATCGATTTTGGGGCAATCCAGTGTCCCATTAAATATTGAATACGGGGTTTTACAGGGCAGCACGTTAGGGCCTCTTCTTTTCCTTATCTATATCAATAATTTGGGAAGGGTAAATTTGGACAACGGTAACTTATTTTTATACGCCGATGACTCTGCTTTGCTTTTTGAGGGTGACAGCTGGGAGGAAGTGTACCGTGTGGCGGAGCGAGGCCTTCGCACCGTCAAGCAGTGGTTCGATCAAAGTCGGCTCTCTGTAAACATTTCTAAAACTAAATATATGGCTGTTTCCTTGAGGGCCGACCACGATCCGATGAACCTGCATCTACGTTTGCACACGTGTGCGGGTGTGAACTTGAATGACTGTGAGTTGTGTGAGTGTATCGAGAGAGTGATGGAATATAAATATTTGGGTGTTTTTTTTGATAACCGTCTGAAATGGAATAGTCACATTATGTATCTTAGGAACAAGTTGCGTAAGTTCTGTTTTATTTTTTCACGTATAAATAAATTACTTCCTCCAGATTTATTAAAAACTGTTTATTATGCATATGTCCAATCGTTGTTGCAGTATGGAATTTTAGCATGGGGCGGTTGTTTCCAAACTGTTTTATCACCTCTTGAAACTGTTCAAAAATCCATAATAAAAGTTGCACTCCAAAAAAATCGTCGCTACCCATCTGAGATTTTGTTTGATGATTTTAAAGTATTGAATATTTCTCAGTTGTTTATAAAAACCTTAATTCTGTATATTTTCAAAAATAAAGAAAGCATTTTTCAACGTATTACGCATTCATACTCAACTAGATCATCGGTTAATTTTGGAATTGTTACTCCTAGGTTAACAAAAACAATAAATACCACGTCGCCTTTTTATCTTGCAAATATTGTTTATCCACAACTTCCAACTATTATTAAATCGCCGCCTATTTGCAGTCTGCGTACTTACAAAAAAATTATTGACAAATGGTTGTTGGAAATAGGTCGACTTAGAATTCGAGATTACATCACTTCCCGATACGTTTGAATTCCTTGACAATGTCAAGGAAGTACATTACTTGAGCGTTGTGAGTGGGGGTGGGGAGGGGAGTGAGTGAGTGTGTGGCTGTGTGCGTGCGCGTGAGAGAGGGAGAGAGAGAGAGAGGGAGAGAGAGAGAGAGAGAGAGAGAGAGAGAGAGAGAGAGAGAGAGTGTGTGTGTGTGTGTGTATGACGGTTGATTCCTTGTGCGACTGATCTGCATGTGTGAGCGACTGGGCCAAGTTTCAGTTGATCTATCAAGCATAAATTTTCAGGGACATAGAATTTAATTTTATAATTAACAAATTTTTATCATATGCATGCATCTACTTCTCTACTTTTTTTCTTATTTTCTTTAGTTTTTATTGTATTTAAAATAGTTTATTTAGAACTGAATCATGGACTGTTCGACTCGTCCCCAACCACAGGCGAAAGCCCATTTGGGGACTAATTTCCAATTGTATTTTCGTATTATTATTATTAATGTATATTATTTTCTATTTGGAAATAAACTATTCATTCATTCATTCATTCATTCATTCATTCATCACATAATAAAAGCTTAGAAGTATACATATCCGAGCCCGGATTATACGAATTAATATTTTCATCGAGGTTACCATCGGCGAATGACTTTAAACGTTGGGTCTTCGAAGACGTTTTGCCTTCCATCCGTAAATACGGTGAGTACAAACTCAAAAATAAAATTGTAACGCTCATGGAATCGATCGATCATATGGAAAATGAAAATCGTCGTTTAAACAATACGATACAAAACATGAAACCTAAAGTAGCTTGTATGCCTCAAAAATCGAACCTAAGACACATCTTTGCCGTATTTAAACGATATTCTTATGCAGACGGTATTTATACATACTACTGTGTAAGAACTGAAGATCGGTATTTTTCTACGGTTTATAAAAAGAAAATCGATGAAGGTTATTTACTTTTGTTTTACAAAGATGAAGTGCCGAACAGTATAAACGTTTTGAACTGTGTAAAAGATATCATGAGATACCGCAATATATCCTATAAATCACGCAATAATGTTGTAATCACGCCGTATAATTTCATAGAATTAGTAGAAGAATTCTTCAAAGATTTGAGAAAATAAATAGTAAACATTTTCCCATCCTAATAAATTCTTATTTCTCGTAATTTATTTTATTTCTTTTCTTAACCGGTGCATTATTTTTTTCCTCATAGAGAGTGATGGATATCGTTCCGTATTACGAAGAGAAGATCGAAGATAACCTTCTACCCCAACCATTACGTTGTCTGATAGTAGGCTCCTCGGGCTGTGGAAAAACAAACTTGTTGTTGAATTTTATTTATAATCCGCGCGGTCTCGTGTTTAGAAATTTATATGTGTTCAGTAAGTCTATAGAACAGCCAGCTTATGTAGAATTACGCGAAAAGTACATCGATGCTGAAAACAAGTTGAATAAGAAGATAGCATACTTTTTTAACAATTGTGTAGATTTACCTCCCCTGGACGAGTGCAAGAAAAACTCCCTCGTGGTGTTCGACGACTGTTTGATGGAAAAACAAGAAGCGATAAAAGACTACTTCATCAGAGGTAGACATAAAAAACTGTCCTGCGTCTACCTCAGTCAGAGCTACGGTAAAGTCGACATGCAAGTGATACGGAACAACGTCAACCTGCTATGCGTCTTCAAACAAAACAAACACTACACGAAACGTATTTATGACGATTTCGTAGGATCGGACATGACGATTGATGAATTCGAAAAGATGTGTCAAAAGTGTTGGAGCGAACCGTTCGGATTTTTGACAATAAACACCGCTAAGAAAGCGCACAACGGAAAATACATGTTCAAGTTAAAAGACGAGTTAAACGATGTTATCGAACGATAATCGATGTGTATGCATCGTTTTTAATAAACGATTCATATACGTTATTTTCTAAGATCAATGTATATGAATCGTTTTATTTTTAAAAACAAAGTATATGCATCGTTTTTAATAATCGATTCGTAAACGTTATTTTCTAAGATCAATGTATATGAATCGTTTTATTTTTAAAAACAAAGTATATGCATCGTTTTTAATAATCGATTTGTAAACGTTATATTTTATAAAAACAACATGTATGCATCGTTTTAGATTTTTATTTAAATTTATTTTTTTCTTTATTTTGAAAAGCGAAACTCTGAACCCGAAACCTATATATATAGATAATATAATGAAGAGGAAAAGCGATGATAAGGAGATCATCGGCACGCTGGTGAAAAAACAGAAGATGGCCGATAAGATGTGGCCGGACGATGCCGACGTACGAATGGCTAAAAAATATGAAAAGTTACAAGAAAAATGGTTAGAAGACAGTAAGAAAAATCAGATACGCGAAGCTGAGGAAAGGAGAAAGCTTTTCAGTTCACACCCTGTGTTAGTAAATGCCAAACCGAAAGAACAATTGTTAGCGCCTCCTCCTCACCGTGAAAACAAACCGATTACCGTCGCGGAGGCTAAGAGGTTGGATAAATTGGAAGATCGATTAAAGAGTGAATTCGACACGTCTAGAAGAGCGGAAGTCGAAAAGGTTCGCGAACAAGAGAAGCTACACGAACCCGTAGTTAAAGCTATAAAAGAACAGACGGAAACTTTAAAGACAGAGAAAAAACCCCGTGTCATTTTGAGAAGACCCATCCCCACTGTCGGACAGTTCAGACCTAGAACGTCGAGCACACCCGGTAGACCTGTAGGTAAAGTGGACAAAACACTTGGTAGACCGGTAGATAAAGCGGACGAAACGATAACTCCAATCGAGGACCCAGACGTATTCGATGCGTCTACAGTTTTATCACCGGCGCAAACTTCGCAGGAATTACAGAATCGTTCTATCCGCGAATTCACTGAAAACGAGGAAATTGGTGATATCGCAAAGCAATACCTCTCGAACTGTAACGATATGAGTTTCGGCGTTTATTACGATTTCGCGAACAGCAAACTCGCGATCGGATCGCAAACCATATCCATCGAAAACAACGATATAATATTAGACAGAACTATGGATAGATATATCGGCACCGAGGGATTGTGGTCACTCTTGACCAAAGCGGAGATCCACGGTGTACAATCCACAGCCGCGGTCGGTACGACACCGAAGGAGAGACTCATAAGTATAGGCGCGTTCACTTCTCAGGACTTTGAAAAATATAAAGATATTTTAATCAAAACACACGCTCTACATCATAACAACGATCCCACCTCACCCAGACCCAAGGCGAGCGGTGGTTGGAAATGGAAGAATTTAATAAGTGACATATGGCAAGAACTCAAACAAAAGCCGTCTTCGTCCGGCAAAGGTCTACTCGTGGATACGAACAACCCCGTGGAATATAAATATATAGACGATTATGACGAGTTGTCGGAGAGAATAAAGTTTATACAAGCCGAGGAGGAAGCGGGAAATAATAATTTTAATAACGAAAAAATCGGGATCGTCAAGTTTATAAATAACGAGATCGAAAAACTGATCACTCGGCCGGAAGGTGCTAAACACATAAGACGATGTTTGTCAGCGTTAAAGGAAAATAATGTTAAAGGTGGTGAATTGTCGAATGGTGCGGATTTTAAGGTTCATGTGAATAAATTAGGTTTGGCATCGGATAGGAAGAAATATATGCGCATGTTCAGTAGGAGATGAATATTTTATTTATCCGACAATTTTAAAAGTATATTTTTTATTAAGTTTAAATCGTGTTTTTATTTTTTTATTCGAAACTAAAAACTTAAAATCTAAATATAGATATGGAAAAGTATTACGAGGAAGCGTCTGATAAAATAGAGCGGTACGAATTCAATACCATCCAACCGGTGACCAATTTAAATTTCAATTCACCGAATAAGTTTACGACATTCTATTTTGACCATGGAGACGCGTTTTATGACAGGAAGATATTTTATCACATACAGGGGGAAGTAGTGAAAAAAGCGGATGATACGAAGTACGACGCGGCGGATCCTATCAAGTTGATCGATAATTTCCCGGCATTTTTGTTTAAGAGAATCGAATTAAAAAACACAATCAATTGATAGACTGTGTTGATGAAGTCGGTATCACAAGTACAATTAAAGCTCTAACAACTTATAGTAAATCGGGTGAGAGCACTCATTATACGATGGGATTCAAATCTAAATTCGAAAAAGGGGTGGATGGGTTCGAAGCTTATGGCCCGTTGTCACATCTGGGTCTTGGGTTTTTCGACGCTCTGAGATATCCGATATTCAAAGGAGGTTTTGAAATAATTTTTACAAGAAACGAAGATGATGACGCGATATACCGTTGGAAGGAGGGTACTGGCGCTAACGAAAAAACGGCGGCCGAGGCGAAGATAAAAATCACGAGTTTCGTGTTAAAAGTACCCTTAGTCGAATATGAAGGAATAAAAAAATTACCACTCATACAAGGACTAAAACGATTGAGTGATAAGGGTGATTTGACATACAGGTATTACCAGTGGCAGTGCATAGAAAAAAACTTTGTGTCGGGGTCTTCATATAGTTTCGACATATCCAACATATACCGGAATATATCCAACCCGCTGTTTATAATCATAGGTTTACAGACCAGCCGTAAAAACAATCAAGAGAAAGATCCGAGCCGATTCAACGCTGTAAACATAAAAAACTACCATGTTATAATCAACGGACAACGGTATCCGAAGGAGGAGCAAAATTTGGCGATAAATAATAAACATTATAGTATTTTATACGGGAGTTATTGCTCAATCAGGCAGGTGTTATTCGGAGATGAAGATGTTTATTTAAACGATGTCGATTTTGTAGACAAGTATCCGTTGTTGGTCGTCGACACGCATCATCACCCGTTCTCCACTGATAGTAAAAGAAAAGATATTCAAATAAAATTGGGCTTTACTAACGCCGTCGCCAGTCCGGTGGCGGATCAGGGGACCACAGCGTACGTGGTAGTTGTATCGGATATCGGCTTCACTTATGATTTGGAAAGGAATTTAATTAGAATGTTTTGAGATGTATATATATTTTTGAAAAAATAAACTCTACGATATAAAGGGTTAGAAAATCATTAAATTTTTTTTTTTAATTAACATATATCTTACCTTAGAATTTGAAGATGAATTTTTTTCTTTTTTAAGTGTCGGTGGGTATTAGTGGAAAGCCCTATCACTACGGCAAAGTTCCCACCTTCGACAGGGAACTTCTTTATGACGAAACATAATTATCGTCATACGTTATGAGAGAAACATGGAAATCCTAAAATAGGACCCTTTCTGTTGGATAGGGGTCCTAAAATGGGGTGGGACCCATATTGGGTCCCAACTAAAAACTATTCAAAAATGAGTCATTTTAAAGGTTTTTAGAGAAAAAAACTCATATTTTCTAGTCAAAGTCTAGTACTGTATTTATATCTTTGTTTTTAATTAATTTTTTTTCTATCAATTATAAAATTTACAATTCGAAGAGGAAAAAAATAGTTTATCCATGATAAAATCGATAATTCAAAGGGGGTAACGATTCGTTACCCCTTTATAAGGAGGAAAAAAAATAATATTTTTAGTAATGATCGAAATATGTCATGTATAAGTATTTAAAATATAAACAAACTCGTACCTTCTAATCCATGTCCAGTGCGGCATTCGCTTCGATATTAATCAGATGCTTGATAGGGATATTGTAGTGGCCCCAGGGAAGAGTCTCCACGCCGTCTTCACAGATAAATCTCTTATCATCAGAGGGGGAGAGGGCTATCTTGCGCTGTTTGATCGAATATAAATCATGGTGTTTGCTTCTAATGGTGTTCATGGTCTTCTTTATCACTTCTTTATCAAACAAACAGTTTTTATAGTCTTTTATCGACAGAAAGTCAACGACATTCTTTTTTATCCCCTTAGCTTTTTTAATCCCCTCACCTTTTTCTTTTTTATCCCACTTCTTCTTATTCTTCTTCTTCTCCTCCTCCCTCTTCTTCCTCTCCCCCTCAGAGTCGTAGGCGTACATTTTCGAACGTAACCCGACGAACTCATTCATAACATCACCGGCCAGTTCGTCTTTCCATTTGCCAATTTCTTTTTTATTCACACGCGGCATGTTATAGGGGTTATCTGCTTTGTAATCACTGGTATCGAAGTGGTCGATCATACTTTTTATATCCTCATAAATATCTTTTGTTTTGACGCTATAAGTCAGGCTGTCCGTGTCAGTGTACTGAACTCTGGCTTTATCACCGTATTTCGGTCTCATGACATTGTAATGAAAGTCATAAACGGCTATCTTCGAAATATCTAATATTGACATGCCTACGTAGATCGGTTTATTAAAGTATAATCTGGTTTTACCCATATGCACGGCCGCCAATGTCTCTGCGAAGACGGTGACTGATTTAAAGTTCGGTCTGGCCACTAATTTGTCAATTTGCCTGTCGTGCGTGGCCAGACGTACGTCTACGTGCTTACGTATGTTCTCCATCGTTTTACCAAACACCGCGTTATTCATCAGTTTATAAAAATCTTTCTCAAACTCGTTGGTCGCTTTTGTCCTCATATCGGTGTTCATATCGATATATTCTTTCAACCATGCCGATTGGCGGAATTTAATGCCCCTGTGGATCTTTTTTAACTCCATGCCCAATGACAAATAGAGCTGTAGGTTTTGGTAGTGCACCACGTATTTATCTTTATCGTATAAAGTCGTTAAAAGCTTTCTCTGATTCGAACCGGGAGGGCATCTGTTTTCTGGTGCTAACGGGAGGTCTTTGTGGGAGTCGTGTAATTTCCTGGGGTATTTCAAATCTACTTCCAATATAAAACCATATGCAGATTCGTTGTCGATCCAATTTCCATCTTGCAGATCACTTTCGATATCTCGTAATTCATCTTCACCCACCCAATTAAAATCGCTCTGAGGTAAATACTTCGACATGGCCCATCCGTACAAATTATTTACATCCAAATAAATGAGATACTCTTCGGGCTTTTCAGGATCGTAATCTGGTAAATATCTGTTATTGGCTCTAGTATATCTGTGGGAGCACTGAGAAATTCCGCCGCGAATGCCCTTGGTGATCATAAGTTCCATGTCGGGATCAGTCAATAACTCGAGAGCAACACCGGTCTTTTTTAACATGGCGTCCCAAGCCAGACCGGGACTCGTAAAATACCAAGCGGGATCGAGTTTGTAAGTGTCCATGCACACTTCACGGAAGTTTTCAACTATGTCGGCCAATAGCAGTGTGTCGGTTTTGTTGTACAAAAGCGTGTATTCCTTCATATTCTTAATCTCAAATTCATTCCACACTTTACGCGCGTGCTCGTAATCTTCATCTTCAACAGTTGTCTTATTCAATTCGTTATCAAAATTTTTTTGGGAAGGCAGAGACGGGTAGTCGAATTTTTCCATACTATCCATAAAATCGTAGGGAAAGATGCCTTTTCTCAAAACTAAATCTAACTTGTCGTTTTCGAAAAACTTTGCTACGTGTTTGAATTTATCTCTGGTCAGGTTATTCGCGAGACTTTCTAAGCTGTAGTTCATAAATCTAAATGAGTCTAAAAATCTCAAGTTTACTCCACCCTCTACTTTGAGTTCAAAAGATATATATCGTTCTTCAGTCGTGGCTAAGACCGCTATCTTGTTCTGTTCGAATCCCAATAACTTGACGAACAGATGAGCATCGTAATTACTCAAGTTGTGGACAAAGATGGGTAAAAAGTGCGAGATTTGGTTGGGACCCAAATCGGGGCCCAACTATATAGGCCAGATTTTTCTTGTAACGATCATTAACATGCATTTGTAAATTAAAAACCTCAAACTGTTCAAATTAATTGTATTTATTTTTTAAGTTTGAAAATCGAGAAATGACGGGAAATTGGGTTGAATATGCCCGCTAAAGGACGCTATGTGAGGTTAAATAGGGCGCTTAAAGTTGGGTTAGGGCGCTTAAAGTTGGGTTTAAATAGGGGGCCTTAGGTTAGGTTTGAAAATTGAGAAATGACAAGGGCCCTATGTGAGGTTAAATAGGGTGCTTAAAGTTAGGGTTGTTGGGTTTAAATAGGGCGCTTTAAGGTTTGGTCCCACCAAAATCGCTCAGATTTGGTTGGGACACAAATCATGTCCCAACTATATAGGCCAGATTTTTCTTGTAACGATCATTAACATGCATCTGTAAATTAAAAACATCAAACTGTTCAAATTAATTGTATTTATTTTTTAAGTTTGAAAATCGAGAAATGACGGGAAATTGGGTTGAATATGCCCGCTAAAGGACGCTATGTGAGGTTAAATAGGGCGCTTAAAGTTGGGTTAGGGCGCTTAAAGTTGGGTTTAAATAGGGGGCCTTAGGTTAGGTTTGAAAATTGAGAAATGACGGGAAATTGGGTTATATTAGGTTGAATATGCCCGCTAAAGGACGCTATGTGAGGTTAAATAGGGCGCTTAAAGTTGGGTTTGAATAGGGCGCTTAAAGTTAGGTTAATAATTAGCGATGGGGGAGTTTTTAAGTACACAATAGTTTTAATTGTAAATAATTATATTTTTAAACTCACCAATAAAACAGTTGAACAACTCGATCGACGAATAAAGCACTGTGTCACTGAAGACTGACGATACGAATGACTTTGCTCGCGATCGAGATTGAGTGACTTTGCTCGCGGTCAAAAGATGAGGTCACCTCGTGATAATGATAGATAGCTTCGCGGGTCATCTCGTGATAATGAGAGCGTTCAGCGTTTCTCTTGTATTATCAACTACACGGACTCGCAATATTTTAACTGTTTAAAAAGAACCATATTTATGTTTTAACTATAAACGTGAAATCCTAGTTTGGGATGGAAGTAGTCCCGGAATAAGACGTCCTAGAGTGGGATGGAAGACGTCCTGGAATAGGATAACACAACCGTCCTGGAATAGAATCGAAGGTGTCCTGGAATGGGACGTCCTGAAATGGGATAGAAGTAGTCCTGGAATAAGACGTCCTAGAGTGTGATGGAAGGCGTCCTGGAATAGGATAACACAACCATCCTAGAATAGGATCGAAGGTGTCCTGGAATGGGACGTCCTGAAATGGGATCGAAGATGTCCTGGAATAGGGTCGCACCCCTCGCACCCCTCATGTTTGTCAATTCCTGTTTCTCTACTACTGAGATACATTTTAAATAATGAGCAAAATGCTACTTAATGTCACTAAATTTACTCCATAAGTACTGGAGTCCATCAAGGTTCAGTACTTTGGCCCTTCCCACCGAATCTGCCATTCACATTTAAAATCAGTTTAAAGCATCAAAGCTGGAGGAAAGCTATTTAATTTTACATCACAGATGTCTCTGCATGACACCCACTTCGTTATGAATTCATGAAAAGCAGTAATGTAGATGCAGATAATGGATGCATCTGTAAAATATGTAAGTCCAGTGGGATCCTAACTGGCTTTTGCTAGTTTAGATACCAATACTGGGTACAGTAACGGAAGTTGTCACGTTGGAGGCAGTGTTGTAGCTGCTTTTCAGGGAGCAACTTCAGTTCCTCACCAGGGGAGGCTGGGCTTGATGGCAGCTGGCAGGGTGGACTAGGGTGTACTGGTGACCAAGATGAGTGCTGATATGAGGTCCACCTGATCCCTTTGAGGCCTTGTTCCAAGCATTCATTGGACAAATGTACACCTTTGTCCACCCTGTCGAAGCTTAGCCGAACGTATTCCACCTACCTATTCCTTTATCCTTTTAATTCCCTTGTATTAATCTACTAAAGGCTGTGAGCCTAAGGGGTGATACAAGGGAAGCTTCCTTTCCTTTCCGGTAGCTGTAAAAAGAGACAAAATAATGGCTGAAGTACACCCTCACAGGATTTTCCTATGGGGTGGGGAAACCCAGACTACCTAATCTCACCTACAAAAAAAATTGTAAATCAGAATCAATTGTGGTCACCTGTTGAGCTTGGGCACGTCGTAGCCTTTGTCGATGTACTCTATACCGGCCGGCACTGCCATCGTCAGCAGCAGCCGTGGTCTACCCGTCTTCTCGTGCTCGCGGTCGAACTCCTCCCTCAGTTCCTGGAAACACACTACTTGTAAATGTTGACACGGAGGCACTCGACACAACGACCTAAGTGGAAATGTGAAAGTCTTGTATGATACCGTAATGATTTTGTTCGTTACTGTTACATATTGTTTCATTGGTGAGAAATTCTTGGACGATATTTTTTTCTAAGAACTACTTGGTAAAGAATTCACTTGAAATGTAATTCAAGCTCAATTGATTGCTTGATTCAATTGATCAATTACAAAATTGCATTTGGGCATAAAGAGAGTTTACCGTAGATTGAGGAACAAGATAATGCTTCAAAGGGGGCAATTTTTCTCTTTATCAATATTGTTTTGATACGAGAATAGGGAAGATTAGTAAATTGATATAATTACAAACATTACATTTTACTTCAAGAAGTTCATTCTAATACTTAAAACTAGGAACAAGAGGGGGAACAATAATTATTAGACGTGCTTCATTCTACCTTTGATGTCACAATCAATCAGAGAATGCATTGCTCAGACTTATATCTGGAACCTCCCAATCGAATGATTGATTGAATAAATTGACCAGTCTTGGTAGTAGATCTTGAACTTTCAGCCTTATCAGGGATACCCTTCCCTGTATATTCCACCCTTTAAGAATCAACATTTGAACTCATCAAAATTTCTAATACGTTTTGGCAGGCTTCATTGTGTAAGCACACTTGAGACAAATCATTGGTTTCGGCTGACGACCCTAATGGTGAAGAGATGGAATAGTTGCCGAAGTTTTGGACTCGATGCAGCAGTACTTATCGAGGCGCATTTCTTCACTCATACACTGGCTGGCCTGAAGCAGAGGGCCCACTGGCCAATGAATGAGTGTAGAAATGCGCCTCGGTGATAGGCTGCTGCATGACACGTCCAAAACGTGGGCAACTTCTCCCATCATCATCAGAGTCATCACCTGGAATCGAATTTTCATCTCACCAGAATTTATAAAACTACATCATGATGTTAGGGGGTCATTAATAAATTACGTTATCTGAAAATAGGGGGAGAGTCCAAAATGGAAATGACGGTAGGATGATGTGCATGGCGGGAGTGCGGGAGGAGTAGACGCTGAGATAACGACAATTTTCTAATTTTGTTTTCAAACTAATTTAGCTAGAAAATTTGTATACATTCTATGTAAATTTATTGAAGTATAGCTTAAAAGCCTCGCAAATAAGTACACGATTGTTAAATTAATTATTTTAAGAGTTACACTATGACGTGGTAAGAACATCATGGGGGGGGAGGGGGTGAAAGGGGATTATGAGGGAAGGATGATTGTAGGGAGGGGGACCCAAAAATGGCCAAAAAGCGATGACGTAATTTATGGACGACTCCTACGAATCATTCCTCCAAATAACTTGCAACTTACAACTTATCCTCTTCATCGCCACTTTCCTCAAGTCTGCATAAGTCATGGTAAAGTAAGGAAAAAAAGAGAGAAAATGTCATGAGTCAAGGACTCAGGCCATTTTCGCTTTTTTTTCCCTTAGATGGTGGTGCTGTTAGGTCATAGAATTCCGTGAGTTTGTAAAAAGGATGGTCTATTAATAGGGACTGCTTTAAAACGTGCTTAAACGTTTGGCGTGCCTGACTTTAATTTTATAACATCTAGGAGAGCATTAAATAGTTTGCAGCAATTGTTAGTTTGCAGCATTAAATATTTGCCATAGATAGGGTTTCCAGACGTCCTGGTTTTCCCTGGACAGTCCGGATTTTGAGGGCTTTATCCGGTGTCTGGTCCGAGGCTGCTCCTGCTTGTCCGGGGTTTCCTTATTTTTTGCAAAAATTAAATTTTTTCTCAAGATTTACGTGAAACCATGCAACATTTCAACGGGGGTAATGACAAATTTACAAGTTTTAGAGTTCTCAGGAGACTGACGAGGTCAATCTAGCCTAAAAACTAAAGTCAGCAACCGTGCGGGGTGTGACAACAGCAAACCTACTTAGCCTCTTCTAACTGACCTCTGTCGTCTGTCTATAACAGTAAGAATAGTGTTGTGATGTACGTTAGAACTGGCTTGTCTGATACAAATTCAAGATGAACAATAAGTAAAACATCTTCATCATACTTAAACAATCTAATTTTACTATATCCGGATGTGTTATTGAGGGACGGGGGATGTATTTGTTCACCGCACCTCAACCTGTCCTGGGGCGTGTGTCTCCTTTGCTCCACAATTAAGGGTCATTTTGGTAACATCGCTTTTGCTCCCCTGGTCAGCAAGTAGATTTCAGAGTCGCCCAAAACATCGCCTTTGCTCCACGAGAGAGGGGCCTGCGCTTCCTCTCCCCCAAATTCTCTCTTTCGCTCACCTCCAAGCTCCAAACTGTTTCTCGAATACTGCCATCCAAACGTAATATGCAACTTTTGCTTTTTTTGCCTAAACGAAAATATTTATAAAGAAAGGAGGAAAGTAGTAGGTCTAGTATTATGTTAAAAATGGCATTTTTTAAGTAATAACCTGGAGGTGAGCGAAAGAGAATGTGGGGGAGAGGGAGCGCAGACCCCTGTCTCGTGCAGCAAAAGGGATGTTTCGGGCGGTTCTGAAAGCTACCTGATGAGCCGTGGAGCAAAAGCGATGTTCCCAAAAAGATCCTTCACCGTGGAGCAAAAGCGATGCAGCCGTCCTGGGTTGGCCTGAACCCACCTGCACCAGCTGCGCGTAGTTGTCCCGGTCCCTGGGCTTGCCGCCGTCGCGGAACGCCGGGTACTCCCAGTCCAGGTCGAGCCCGTCGAAGTGGTTGACCCGCAGGAACTTGACCACGTTGCGCACGAACTCCCGGCGCCGCTCCTCGTCCGCCACCAGCGGCGAGAACCGCGCCGAGCCCTCGTTCCACCCGCCGATCGCCAGCAGCGTCTTCAGGTTCTTGTTGTACGACTTGAGCCCGGTGAACTTCGCGTAGCCGCCTGTAATGTGAGATTATGTTTTACAATCGGTGAATTGTTGCTGAAGAGGAAATGATTCTTTCAGCGTTTTGAAAATAAATGTATTAAGTATAATTACTAGCTGAACCCGGCAGACGTTGTCATACTTTGACTATGTGTTAAAAATCACATGTTTAAGTACACATGTCTTTAGATTGTAACATCTTTCTGTAAGAATAAAATGGCGACTTTGGGTGCCAGTGAGAGGAAGCCTTCAAGTGAAGTTTCAAAATGAAATAGGCCCATGTCTAACTCTAGTATAGACTATTGGCTCTATTCCAGCTAAATGTCAGCTCAATCGGTTTGGTAGTTTTCACATGATGGAACATATCATATTTAAACACAAACATCCATTCTTCCTCATTTACAGTATTAATAGGATCAAGATTGATTATGTTATCGGCCCTTTCCTTGGATTCTTTTTCCTCTTATCTTGAAAAGAATCTCAAGTTAAAAAATATGGCATAAAAATATTTTTGGTAATAATTAAAATAATCTAAGTTCGGAAGTATGCAAATGGACAAGTAAACCCGAAAGTATTTTTAAAGAAGGGCCCATCAAAATAAAAAAATGACCAGTGTTTTATCAGTAGATGAACTATTGACACATCTATTACATGTCGTTATCGCAAAAAAATCAATTTATTTCACTATGAATTATATTTAGA
The DNA here is from genome assembly GCA_035578135.1 of Flexamia atlantica. NCBI lineage: Eukaryota > Metazoa > Arthropoda > Insecta > Hemiptera > Cicadellidae > Flexamia > Flexamia atlantica. The sequence goes on along the minus strand of JAQJVK010000014.1, from coordinate 1,051,581 downwards.
TTTTGATTATTGCAGACATTTGCCATAACCGATTTTCAAAAACTCGGGATGTTTCTCGACGTTTCGGGATGTGGAATCCCGTCTTCAGGTGGAAAAGATCCTTCTATTCCAGATCCTAAAACGTCGTGAAACTTGTTTTTGATAATCATTAATGGCAAAAACCAAAATCTAAACATAAATTCACCATTACCAACAATTAATTCAAAACAAAGAATATGAATTATCACTAACAGCTCAAACAAAGGGAAGAGTCTCGACACTCACCCTGCTCAATGTCCTGGTACTTGTCGTACGGCCTGAGGCCATTCTCCCTGTCCAGACCCCCGAAGGCGTAGATGAGATGAGTGCAGAGGTAGGGGTTGATGTTCTGGGGGTTGTACTTGGCAGTGCCGGGCCTGTACACGCTCCAGTTGGTGTAGTAGCAGACCACGCGCTTCTCACTCGACTCTCTCCGCTCTATCGAGTCTGCAAGCAGATGAAAAAAAAAATAATTTTGTAATCATACACAATGTTACTAAGTATAGAATAAAATAAACAGGAAATACTTTGGAAACTTTTATGAAATGGGGACCTGCCAGGTATTTAAAAAAGTTATGAATGAGTGAGAGTGTTCCTTGACTGTAGTAGCGCGATCATGTAGTCTTGTTACTGACGAAGGCTGACATGTTCCTTTTTAAAATTAATAGCCCTTCAGCCAATGGAAACTGAGGGACCTAAGATTTAATGTGGCATTCGAACCACAATTTCACCAAAGAGTTACGAACTGGTCTATAGAGGATATATTAATCATTATAAGTTCATTCTATGGAAGTATCCAATGATGTGAATGTTAATTAATCCCCACCTGGAAATATCACACACATTAGCCATCGCTTATGACTATCCACAATCCGTAACCTCCAAGAAGTTGGCCTACATGACACGCCACCGCCCCAGTCTATGGTGGATGGTGTTCGGTTTTAAACTGAAATTAGACATCTTTCATTGGCTGATGTTGTAAGAAGGAAACGATGAATGCCATAGTTGGGTTACCATGGTCAGATTTTGAAAAATCAAACTTTGAAACGTATCTTTTTCATAATTTATATGTTTATACAAATTTAAAAGTAGGCCTACTATGATTTTGACATTGGGTTAAAGTTTTTTCTCTTCAACAAATTTATAAAATCTATATCAGAATTCGTTTAAATTTTAGCCAATGAGAAACAGAAAAAAACGTTTTGTCTAAGTACTGTATTTACCATGAGAACATACTGTAGAAATCAAATTACTCCGAAGAATCCACAAAAAATTAACTCATCAATTTACCATAGATAGTTAAAACAAGAATCATGTGTATATCTTAAAACCAATAACAATAAATCTCGCACGAATGGAGGACATTGCAATTCCTTCAATTGCAATTGCCACTGTAAATGGCAGAATGCACAATTAAGCATTCCAGTAGTCCCGTAGGCCTCAATACGTGTTGGCTACATAAATTAGCAAGTGGAGGCACTGAACGACAGTGATTCAGCTGGATAAGGAGTGGCAGCCATGGCGGCTGTAGGCCACTTTGAGGCAACGAGCCTCTCGCCGCACGTGGATAGCTCTTCTACCGATCCTGACCAAAAAAGGAAAATGGGTGGAAAACAGATCCGTACAGATATAGGTTAGTTTCCACTTACGTAATAGAGGCAAGTCTATTTGAAGTGGTCTGGTTTTTTACTTTATCTAAGACTTGCCTAGATTTTGCTAAGATTTGGCTAGATCTTAAATTTGTCTAGTTTTGGGAATAGAGCATTATGTTACATATGCCTTGAATACAAAGTTGTATACTATTATGGTATTTTATTTTTATTTTAAAAATTTTAAGGTGAAATATTTTGTGTATAAAGGTTCCCAATTCACTATTTATGGGAATCTATGAATAATTTTGATGTATTATGCGATTTGATTTTTAGTGATAATAATATATTTAATATAATAGAACTTGACTCAACCATATTACGCTTAATCGAACCCTAGGTTAACCAGAATGGCTGATGGAACCAGAATATAGCGAAATAAGCCTGCCATAAATAGTTTTTTTCCTGTTTTTAGGTTTGGGGAAATATATTATTGAGATTCTTTCAAGTAATTAAAATCAGAAACTTGTTAAAATAATGTATTTCCCGTGATTAAGCAATAAAATAAGTAAGATAAATAAATAAAGTAGGTAAAATAAATAAATAATTTGTAGTAGTTCAACCATTTTATTCTGAGTGAGGTTTTCCTATATTTTTCTTTTCTCCCAAATTATTTGATCAGGTATTTAGCTTTACCAAATTAATAACATGAACATACTCTTAAACAAAACATTGTCTACTATTAAAATTTAAAACGATAGTCTTTATCATGCCAATATATTAATCATTCCAAGTTCAAACAATGCAAAATTCCAGACAAAAGAATAGACAACCTTGTAGAAACACTTATTTTATCAAGGCCAATCGATTAAAATGACCTTGTTATTTAGGGTATTTTAATTAGTAATTAGACCACATTCCGGTTTCGGTGTTAAGTTGTTGCAATGTCAAGGAGAATGTCTGTAGACTGTGCAGACAATTAATTTGCATCTGGTCTACTTGTCAAGGCCAAGCAGTCGAGTTAACTCCCGGCTGGTGCAGTTGTGGTGTTTTATAGGCTTTTGTTCTTTTTGCTCACTCTCATAAACTATCTATATCATTATTGAGTAGCTGGTCTTGCTCGTTGACAGTTAATACTTCATGCTTTTTCCAATCTGTATGATCTCTTTATAAATAGCTGAGTTTTCAAAAAATATGTTACGATTATTCCTTGTTTTTATTTTTGTATTTCAATTCGTTGCTGTCATGGTAACCCATAAGACTTAATGTAAAATTTGCATCCACTTAAGCTTATAAATTAAATTGTTCTCTTAATTAGATTTTTCTGGCCAGGTCACCCCAATAGAACAGGTTTTTTATCTAGACATTAGTTACTTCCAGACTGAAAGAATCCCTTAGAGCCATTTTTAAGATAATTGTGCAATCAAATAAACACTGCTCATAAAAAGCATAGGATAAATACCCCCGTAGCAGCAGACCTGCATACTCAGCGAATTTCAAGTGCAAAAGAACACATTTCAACCCAATACGTCAAGATTTGATATGTTTTTGTAAGCTCCATAAGAATAACATGGGGAACGAGTATGCAGGTTTGCTGCAACAGGTATGTTAAAAATGGTTGGTTTTAATTCTATATTTAGTACATCTGAACTATAAGAGGCCATTTACCAAGTTTTATCACGATATGTTGAGAAATAAGCGAGATATAGAATTTTACTTATTCCCCATAAGGTTAACATTGGGACAACGTACTGTAACAATAATAATAATAACAAATATTTTATTGATGTAAACAACTACAAATGTTGTGTATCAATGTTAACAATACATAAACTTTGAAAATCAAATACATTTCTAATAATACATATAGTTATATTTTTATAATTGGTAAAAAAAGAAGTGAAAGTCTCAAAAATGTCACAGTATAAAAATTAATAATATGACTGGATTAGTGTTTTATTAGTAATTTAGTTTTATATGAAATATATTTAAAATTTAGAGAAGTCCATAAACTCAGAAACTTGATAAAAAGTATTATTTATTAAAAATTGTTCCAACTCTTTTTTATATTTTTTAAAATTAATTTGATTATTGAAATAATTTGGTAATTTATTCATTAATGTTATACCTGCACATGCTGGAAGTTTAGAAAATAGTTTCAATCTATGTTGTTGTGGCCGAAAGTTATGACAGTTCCTAGTGTTATAATTGTGAATATTTTTTCCTATAATTTGTTCACTTTTGTATTTGGAATGTAATATTGTATGAAATATGTACAGACATGGCAGAGTTAAAATTCCAAAATCCCTGAATGCGGTTTTACAAGATTCCCCAATTTTTAACTTGCCAATAATTCTAATAGATTTTTTTTGTAGAATAAAAAGTCGTTTAAATTCTTTATCAGTACAGCTACCCCAAAGACTAATGCCGTATGTTAAATGTGGGTATATTAAACCATAATATACCATTAGTAATACATTTGTAGGGCAGTATGATGCCAATTCTCTTAAAAGATAAATATTCGATGAAATTTTGGAGCATAAATAATTTATATGTTCTGTCCAATTTAAGTCTTCATCGATGTAAAGTCCAAGAAATTTGGTGAAGTAAACTTGTTCTAAAATTTTATCATCAATCATTATGACAGGACTACCTTTGTCATTAAAAACATGATGACAGTTAAATTTAATAGAATTTGATTTTGTATCATTGACTTTTAAATTGATTTCATCAAAAAATTGAATGCACGAATTTAAATCTTTATAAGCATTAAGTTCTAATTCAGAGATAGTTTCTTCTTTCAAACACAGAGTTGTGTCGTCTGCATATTGAATAATGTTTGAAAACTTTAACGAATGATTACAATCATTAACATATATTAATGATTGTCCAAGTATAGAACCTTGAGGTACTCCAAAGTGTAATTTTACTTTTTCGGATAATTTATCAGATATCTCTACTTGTTGCTGTCTATTTTCCAAATATGAACTTAGCCATTTGTGTGGAAGGCCTCGAATACCACATTGATGTAATTTTATTAATAGTGTTTGGTGATCCACGCAATCAAAAGCTTTAGATAAATCAAGGAAAATTCCTATTGTAGATTTGTGTTCTTCAAGGCCTTTGACGATTAAATTTACAAAGTTGGTTATTGCATCTATTGTAGATTTACGTTGTCTGAATCCGAATTGTTCATTATTTAATATTTTGTATTTTTCAAAAAATTCTACCATGCGATTATAGAAAAGTTTTTCAAATAATTTACTAAATACTGGTAAAATTGAAATTGGGCGATAATTAGTTGCCAAATGTCTATTCCCTTTCTTAAAAATTGGTAAAATCTTTGCTGCTTTTAGAGATTCTGGAAATATACCTTTTTGAAAAGAATGATTAATAATGTTTAGTAAAGGTTCTAAAATTGATTCTGAGCATGTTTTAAGGAGCCACGTTGATAACCCATCAATATCTGGAGTTTTCTTTGTTTGTAAGCTTTTAAATACATCTTTTAGTTCATATTCTGTTACTGGAGTCAACATCATTGAAGATGTTATATATTTTCCTTGAATCCCTTTGTTAAAATCTATGTTTGTTGCATTATCTTTAGGAGTTGCAACATTAGAAAAAAAGATGTTAAGTATATTAGCAACATCTTCTGGGTCTTTTGTTATGATATTATCATTCTTATCTGATTTTAAAATTATTGGATTATTTACTAATTGGTTTTTAGACTTGTTTACTATAGTCCAAGCTGTTTTTGATATATTGTTAGACAGGAGAAGTTGTTTATTAACCTCGTAAGCCTTGGCAGCTTTTATAATTTTACGATATATTCGTTTATAGTTTCTGACATATTCATTAAATTCTAAGTCACTATTAAATTTAGATTGCTTTTGCAATTTTTTCATATTTTTTCTTGATATTAAAATACCTTTTGTTATCCAACTGTTAATTGTGAAAGTTTTTTTTTGATTTTTTGATTTAAATGGACAACACATATTTACATGTGTTAAGAAGCAGTTCTTAAAATGCTCATACATATCACTAGGATCATTCAGATTATCTAGGGAGTTCCATTTTTGATGTTTTAAAATTTCATTTAAACAATTTATGTTATTGGCAGTATACGAACGACATAACACTTTTTTTTGTTTTTCTATTTGTGGAGTTACATTTTCAATTGTTATATATTGAGCATCATGATCAGCAATAGCTGTTGTTATTACTGATACTTGTACATTAGGAATATTTGTTATTACATTGTCAATAGCTGTTTGAGAAGTTTTTGTAACTCGAGTTGGTGAGTTTATGGACCATTCTAAATTAAAGGTTTTTAATAAATCTTTAAAGTGTTTGGTTTTATAGTCTTTCTTGTCTAATACATTTATATTAAAATCTCCAACTATAATATGTTTACCACTTTCAATATCTCGGTAACCAATGGACATAGAGCAATGATTCAAAATACCAAATTGTTGGTTTTTTTGAGCTGAATTCAATGGTTCTAACAAAAATTATATTATTTTTTATTTTTGCATGTAAAAAACTCAAAAAACCCCATTTTTGGAGGGGTTTATCCCCCTTTACTCCCACTTCCGGTAGTCCGATCGGGCTGGTTTACGAACTCATCCAATTGATTACCACTTTACATGTCTCTACCAAATTTCATAAAGATCGGACCATTTTTACGGCCGCTATCGTGCTAACAGACACATAGATATATATATATAGATATATAGATATATATATATCTAAAAATTTTAAAGAATAGTGTTTTTTGCTTCTGGGGGTCCCAAAACGAAAAGTTATCATGGTCTTGGGCTTAGGTCTTACCATGAGACCTACGGTAATAGCTTCTTCCCTATAGGGGAAATTCGCTAAAAATACGGAAAATTGTTTTATTAATGCAACAGCAGATTTAAACAAGGTTGAAAAGAATCTTGATTTCTTATAGTCACAATTGAATTTTATAGATTAAAAAAAATTTATTCTTAAATAAAAATCAATACAAATTGAAATGTTTGTTTATTGATGAGACGGCTGAACTAAGGGCTATATTAAGTAAATGGAAACATTTGTGAAAATTGTTTGTTATACCCTAGGTTGTTTTCTTTTTTCAAGGCAGGAAAATTTTCTCAGGTGTATTTAAGAATATCCCTCTAAATTATTTTCTAAAATATAATACAGTCGGAAAATAACCTCCTCCGAACAAAACCCATAATTTATCGCTCTACCACAGGCAACTGAAGACGGTACTGTCTTTTATTTTCTGCGACCCCACCAACCCATAATTCGCACTCTCACTTACCGTGCAATTTCAAGTGGAAACTTCTTAACCTATTTTCATTTCGGGCGATGAGTCATGCGACTGATATTCAGCATCAGCAATGAAACGAGCCAATGGAAGGAGAGGATTGCAATGATAGGTCGATCAGGCTGAAAAGGAAACGGGCGAAGACGAAACCACAGTGAGTTTCGCTCGGTGAATCGATTTTTGTAGTGTTCGAGTCGATGAATCGACTCTTTTAATCGAATCGATGGATCAACTCTTTTAATCGAATCGATGAACCGATTCTATTGCCAGAATCGATTCTGTAAAATCCTATTATTTCCTATTGCCGCTCCTCGGCTCCTCCCGATTTTATAGCAAAAATAGCGATGGAGCTAATAATAATTGTTTTATTTAACGGATAGTCGTAGTATTTAGTTCGTATGAAATTAATATTTCCTGACATTTTTAATACTAGCCTTTATTAGTTTAATAGTTTACTGACCACTACAACCAGGACACTTACAAATTACTAGCATTAGTTTAGCAGTGCTAACACTATTGTTATTGTTTTTTTTAACAATGTAAAATACAAAATTAAATTGTAAAATACGTTTCGAAAGGGGAGGTCGGTTATGTTTTCCACGAAATGAAAGAATGACGTAATGAAATAAAAAGACCTTATCCAATCACTGTCATTTCAAAGTTGACATGTTTCGTTTCTCAGAAATGCATAGCAATCATCGGGTATTTTAGGTATGCAGCTACATTAATAAAACTAAAAAATTCAAATAAATGAAATCAACATTTTAAGTAAAATCAATTTTAAATAAGGTTATATCACAGTCACAATAATTTAAAGCTGTAATTAAAGGTAACATGGTTAAATACTATTAAAACGATAGCTATTCTGGCCAGCACTTTTCACTACCACTATGCTATGACTAAACAGGACATAAGGAACAATACTAACGGAATGACATAGATTGACAAGTCTAACTGCAAAGAATAGCGGGAGTCTAGAAGAAAGAGTAAAAGAATCGATTGATTAAATCGACTATCCAATCGATTCTTTAAGTATTCGAATTAAAAGGAATCGATTCTCTCTAACTCGACTATTGCACTGGAAGACCAGACGAAGACGACAAGACGACCTTGTGTGAAAGTGAAGAAGAGGCTTCGGCCTTGAACGCGGCGGCGCGGGAACGCTGTGAAACAGATGATTTACAGCTGATTGCCTCCTGACCTGCCCGACAGGTCTAATTTTACAGAAACGTTCAAAGTAATAATTTCCCAGTTATTTCACCAAAGACGTTTAAATTATACATACTCTCAGTGTAAGTTGTAGGACAGCCTGAGGAGAAATGGTTGCAATTGCTTGATTGGTTTGAATGTAGTGTTTTAAGGAATAGTAAGAAAGCTTTAAGGAATTACGGAATCGACAAAAACGAGTACTAGAGGAAATGACCAGCTTATGAAAAATTTAGTAATTCGTAATTCGTTTTAGCGAATTTCCTTAAAGGAATATTAGCGAATTTCCTTAAAGGAATATTAGCGAATTTCCTCAAAGGAATAAGCTATTACGGTAGTACTCATGGTAAGACCTAAGTCCGAGACCATGTTAACTTTTCATTTTGGGGTCCCCAGAAGCAAAAAAACACCATTCGTTCGAATTTATATACATACATATGTCTTTTAACACGATAGCGGCCGTAAATATGGTCCAATCTTAATGAAATTTGGTACAGACGTGTAAAGTGGTAATCACTCGTACGAGTTCGTAAACCAGTCCAATCGGACCACCGGAAGGGAGGGTAAAGGGGGATAAACCCCCCAAAAATGGGTTTTTTAAGTTTTTCACATAGAAAAATAAAATTTATCAAATTTTTGTTGGCACCATTGAATTCAGCTCAAAAAAACAAACAATTTAGTATTTTGAATTACTGCTCTATGTCCATTGGTTACCGAGATATTGAAAGTGGTAAACACAGGACGTTGTCTCAATGTTAACCTTAAGGGAAATAAGGTTAACATATTTCTCAACATATCTTGTTAAAACTTGGTAAATGGCTTCTTCTAGTTCATATCTACTAAATATTGAATTAAAACCAACCAGTTTAAACACACCTGTAGCAGCAAACCTGCATACTCATTCCCCATGTTATTCTTATGGAGCTTACAAAAACATGTCAAATCTCGCTATGTTGGATTAAAATACGTTGTTTTGCATTTGAAATTCGCTGAGTATGCAGGTCTGCTGCAACGGGGGTATTTTAGCATTAGATTTCCATCAGAATGTCCAGCAAAAAGTAAAAAAAAAAATTAAACTTTTCCAAACTGATTTGATTATGTTTAGGATTGCAAATAGAAAAACTCTAAGACTACACACAGCCTTAGAGGAGATCCAATTAAAAAAAAAAATTGTGTAGGAAATTTATAACGTTTTAGGCAATTTATAAATATGAGTTATAAATAAACTAATCAATAAATGAAGTTTATCCGTATAAAACCACTAATAAATTAAGTTTCTCCTTATTTACAATTTCAAATAAAAGCGCGGAGAAATTTGGATCATCCCAGTAGCGAATCAATCAATAACCAATTTTATTAAAATTTCTCATGTCGATTTAGGTGTTGCCGTAAGTATTTAAGGTATCAATATAACTCTGTGTGGAAAGTTTCCCTTCTTCAACCACAAAATTCACAAGAATAATTTAATGCACATAGGGAATCATGGGAGTATGTTGGAATAGATTAAAAACACTCCTTCAAGTGTGCTACATAATAATATTTTCCCAGCAGTCCTATACTCTTATATGAGCGATGTTATCTTGCGTGCGTGCTCGCTTGCTTGCTTGCTTGCTTGTTTGTTTGTTTGTTTGTACAACTATCTTAAAAAATAAAACGGCTCCGAGGAGTTCCTTCGACGTCTGGAAATAAGTAATTAATGACTCAGAAACGTCTTTTACGCAGATTACTTGGCCAGAGAAAATCTAATAACGTAACAAAACGAATTTTGAAGTTGTGACATTTTAACATTGACCTTATGAGTTGCCATGATAGCAACGAAGTAAAAAAAAGGAAAGACTAAAAAAGTGAATGAAGTAATCATAACAGGTGTTTGCAACCTACAGTCATAAAAGAAAATACAGCGAGGGGGATGAAGAGTTCATGGAGCAATAACAAAGGTTTCTATTTATCAATTTTACGATATTAAAATATTTTATAGTAACCGGATGAACTGGCAAACATGAGATGACACCGAGCAAGGCTCGGTACACCAGGTACTTGAAAATAATTGAAGGGGTCCCCCGTAAAACGTTCTAAGCGACAAAAACCTAGTTTCGAGTAATCAAGCGTTGAAAAATGAATTCTGAAATTTACGGTTTTTTCAAGGTTAGAACTTGAAATCATATACTATTTTTATTACCCGATTTTTATCATCATAATGTAGTCCTATGCTAAATTTTTACTTACCATTAAGCTTTTCAAAACATTTTTCGTGTTTTTTGGAGGCTATAACGTTCTAAATGACTGGCGTTTGAAACGTTTTCTTATGGACTGGCCCTTCTGCTTTGGTAGAAAAAATCAGGGAGTGTAGGCTGATACCAACATAAACGAAAACAAAACTGAATATAAAACAATTTTATTGGTCTAAAAGTTCTAAAACGTAACGTTGTTATATAACGTAATAGGTACGTCATTTTACTAAAAGTTATCCAAAGGTGGCACGTAAAACGTTATTCTACTCACCTCTTTTGTGATAATTTTCCAGGCTTTGGCTACTTAGTTTTTGAAATATAGGGTAATCCAGCTTTTCTATATTCCTTCCTGGTTTTATCCTTCCTCTTTCTAATATTTATTTCACCTGTTTTATTTTTATTTACGCGATTTTGGTCGCTGGGTGACAACGCGACGACCAGCGGGGAGATTATCTTTCGGCGAATAGAACGTTATTCCCCAGAAAGTCCGTGCAGTCCCGCGAAGCACGCCAACTTTGACAGACGAAATCAGGGCTGCCAACTCAAATTTCTTCAAAACAAAATATACCACGGTATAGCTCGTGTCCTAGAGAACCTTTTTCACTGAATATCTCCGATTTTGAAATTTTGTCGCTTAGAACGTTTTACGGGGGACCCCTTCAATTAAAATGGACGTAATCCGTAATATATCAGATCGGATATCCTCTCGCCGCTCGCCGGGGCCCCTGGGAACAGTCGCGGCTCTGACAGGGCGTTTCTAAACCAATAGCTGCAGGGATTACCGCAAGCGACGCAGAGAACGGGCGATTGATACTGATACAGGCAAGAATCACTCTCAATGCCGTGGATAATGTGGTACAAAATGAAACTTGCTGCTGTACCAGATGTCGAAGGCTATCATAGTGTCTTGTAACATTTATTATATAAAGAATTTTGTTAGAGGTTCTCCCCAAAACCTCTCACCCCTAATCAAAATCCCCCCTCGCGTTTACCCAAGCATGCTCAAAAACCCCTTCATAATAATATTTAAAAAATATTAGTATTAACATTAATATTATTATTATAATATTATTTAATGATCAATAATTTCACTGTCGCATTAATATCAAGAAATACTTTACATCCAAGAAAACATTCAAAGTTAGTACACTGATATATTTGTGATAATTTCCCTCTTTTTTAACCTTTTATTTGATTTCTAAAAATACATTGTTGTTAAAGTAAAATTATTCAACGTAAATGGTGCTAAATTCGTTGACACACGAACAATTTTTCCCTTCCGAATTTTTCTTTTGATAGTTCTTGAATTTTAGTTGGAATTTCATTCCATAGTTTAATATCTATTCGGCTGATGATTTTCTGACTATCCGTGGAGCTACTGCAGTAGCTCAAAAGACCCGATTTCAAAATGCTGTCTGTACGAGTAATATAATGTTATTAATGAAGTTGACAATGATTCATGAAAGTATCAACAATTTTTTTACATGTATTAAGTTTTGTAAAACTAATATTGAGGGTGGAGTTAGTACTAGTAGATTAACGAAATTGTTTTACTCTGAAGTTTGAATAATGTGAAAAAGCTTTTTATACATCGAATTTGGTTCTTAAGATAACATTCAATAATATAACATTGCTTAGCCCGGATTTGCCCTATGCTCTGTATGTCTATGATCACTGCTTAGCAAATTTAGGAGCGGTAAATTTAATGAAAGTTGACGTTGGCAGTTATTTTCAATTTAGAGAAAATTACTCTTATTTACCAATCGTAAGTTGAAATTAGCGAGCTTTGCTTCAAATCCTTAGCTTAGTAATAAAACAGTTGACTGTGTAAAGAAATTCTTGAATATAATAATGAATATTTTTCCTATACGGTATCGAAATTAATAATTTCTTAAGACGAAAAACAAACCTATTAAGTTCTTAATTGTCCTACGCAACAGTCCAAATATGGTGGGAGTGAACACAAACTAAATTTCCCTCTTGTACTTGCACTCCCTCCATTTCCATAGTTGCAAAAGCCTTTGGGAACTCGGTCAAAGTGAAATCTTCAATACAACAGACCTAAACATTCCCACAGCGCTAACTGACCTGAACGTTTCATCTTAGGATGGTGGACTAGTTTCGTCATTTAATTGACCATTTGAGAACCATTGTTGTTACTTTTAAACGGAGAAAAAGTTTTTTCTCTACTTTTTAAAGAGGGTTGCGTCTTTTTTACCTTACATTTTGTCCTTCTCTCCTACTTGGGCCTCAGGCTTGTACGTGGAAGTTATCAAATAAAGCAAGGAGTGAGCCGTTACAGTACAAGGGTGACCAGTACAAAAAAGTAAAAGTATGTGACCACAAGGAAAATCGAATCTACATTATAGCTGCGAAGCCCAGTGCGTACCACGTATGCCACTGACTAACTCAATAATTCTTATCAGTGAATAAACGAAACTACACGAACAACAAACATATTTTTTTATCCTTTATGTAAATATATTATTAACTTTAGTACAATATTACATAATTAAATTTATTTGTGAGTATATCTCATAATATTGCAGGTTAAGTGGAAGAAAAGGGCTATGTGGCCCTAACGTTGCCCGCAAAGAATTTTCCATTTCATTTCAAAACTTGTAAAATCCGTACAAAAAACATTTAAACATATCGTGGATACTAATATGTTAAATAGCTCATACATTGATCCTTTAATTTGAATCTCGTTTGTCTGTTCCTGAATTTTTTAGTTTGTTGATGATTTCACGTTTTTAGTCTCTGTCGGATTTCAACATGAGAAGTGTCAAGCTGTAGGAACTTAAGTGTTTTAATTTCCCCTGCACCTTAAGGACCTCACCCTAGGAGCAGTCAAAATTGGCATGCTGTGTTATAACACAGTTTAATTAAAGACAATTTTTAAGAGTATATTTTACTATGTAAAGTGTAGTCTGTCTGCAATATGTCCCATTTTTTTATCAAAAGAGCACCCAAAAATTTAGAGGCTGCGTTCACTTACAATCAACTAAAAAATTCAAATACAATTAATGTTGTAAACAATTTCAACTTTCACGTTTTGTTTGGGTGTACGATAACTAAGCTGTTTTGCATTTGTATTCCTTGGTCCACTTTCAAGTACCTCAATAAAATTATGAAGTTGTGAGTAATGTTTTTATTTGACAGATTGGTCATATAATCGTTAAAGATATAACTTGTAGTATAGACAAGAAACTCAAACCTCAGCATACAGGATGTTTATAAAAGAATCTTAAGGTTTGAAAATGTTTCATTGACCTTAATATTGAACGGGTAATGCTTAAAGCTACAAGAATGGTGTGAATGGAAGAGTGACAGTTTTGATGGATAGCTCTCTATCAAAAACCCTTACAAAAAATAATTTAGATTAACATTTTCGGGGGCTCATGACCCTGGTGATGTTTTCCCCCTGGGGTAGCCTTTGCATCCTTACAAGTGGTCTGTGAGATGGGCAAACAAAGTTTCAAATAAATTTTGCAAATAAGCTTGCTCTCAGGACAGCGTTGGCTGGTCTCAGGCACAACTGTGATACACACGCGTTCACATAGCTTCAGAAGCGTTTTAAGAACTGGTGGAATTTAAACTTTGCCTGCCAAAAAAATAAATCACAACATAGACAGGAAATAGAGTTGGCAATTAATTAAGATTAAAATTTTTTAACATTAAATTGATTGCTATTAGAAAACGAATGGCTGATTCTAAAACTTGAAAGAATGCTCTTCAATCCAAGGTTTAAATCATCGATTAGTTTTAAGAAAGAAGTGAGAAATAAGCAATTGAAACCTGATTTTTCTTTTATAAACACCCTAAAATTCATAGACCTGTTATCTTTATAAATGGCTTATATGATTTCAAGTTAAGATGGCATTATTAAGAAATTATAACAGATGAAAAAGTGAGTTATAGCAATGTCTTATCAGCGATCACTGCAAGGTTAGTCAATGGCCTTGAGCGGTTCGAACCCAACTGATCTGATCTGACCTAACTAACTGATCTGATGATTACCTCAATCATCTGGTAATCGCTGAAATTAAATGCTAATATCAAGTAATCGCACCCCCCTTAATGTTTGCTTTATAAGTCGTGCAAAAAGTCGGTGATCCGACGTTACTGGGAGATATTTTTAGTTTTCCTGTCTAGTAAAATTATGTGTTACATGTATTATTGACTGAACATAAAAAAATCATTCGTAAACATTTCTTAGAAAAATTAATTTAATTTGTCATTTATAAAAATTTATTCTCTTACTTTATGAAAATTGTTATACATGAAACTGAGGCAATTGAAAAGAAGGGCTCTCACAAACTTTAAGTTCGTGACCAAATTACGTCATTGAGGCCTCAGATTAAAGTATTTTCCTCCCTTTGCAGTATATCTTTCCCTTAGTTCCGTAAGCATGCCCTATTTTAAATATTAGGGGTCCGTGTTAATCTTTTGTTCGAAAAATATTATTACTGGCTTTAAGTAAGACACATTATGAACTGTTATATTTAATTTTGAACGTTTTATTAATTTAATTTCCTATTCAATTACTTTTCTCCAACATTTTTCATTTTTTCTGCCATGTTTATAAAGGGATCAAGATTTTTTTATTACAGCGGCTCGTGCCTACGCACAGGTTTGCCACCTATGTAGGCACTATTTCCATTGTATATTATATTATATTATTGTTTATTATATAGTAACTTTATTTTTAATATCCATACTGAATCGTACATAAACTTCTTCTGGAATAAACGTATTTGAATTTGAATTTGAAAAAATATTTCATTCATAAAGAAGTTTACCCTAATTAAATAGCTGACAAAATAAAATTATATTTTGCTGTGATTTTGCCCATTATTTGCTTTGTTAGGCGTTTCAATAATTTTTTTGTTCAACTTGGAGCTTCTTCTTGAACACATACTCAAGACCCTGTAAAACGGTATTTAAATAATGAGATTCAGATGAAATTTAAAACGATTCGGCAGGGCCGGATAGTGAGGACAATTTTTTAAAGCAGTATTTTGGTATTGAGACTGTCAAAATTTAGTCAACGCACATACGTCAAATAAATGTGGGTTTTACTAGAATCAATTTATACAAGTTGATTGAGTGAGCATCATATTTAAAAAAAAAAGCAATACCAAATTGTAAATAAGATTGTAATTAACCCGATTGGTTTATAAAGAGCACCAGGACCGAGCTGTGCTCGGATAAAATAAAAACAACCTAAATATATCAATAAACTGTTTTGGTTAAAATTGTTCATAACGATTACATGCAGAGTACTTTGAAGGGCTGTGGGGCGGAAACCGGATTTTCACAGACTTTTAACAAGTTCCACCGGATTGTTTCGTGTTTCGTGGCCAACAACTTCATAATAAACAAAAAATAAAAATTCTTTGGACGAAAAAACATTTCTCTGTAAAACAGCTTGTTTTAGAGTATAGGACTTTTCACTGATCCCCACTCAAACCGACTGTCAAGCCAATCAGTGAACAGTTAACACCAGTGTAAGCAGGCTAAGCGCAATAGTGATGGGAATACCGACTTATTTCCTCTATCGACTACTTACTATCAGTCAATGTTTAAAACAAATCGACTAATATCTATTCGATATTCGAAACCAATCGACTAGTCACTAGTCGAATAATCACCGCATCAGACATCGAAAAGTCGTTCAAAGTAGTCGAATGAGCAAAACTCCGTAAAAGAAATTATCATCGGAAAAGGTACCGACTCCGTCTATTCGGTTTGAAATTATAAAACATCGACAAGTCAGAATCATCGACTAGAAATATCGACTTAGCATAAATGGACTGGTCGATAAATACCCCCGTTGCAGCAGACCTGCATACTCAGCGAATTTCAAGTGCAAAACAACATATTTTGATCCAACCTAGCGAGATTTGACATGTTTTTGTAAGCCCCATAAGAATAACATGGGGAATGAGTATGCAGGTTTGCTGCTATGGGTATATTAAAACTGGGTGGTTTTAATTCAATATTTAGTAGATCTGACCTAGAAGAAGCCATTTACCAGGTTTTACTAGGATATATTGAGAAATAAGCGAGATATAGAATTTTTCTTATTTTCCCATAAGATTAACATTGGGACAACGTACTGTGTTTACCACTTTCAATATCTCGCTAACCAATGGACACAGAGCAGTGATTAAAAATACTAAATTGTTTGTTTTTTTGAGCTGAATTCAATGGTGCTAACAAAAATTCGATAAATTTTATCTTTCTATGTAAAAAAACTAAAAAACCCATTTTTGGGGGCGTTTATTCCCCTTTGCCCCCCCTTCCGGTAGTCCGATCGGGCTGGTTTACGAACTCGTCCGAATAATTACTACCTTACACGTCCATGCCAAATTTCTGGCATCTGGGGACCTCAAAAAGAAAAGTTATGATGGTCTCGGGCTTAGGTCTTACCATGAGACCTACGGTAACAGCTTCTTCCCAATAGGGGAAATTCGCTAATAAAACGAATAATCGCGTAGTTGACTACCCATCACCATGGCACATGCGGTGTCACGGCCGGTCGGCAGGAATGGAACTGGAGCAAGGAGAGGCGAGCTTGCGTCACCGACATTGTGGTCAGTCGGAGGACGGAATAGCTGCAGAATCGACATCCTTGACTAAAAAGAATAAATGGGAAACTACTGATTGGTCTCGGGGTGCTCGACGTCTACAGAGGTGATTTAGGCTTGACACAGAATAAAAGGTACACAACATGCATGGTTTAAGGAAAAACACAGTGCACAACATATACTTTGGAAAGAAAGGGGGAAGTTAAGCCGATTTTAGTAGACGAAGTATAAGTGAAGATGTTATTTTATGCATTATGCACTCACAGGAAAAATGTACGATCGGAATCAGAACTCAATTGGGTCTAATAACAGCACATGATTGCATGCCTCGGGTGTTGTTTCTTGGATTAAGACTGACTGAAAGCCAAGGATGTTCCTAAAATTACCAGTTTTCAAATCATAACGATTAGTTATAGATTGTCTAACAGATTTAACTCGTCAGAAACATGTTACCGATTGGGCATTTACAAACAAAAATTGTTTGAACTGTGTTTTGTTTTCTTTTGAGGGAGAAGGAGTGACGTCGTTCGATATATTTTCATTAATTTTACGAAATAATGCCTCTTGTTCTTCCCAAAACCCCCAAATTAAAAAAACCGGTTCAAATCTGCTTTTGTTAGTAAATACCCAACCTTCAACATCTTACTAGCAATGTTGTATTGATGTTCATTCAAGCTGAAATAAAAGCTTACATTTTGGAATATGTTACAGTGACTTGTTAATTTTAAGTGCCCAGAGGTAAGTTCATGATTAACGGAACAGATTTAGTTAAACTACGATTCACTAGTACATGATTAACGAAACAGTCTGCTTTGGTGTTATCTTCTTCTGCAGCTTCTTAGAGCTGAACATGGGAAGGAAGGTCAAGGGGTCAAGGTCACGTGACTTCCACACTGGGGTCGTGAGGATGCCTCGTGATGTCCCCAGGACCAAGCAGTCATCCTGCCCGGTGGTCTGCCTCTCAGGTAGGCTCCTCCCAGCCTCTACATCAATGTGTCCTTGGAGGTACACGGCACTGACTGAAATGTGGTCTTGGTTTCAAGTGTAACGATTTGGTTGCAGCTTCAGATGCAGCAATTAGTCAGACTTGCAGGAAAGTTAGACTTGAAGTACCGGAGTACCCAAAAATTAGAAAGAGTATAGGACATTTTTGTAATACGCTTAGGACGTTCTAAATAATATAAAATGAGTTTTAAACGGATTGTGATTAGCGCTTAGCTTTTGAGAGAAAGAATAAAATCACTTTTTGGTGTTTTGTTTATTATTAGAAAATTTGGCTTCCTACATGTCAGTTGCTTTTTCGAAAAGCGATTTATGGGAATTTTACCAGATTTTTAAGTGCCACAGTTCTTATCTGGGGTATTTTTTCTGGACATTATCGTCTTTATTCAATTTTACCCCTTTATTGTCGCCCCTTTAAGCTCAAAAATCACATTTAGGCCTAATTTGCTATCAGGGTGTTTTTTATCAGACTGCGTTCTGGCAAAGTTATTATGAAGTCTACGGACGCTTTATTTCTATATTACATGTTCATTTTCTAAAGGTTTTTGTACATTACTATCACACCCACATGTCTAATTAGAGATGATAAGTTCGTTATCAATTTGATAGTTTGTAAATACTAATTTATTAACGTGATAAATAAACGTGATTTTTATCAAACGAAATTCCCAAAGCGTGTTCTTAATTAAGAAATCAAGTGACGATCTAGGACTCATGTCTTAAGTACAAACAGTCTTAAGACTGATCCACAAACAGTCAATAACAATGGCTCTGTTCATTTTTGGGAGTGAAAAATGATGTTCGATAATTTGAAGACCAATCGCAGGAATAATGAATGACCTTCCCGATAAGGTGAGAGTTGTAGGCGAGTGAAGAGACTCAACGATCATCTTGACCATCAATCTTTCCTTGTACCATCTTCATTATTGTCTTGTAATGAAACCTCTTTTGGCTCGATGTTCGTACCGTAATAGGGCCTACCATATGAAAAATAAAGTGAGAAAACATGTGTCTTGTATGGTAAAATGAAAGATTAATACAACGAGCAAATAAAAGGGAGACGTTAACATTGATCTTAATTGGAAGATTTAATTTGGTTTTGGCCCTTCATGAGAGAAACGTATCCAACAAATCGCCAAATTTGGATATTATAGTTTTATTAATAAAGCCAGTTTAGTGTTGCTTTAGGTTTGGTATAGTCTGTCATATCAACAATCGGGGACTACGTAATTTAATTTCAATAGTGTATTAATCAAAGTATGAAAAAACTCATAGAATTTGACTCATTATTGTTCGTTTCAGCAGAAACATTTCCTACTTCGCACCAACAAAGAGAAAGCTGCCCACATAACAACAGCCTTAAGGCTTCTCGTATTCACAGGGAAGATAAAGGAATCTCTCTTTAGCATTTTCAATTTTGACTCAAGGGGACGCATATGAGGGGAAAGAAACCAAGTTTATGTAAATGTCGTGAGTCTTTGGTCATTTTGGTTATGAAACATAAGAATCTCTCTATACATGGGGATACTTGTAGATGCGAAAATGTAATCTTAAATTGATAGTCCATTGCTGCTTTTGTCACTCAAAGTTGTTAAAATCCGCTGTTTAGCACATCTCACATTATTTTTTTTAGCCCAAGGTTAAAATATATTAATACAAATATTTGGTAATGTTTTTTCCAATAAATAGCATAAAGCTCCTCCTATAATTGGGCAGTTGTGCCTGTTGAGGAAGCCGTTGCAGGTCATAGGGGTTTTTTAAATAGCATGTGAAATTTTGTTTTGTGTTTTACCAGCTGTTTAAAGATATGTTCTGTAAATAAAATTCAGTTTTGTTACATTATTTACAAAGTTGTATGTTATGTATTTTATTATGTATGTATACCTGCAATAAATCATTTATTTATTTATTATTGATTTTTATGTTTGCGTTTTTTATTGAAAAGATATTTTAAACATATTAAAACAATAATGTAAATATGGATTAACACATACATTCCAGGCAGTATTTATCTCTAGAAAAACTCAATCGTGTAAAACAGAGAGTAGCAGTACAAAAACAGCAGTGCAGCAGCAGCAGCAGCAGCAGCAGCAGCAGTGCAGCAGTGCAGTGCAGTGCAGTGGGCAGTATAAAAACTTCTAACAAAGAAGTTACAGTTTCAAAATTAATGAATTATACTAAACATTCTTTCCTGAACAATTTCAGAGCCAGCTACTGAAATATAATTTTATTAATAAACTAACTAAACTAAAAAAATGCAAAAATTACAGAATAAAAAGTGTTTTATTTTACTTTTCAATGGAAAACTATTGTTCAGTTTTGCTTTTAGATAATGCGGTGGAATCCCATTCAGCTTACTTCAAACATGCCCGCATGAATTCAACTGCAATGGAGAGCCGATGATTCCAGTCTTATCATTCATGAATGGAAATGGGAATGCCGGACATAATGTCTACATCAAATATGTAAGACTGACTACACATCAAAACTTTACTAGCGTATAGAATGTATTAGTCTATAGGTTGAACTTCAAACCGCTAATATTCAAATGTAGTTGTCGGTACTTTTACCACTCAGATTCCCAAAATTACAATGATTTAATCTGTTTCGATCAAAGAATTACTCTCATTAAATTCTATTTACAAGGAGGTGACTTACGGGAGGCGGCGGTGGAGATAAAGACCACTGATAACAGGGTCGGCAGCCTCCACATCTGTAACATGAAGCAAAATGTGACATATAACACATCATATAACATATAACAAAGCTATAACCAAAAGTCACAAGTTGTAATGATCAATGGTTGGCCTATGGGCTAGCAAATACCACACAACAACTATTTACAGTCGGTGCGTTTTATCTCGAGCTATTACCGGCCTACTCCGTTGTCGGAGCTGTCTTATCCTCAATCGTTCGGGACAAAAAACAAAGTATAAATTAATTTTGGCAAACATCAACTGTGTTTGTTTACCAATTAGTAAATATGTAATAGACAGCTGTTAGAAAATGTCAACATGTCAGGCTAGTACGACTTCAGGGATCGGCTGTGATATTTCGTTGACTTTCACTCCACAATTGCCTCAGTGCAATTTGTTTGTTCAATAGCATCATTAATTAATTCGTAGCCCAATGAAAAAATCCCAACTTGACACAGTTTAGGTCCTGGTCAGATTCGAACCGGCGCCCCACAGGTTATGAAGTAAAGAATTTATCCACTCAGCTATCCAGTGTGTATGTTTGTAACAAACCGAATCCAGACCCAAACAAGTCTAGTTCTGCGTTTTATCGTTTTGCCACTACAGCTAGTGCGCATAATTAAACAGGTTTATGTTGTAATGGTAGCCTAACCAATGCCGCAACTTATCGTGTTGACACTAATGTGCCTGATTACTCCAGCTAAAACTGATAGTTTTGAAGTTTAATTTAAGGATCGATAGAAAATGGCTCTTTAGATTACTTACATAGCTTAATATGTAAATATTAATAATAAAGTTTCTAATATTAATAAAGCTTTATTAATACACTTAATAAAGCCTCTTAATACGGCCATATACTTAACAGGTAAAAATCCAACCAAAACCTGTAACCCCCAAAACCTGTGTGTAAAGCTCAGCGCCAGCCCCGGATGTAACTAGGGCCTAGGGTTCGGACGGTGCCGGTATACGCCCTTAGAGACCAATTTGGCGTACAGATTTTATAAGTTTGTATTTGAAGTAGGAGTGAAAGTTAGAATGATAGTTGATATAATATAATAACTTTATTATATATTATAATATTGATATAATATAATAACTTTATTGACTGGCCATTTGTACAATGATCTGCTTATTCATAATAGCCCAGGATCTTACTCTCAGACGGGGACTTTGAGCACTGCACCATTTTAATAATTACACGAACTCGTATTTCACTTTCAATTTAATTTACTTATTGCTTCGTGCTGCCCCTTTTAAGAATGAGAATAAAGACGGTTAGCATTTGATTTTTCAATAAATTAGTCAACTTGACCTATATGATGCCAACACAACAAAACTGAATAAACTAACATCTAACTACAGGTAAGAACATACATATAATAACATTTAATTTTGGGGATAAATATTTTGGTATAAAAATCAGTATGCGGCTGGGTGTGACGTTGCCTCAGAGCGGCATGAGTCAAATACTTTCACCCCACGCGCGATGCTTTCTCTGTAATCGAGAGACGCGGTATGCATATGCATGACGAGCCGGTGACTGGGCTACGCAGCTGCTATCAATCAAAATCCGTACAAATTACCACGTGTAGCGAATAAATAAATATCATATCTTGTTAACTAGGTCGCCATTTCAACAAAAAGTTTATAGTATAAACGAGCAAATTATTGTAATATATTTCCTATTTTGACAACGGGAAAAACGATTTTATGAAATGTTGCCCTTAAGTGAAGTTTAGATTTCCAAGCTCAACTACTTAGTTGAATTTTCTATAGAAACGCAAACATTGTAGTAGAATCAAATTTCACACTTTTATTTTGAATGAACAATTAATTCTTGTATATTATCTCGAAAACGACACTCAGGATTTTGACAAAATTTGGCACTAATATAAGAACATATTTATATATTTGAGTCTTGTATAATATATGTAGTTTTGATTTACATCAATTGCTGTAGAAACAAAACATTTTTGGAAGAATGACATTTAAAATTAAAAACGGTCGACAAAATTTTGTGGTAGTGGAGATCAGTCATAAAAATGTTTCCTAGTGAATACGTAAACACGTTTTTAAAAACGTACTTTTTACATTACATTGTAATTTTCAATGTGTATTAGCTCCTTCAATTTCAGAAAAGCAATAAAATTGGTGTATCCATTTTGCAGTGAAACATAAGACGGCGCTCGATGCGTGTTTTTGCTGTTGTTTTCTATTTGTCGGTATAAGCAGGAATTTGATAAACATGGTTTACCATGTTCACGCTGTATCTGTTCTTATATCTGACAGTACACAGATGGTGAAACAACAAAAATTCTCTAAGCAGAACCTCGGTAATCTGAAGTTCATGTCAACTGTCAATACGAACTCGAGGTTCGGAATTAAAATATAACATTAAACGGAAAAAATTATGAAAGAGAAAATCGATAAAGGAATGTTCACAAAGAAAACGCGTAAAACATGAAGAAAAAGTGTAAAATACTATTGTTTGTGATTGGTGAAATTATCTTTAACGCAAAATGACGATAAAGCGGAATTAATTTTGTCGAATAAGAAGATCGCAAGTAATCGGCGGTCGTAATTTTGCTATACTCGATTAATCGGAACATTTCGGTAATCTGAACCAGGACCGGCCTCGGTAGTTCGGGTTATCGAACTATATTCTATACATCAGTTTATGTATAGAACTGCCGCTTGTCAGGGTAGAAGTAACAAAATATAAATATATCGAAAATAACAACATTTTAGTTATACCATAAAAAGCATGTCAATATTTTGGATCCAGTATAGGCCTACATATCACATTAAATAAGTATTTTTACATAAAATTAATGAGGGTATTACTGTTTTAATGTGAATGTTTTGAGGGAGTAAAATGTTTGCGGTTTTAAAGTAAAGAAATCGTCTCTAAAAAGATTTTGATGAATTTTGAGTTCCGTGAGGACAAACCTTGATCATTAAAACACTTCTGTATCTCTTTGAAATTGTAAAATTTCCTACTTTTATCGGAATTAAATCAAATAAAAAAATATATCTTTTTTACAAACTGTGCATGTACATCAACAAGTTATGTACATTGAATTAAAATCCTTTCGATATATGTATCGAATTAATGTTTCCTATGGGAAATATCAACATTTTACTCCCGATATAATATATCGCATGTATTAATAGTTAATGGTATTAATGGTTCCGATACAACAAAAAAGCGATCTACCGGTATTTTAAACACTCCCATCCCCGTGTCCTGGCTGTTACCGCACTGTCCGGCCACTCATTGTCCGGTAGTCCGGTTTGGTAACATGTTATATCACTACTACCTGTACCTGTCCCTCCCTCCCATGTCTACACGGAATGCTACTCATGTTTACACAAAGGAGCTTATAGCTATTCTTGGGAATTGCTTTTGTCATGCAAGCTTTAGTGATTTTCTACTGCGTTGTTTAAATTAATTGGTTAACTGGAGCTCGATAAAAAAGGTTACACTCAGCCAAATCTTTGAAACATTTGACAATGATTAAATAAATAGCTGGTAATTTTAAGATAGCTGGGTTTTGTTAAGAAAAGTAAGTGACCTGCAATATTAAAAATTTGTATGAGGCTAAAAGGATAAGACGCGCGAGTATAGTTAGCGGTTTACATTCAAGAGGTCCATTCATTTTTGGCAAAGGTGGAGTAATGTTTTTTCAGTTCTTAATATTAGGCAATTGTGTCTAAAACTCTCTTAGTATATGTTAAAGATAATAAAAACAAAATCTTTACCCCAACTACCCATGCCTACCAAACTAGAAATAAAACAAACTTTGGCTATTCAATTCCGAAACCTAAATTCAAATCAGATCTGTTCAATACATTTTATTTGGCTCATCAGTTGTATAGAAATCTCCCATTCAACATCATTAATAAAGAGGGTGGTAGCATGTCTGTTTACAAGCGAGAGGTTGAGAGGTGGCTGCTCGGTGTTGGACCGGGAATGGCAGAGCTGCTGATTCGTTCGCCATATGCAACTTAGTGTTTGTTGTCTGCGGGTATTCTGATGTGTTGATTTAATCTTTTTGTTTTGATTCTGAATAAATCTACGATATTTGATTTTTTTCTCGTTTTGTTGTATATAATTTCTTAAGTAATAATTTGTTCTATTTTTTATTTTTGTTTTTGTTGGGTAGTTTGTTTCTCTTTTAAGTTTTGAATGTATTTGTGCTGCCAACTAGTGGAAGAAGGACTAGAAATATTTGTTCGTGCCTAAGAACTCTTCTCCACACTCAGACTTTGGTCTTGTGGGGAATAATTTCCTTTTTGTATTGTCAATAATTTTCTATGTCAACTTAATGGAAATAAACAATCTTGAATCTTGAATCTTGAGTGTTGAATGATTTGATGTTTAAAGACATGACTTTTTAAAGTTTATTGGGTACTGGGTAAAAGTATGCATCTTTAAGGCATTATTTTTTTAACGTCACTAATAATTGTTGATAGTTTTTAAAAATTGATTTAGTGTTAACATTTCTTTGTCTCAAAGCCTACTTAGAAAAAATATTTTCCTTGAATGTTTTGATACAATAGTAATGTAATATTTTATTTTTTTGCAAATATTTCTGTATAGGTTCAAAACAAGGCTAACCCTCATTCACGTTTGCCCAAAGAACAAGTGTTATCAAAATGTAAAAAAAAGCAGTTAGGAAGAATTAAAGAAGAAATAGAACAGTAAGTTAAATAGAACAACCAAACCAATACGGAACCAACACACTTCATATAGTGCCTCCTGAAGCGGCAACACAGCTCATTACTCTATGGAAGACGTGACAATGATGGAGACGAATTGCAGGTTATGTTCGATGAGCAGTCTATTATTACCGGCTCTCAATCACGGGATAATTCAGCTGATGAGGTTGGTATCCCTGCATCCTCTCTGTGACTGGCACCCCTGCTGTCGCAACGTCTCGTTAGGCGGTGCAATCAGCTGTTCGGTCGCTTCGCTTCGCTCTGATTTATTTTGCAAGGGTCGTGGCGGACCGGGCTTCATCCTGTATTGAAACTGCAGCGGGGAATCGCATTTGTCGTGTTGTAAGACTGTGAACTGTGATTGGGCCAGCGATCAAAGAATAGCTGGGTTGGTCGTACAGTCTGAGGTAGGAATGGCAATTGTTTTCAAAATATTGATTCATAGCTTTTCGATGTGTTGGAACCATAATATCGATATGTGCGATAAATCGGAAGCAAAATATCAATATTTCCGATATACTGAAAAAAATCTGGAGAAAAAGAACACAATCTGCAAGTTCAACAAGGAATCAGAAACTAGTTTTGCCACCATGAGACTCAAGGTTTTTCAAAATCTTACAAGGGGAGGTTTCTTTGCTTTTGAAATGCAAAATATTATAATGTACACATTTTACAGTCCGAAAACAGCCTTAATAATACTAAACTCCATAAAATTTGTCCGATATTATCGATACGCCAATAATATCGGAACCAAATCATCGATATACTTTTTCCGATACATCGGAACTAAAATATCTACAACTAAAATATTTATATTACATCGATAATCTGTTGCCATCCTTAGTCTCAGGTCTACATTCATGCGAGTCTCATCTGGACTTTTAATATACGGACGTTTGGGCGGTGGTTAAAATTAAGTTATAACCTTTTCACGGAGAACGTAGAAATAAAATAGAGGAAAATAATATAAGAAATTAAAAACTGTCTGCGTAAATTCAATTCTAATAAAAGCTTGCTTAAAGAACATATCCTTCGTAAATCAACAAAACTTTTTTTGTAAGATAGAACATTTTTTATAAACAAGTAACAAAATTCAATTTATACATTAACATTGAAAACCTTCAGAACGCAATCATAATAGTAGTTAGTTTTTCTTGTTTGAAGCAGATCAACAAAAGGTTTTTAGAGAATATTTTGTTGGTTAAAGTATAATTTATGTTATTAGCAAATGAATTAGAGGGCCTTTGTTAGTATAACAAAGCCTTTTATCATACATGCTACACTAATCTCTCATTCATATTATTTACTTTTAAGTATTCCGTGCTGGTGGTTAATGGGTTTAACCAAATATAACGTGGTCCTCTCATTCGAGAATATTTTACGCAGTATCTAAAATTTGCTGAAGGCTGTAAAAAGTTTATAGGCACACTAAAAAATGTGAGTGAATGACAGCGATAGTGCAAATAATAGATTACTTTTCGAGTATAGTATGGTATTTTTAAAGGAGAAACCCAACAATACAATACAATACAAGCAGGTTTGGGTGAAATTGAGAAAGAATTACTGTTGCAACATCAGCAGTGAATTGGTGAATCGATAGCCATGTCTCAACAACGAAGATTGGAAAACTGAATTAAGTATGAGATGTACAATAAATTGTATTTCACTCACGAAGATTGAGAAAAGATGTACTCTGAACCTGAGGTATGAGATGCGACCTGGGAAGAAGTATTTTTAGTTTTTTATCTGTAACTTTGATTTACTTTTCAACGGTACCAAAGCAATACCAAATGTAAGTCCATGAGTGTCTAAAATTAACGTTATTAATACAAGAGTAAATTTTTTAGTGGCCTACAATAAATGATTTTAAGTTTCCCTAAGTACATGAAAGAGAACGCTGCAGATCACTGATAAAAAGTTTAAACTTTAGCAGCCGTAAGGGCCATTTTGAACATTAAAAGTATATTAAAAATAAATTTAAAACTCCCGAATTAGAAGTAAGAACATGTAACCTGAAAATTTACCAAATTCTTACTCCTACTCTATCTTAATTTGCTTTAAAAAATACAATTCAAATAATATCGAGTACCAAAGTTTACCAAGTAGAAAAAAATATGTCAGTGTGTTTTCGTTTGTAAATAAACTCTTGAAAACAAGCTAAATTATAAGGTTAAATCGCAATTACCAGATTGTATCCCGATTTCACCTGAAGAGCTGGGGACAGAGGCATCCTTCGGACTGACCGTTTCGCTCCCTTCAGTTGAAATATACTCCAAAATATTCCCACCGTTATTTGACCTTGCCATTGATAGCACATTCCAGTGACCTTGACTAGATAAGTGACCTTGGTGGGGCGATCGAGTGTGAAACAGTCGAACAAGATACATAAGACAAGTCTGTGTACAGTTCCGCCCATAAAATGACTTGGGAGTGGGGGAAACAAAGTCTTCACACAGTTGGGTCTTCCGGTCATCCGGTCATCGATAGCTTTGGAAGTCCTTTACGACTTGAGAATGTGTACGTAAACTCAACAGAAGATTGCTAAATCCTAAAGAGGATTGTGAAATCCATGAAAGTCTACTCAGTTCAGGCATTTGGGTATAAAAACATTACTCTACGTTATACATTTTATACATTAAACATACAATATACATCGCTTGAAATCGCGACAGGTGGGTATTTTTAGCCAAGTATGAATGATTATATACTTAACAGTACTATTAATACCACCAAAAAATAGGCAGCAATTCAGTTTTTTTTTAATAGGCAGCAATTCCACAATAATGTGAGATGAAAAAGTAATAGTTATTAATTGAAATAACCTCTATTACTATCCTATGTAAAATATTTAAGCCAACATATTCGACCATAAATCATAATAGCTTCTATATTAATATTCTAAAACCAACGGCCAGAGAATAATTTTCTGAACAACCAGCGTTTCGAAACAATAGTATATTTCGTTACTAGGCCAAAAAGTACTGCTTTTCTAGACGGCATGATAGTTCCCGCGCGAGCGGAAACGAGTGCAGGATATTCATGCGAGTACGGTTAAACTTACGATACGGTAAGTTGTGAGTACGGCCGTGTAACGTATGATACTTTCATCATGCTACTCAAAAAACACAATTTAATCATAACGTATTCCTTGCATAAACCGATACGTTTCGCAATTCTTCAAAGACCTAACCTAAGATAACAAAAAAATAACAAAAAAGTTTTTCCGGACTGGTACGGAAATGGGTAACTTTCAAGCCATCAAAAAAGATCATAAAACAGACGTTTCTTTGTCAGTATGATGAAAACATTCTATCGCAACTGAAGCTAAAAGCGGAGTCACAGGCACGCAGCCGGAGATGCGATAGCAACAACAATGATCATTGTTGCCGGAGTAGCAACAACAACGCAACAACAAAGCAACATCGCAACCGGAGAACAGGGAGATCAGATCGCAGAGAGGCTTGGGCAATGGACCATGAAACTGCCTCAGGTAATGGTCTAATGAAACTTAGTTGTATTGTGTAATTTTCTCAAACGATTACTTGATTAGATGTTATTCAGAAGCTTTATTGAATTGAAAAGTAAACAATGGCCAGAAATAGAGTGAGAATAATTGGTTTTACGGGTTTGAGGCATGTTCTTTTGTTTTTAAACATAGTCGTTAAATTAAACGTTAAATCATTAATTTTATTTAACTGTTATGATATCAATTTACCCTTCAGTATTATGGTTATTGATTTAGTGTTAACAGTTTTGCGTTTCTGGCTACGAATTTCATACTTTACAGCATAATATACTAACTGATAAACCTAATGGCAAACATCAATCATAGGAATACTCAAATATTAACGCAAAAACTTTTGTCGAATAATTTTTTGATGGATTATCATATAAATTTATAACTACTATGTAATAGCTAGAAGATTAATATATTCAAGAAATGGTTAAGTTATTTTGTATTTAGGTAACTTTAAACATAAAACTTAGTTATTTAACTTCGAAATAATTTTCGACAAATAATACAACATACCTATTTTGATAATTGCTCAACCATATCGGCTTTCCAAGTGAGTACGGTAATGCGTCTTTATTTTTGAACCGGCACATGCCACTTGAAGAAGAGAGGTTTTGTTATAAAATTTAAAAATTACAACTAAAGTTAAATGCTATTTTAAACTGCTTTGAGGCTGTAAAAATTAGAACAAATTATTGTTTTGCGTTTTAATATGAAAGAAATCTTCCCTAGTATGATTTCGGGTACCTTGAATTCCGCAGTGGCAAACTCTGGCTAAAAACAGAGATTTATCCCTCTTTGTTTTTCTAAAAGTAGCGATTACACTTCATTCTCATTTCTCTATAAGGTCTTTCTGCATATCGCAAATATCAAAGTTTTTCTTCCGAAATATTATCGATAACATTGGTTCCGATATATCGAGAAAGCTACATATCGATATTTTAAAAGCACTTGGCGTCGCTTTCCGGGCTCGGACCCCGG
This sequence comes from Flexamia atlantica, assembly GCA_035578135.1. Classification (NCBI taxonomy): domain Eukaryota; kingdom Metazoa; phylum Arthropoda; class Insecta; order Hemiptera; family Cicadellidae; genus Flexamia; species Flexamia atlantica. The sequence goes on along the minus strand of JAQJVK010000014.1, from coordinate 1,021,718 downwards.
ATCCTTTTAAATTAAATTCAATTCGAGTATTTATTTAAACATTTTGGTTTACAATATTGAGCAGTGCCATAACCATCTCTAGTACAAGGCCGCGGCGCTAGTAAATGGCAACATCGCGCCTAAGGGTTCAGTTGATTTGGTTATCTACACTCTCTTATGGCAGTAATTTTTGTTTACTTGAAACCAGCTGGCTCTGTAGGGGAAAGTCAATGGTTTTACGATGCAAAAAACCCTTGAGAAGCGACGTTGCCAGGTCGAAGGCCGCGGCCTTATTACTAGAGATGGCTATGGCAGTGCTCAGGTAAACATATGCATTGTACATTTTTTGTCTTATACTATTAAAATATACAAACAAAATATACAGTGTAAAATGAAATCAAAATACATTAACCTTTAATGAATAAAATAAATAAAATACTTCCTCCATCTACTCTCAAAAACTCATCAACCGAGTAGTAAGCTCGACTCAGGAGATGGTGTTTTAGCGGAGCCCTGAAGCAGTGGATTGGTTGCTGAATTTTTAGGTTTTGAGGGAGTTTATTATACAGCTTTAGAGCGGTAAGGTATAATAAACTCCTGTTTAATACACACAGAAGGCGGTGGACTGGGTATCGTAAAATTTGGTGTCTCAGCTGATAACTATGTTGGATCTGATCTTGGTGGAATCGTTCCCTGTTTGAGATATACAAACAGAGGATTTCATATATGAATAAGGATGCCAACTGTATTTTTAAAATTCATAATAGCGAAGGATTTGTAATTATTATTTAATTTGTTGGACTTTTCCTATCGCTTCTAGTGTTTAAACTACACTACGTTTCGAGAGGTATTGAAACTCCTCTCGTTTTCAAGTGACCCTACTTAAAGTTACATTAACCTATAAACAAAAGTAGGTTAATGTAACTTTAAGTAAGGTCACTTGAAAACGAGAGGAGTTTCAATACCTCTCGAAACGTAGTGTAGTTGAAACACTAGAAGCGATAGGAAAAGTCCAACAAATTAAATAACAATTAAGGATGCCAATGTTATAATTTTGAAATTGATGAAAAAAGGTTGGCAGGACTGTCGGAAATCGAATTTGAATATAATTCGAATGTTTTTCTTTTGTTTTGAAAATTTTGCCACTGTCAACAGAATTCCCCCAAAACACCACTCCGTACCTCAGATGCGAGAAGACATAGGCACGGTAGACAGCTCTGAGTAGAGCTCCTATCACTGGCTCCGTTCACAGCTCGCTGGGTCGGTAACTCTTCTTTGTCCGCGGAAGTGACCAGAAGTGACCGGAAGTGGCAAGAAGTGACTAGAAGTGACCAGGACCGCCAGGATAGCCAGGATTCGTCACAGGATGCGGCGGCAGTGACAGTGACACCGGTCGACCGCAGACGTAGCCTCACTTCCGGTTGGTTCACGATCGCCTATGCCGCCTCACTGAGGTTAACGAACTCGTGGAGAAGTTTTTTTCGATAGGAGGAACATTAGATAACCCTAGGGACTGAAAGAGTATGTAAAAACGTAGTAAAATAAATAATAAAACTATGCTGTATCTAGGTACACTGGTACTCTGATGTTTGGATTTTCATTTCAAGTTTTGTTATAACATGAAAAACAAAGTAGGACAACATTTGTTTTCATCTTCAATCAAACCGTAGTGAAGTAGTGTAAACTAAGTATATATGTACCTCTATTAAAAAGCAAAAAATTGTTTGACCTTAGTCCCAAAATTACAGAAATTAAATAAAATCTACACTCATTGCTGTAAATTTTAGATAATGTAGAGTCAACAGCAACACTTCTGCCCTAAACATTTGAAATGTTTCGTGGCAATAAAAATCTATGTGCACCTTCAATGAAATATTTATATCTCGATTTATTTAAAATTACTTCTAGTCTGAAACCTATGAAATGCATAAGGTGTCAAAACGCACATTCGATGAAACATTTATATCTCCGTTATATCTCGATTTATTCCAGAATGTTAAGATTTTGGTCCTCCATTTGGATGCCAAAACTATGTTTTGGCTTTTATCACAAATTCAAATTTTTTTTGTATTCCAATGTGGTCAAAATATTACATAGCAAAGATGCAAACACTCTTTCCCCATCTTACAATTTAGCAATTCGATTTTCCTCAGTTTTATATTTCTCACGCGAACAATAGCTGAATTTTAATATCTAAGTACACCCAAAATTGAGACTTCCGGCAAGGATAATCCTAATCCTGGAGCCTCTGGGATGATACACGGGGTTCAGGGTCATCGGGACATTAATAATTCATCATCAGATCCGTGGGAGCCACTATTGTCTCGGTCCTGGCTGAAGATTTCGGCCTTGGGCTAGGCCCTGACAATAAGGAATAACTCATGGCAATGAGGCCCATGGGACACCGACATAATGACACTGGAATGAGTGGAGCTACGAAATATTACTGATAACTCATATTTTGTTCCTACTGGAGAGCTTGTAGTTTACGATAATTTTGAAGTATTCTGCAATTCTTGTTGTTTTAATTATTTTGTATTGAATTCCAATATTGTTAATCAATCATGCAATTAACAGTCACTATCATACTCAGTATCATCCATCATTCAGTTACAGTGAAGAGAAAATATTTTCAAGCTATGAAAAGCTCTTACTCATAGCTATATAGAGTGATAAAGCCGCGGCGAAAATTTTAACGACAACAAGTTAGCAATCCTAGTGTGAAGAGTTTTTTAGTGGACAGGGAATTTTACAGTATTGACGAATTCTTGTCTGCCTGAATGCTTGATATAATTCTTTGTATTAAAGAAATGTTCGTTTTACTTATAGTACAAATTTCATATATTATGTTGACGACTGAGATGTACATGTTTTATATATTTTATTCAGAATAAAGAATGTCTAAGAATGTCTATCACCGCACCGTTAAGGGCTAACGCATAGCCGCGGCCATGCCTTAAAGTAATAAGTAAAAGTAAGCTTTTATTACCGTTAAAGTAATAAGGCTTCGGCCTTCAACCTGCACGGCTTCTCAAGGGTTTTTTGTATACTCAAAACCTTTATAGAGCCAGCTAATTTCAAGTAAACAAAAAATAATGCCATAAGGGAGTATGGATAAACTCATCGGCTGAACCCTTAGGCGCGATGTTGCCATTTACTAGCGCCGCGGCCTTGTATTAGAGATGGCTTTGGTTAAGGTGATTTTGCTTTCTACTGTGTGTGTAATTTGATGTTAATTATTTTTTCGCATTAGAATATGGTATTATTTTTATTGATTTCTTTATTCAATGTATCTCTTTAAAAATGAAAAACAGTTAAAAGAATGAAATAAACTTTCTTCCATCGATGTCAACTTGATAAATCAGCGTTTAAATGAACAATGCTATGACTACAGTTTTAATCCAGTACTAAGAATATACCTCCTTCTCTTTGCTCAAATGCTGGCTATTATATTAGGGATCAGTGAATAGGCTTTTCTAGTGAAAAGTCCCTTGCCAAGCGGCGTTGCCACTTCGAAGGCCGCGTTTGAATCTATGAAGCGAATCATTTGGAAATCATTACGACCTTCTTCAAAGCTAGACCTGCTGGACCTGCTGTTACTATCTACGCCTCAGTAGACGTCCAGTTTTTCATTCTAAGGTTCACAGTGTTAAAAACAGCTACAGAGTCTTTATATAATACGTAGACAATGATTTATAATTAATTATCCAGGAAGCATTTATTTAATGGACTTAACATAGCACCATCCCAAGAACGTTTGAGGGAAAACGGTGAAGGGTAGCACTATAAAAGCTTATAACATTTTATTAAATATCTAAACCCAACAATAAAAATACCTTTGCCAATAATAAACATCTTACCATAAAAAAACCAGGTTCAGGCAAACCTGTTTTACACAATAATCGTAAAGCCACTTAATTACAACTACCACCGAGGAAGTACTTTCACTTATAGTGCTAACAGGAGACACACCGACCAAAACTGGCGCGTTCAAAGTTACGATCGCAGAAATGTCGATCCGTGGAGACAGAATGTCCCTGCATTTGGCGATGCTACAGCTACCTACCGGTGGGAAGATAACGCTGTAGTAGGCCTGGAGTGGCTGAAGAGAAACAGAGTTAGAGAATTGTCCCTATAGGGAAGAAGCTATTACCGTAGGTCTCAAAGTATGACCTAAGCCCGAGACCATGATAACTTTTCGTTTTGGGGCCCCCGGAAGCAAAAACACCATTCATTTGAAATTTTTATTTGAAATATATATGACTGTTAGCATGATAGCGGCCGTAAAAATGGCCCGATCTTTATGAAATTGGGTACAGACATATAAAGTGGGAATCAATTGACGAGTTCGTAAACCAGCCAAATCGAACCAGGAAGGGGGGGAGGTAAAGGGGGGTAAACCCCCCCAAAATGGGTATTTAAAACAATGAATTATTAAAACAACTGTCCTATAAAAACGCTCCGCCCTCATGTACTAAGGGAAGGGTATCTTAGTTGAACAGATATTAAAACCCATCACATTTGATTAAGAATGTATAAAATAGGTCGTATAAGTTACTTATTAAAAAAATCCCTGTAAAAATTTAGTGTAATTTCAAAATGTTTGATGAGTTTCTAGTTTTCGGTCGTTTTTTTTGGAGATAGAGTAATGACTTATTTTTCTAGAATGACGTTAATTCAACCTGAAACATACGCAGGTCTTGCAAAGCGTTCCTGGTGTAGAAAATATCAAGATTCATCTAAGGAAACATTCTAATTAAGCCACGACCCAGCAACTTTCGTTGCGATTTCGAACAAGTTTTTACTTTACCCAGTTACGACAGAATCGTAAAATTCGCTCTAGAAACGACAACTTTAGAGTGAAATACTGCTTGTTTGGAAGCCAGAGTTAAAAGCACTGGATGGGGCAGTATCACGGATCGAAGTGAAGTGATGCAATAGCCGAGGAAAATAGTCGATTCTGTTCGTTGTAAATATTTTAAGAATCAATTAAATAATAGTTTGAATTGATCGGGTTTGTTTATTTGTTTCTCTCCTTGGTTTCCGCGATTCTTTGTAGTTCTATGTCGGTCAACCATTTCATGGATAAAATAGTATGGTTAGTGGTTAGTGAACTAATACAAAAAATTAATACTAACTTTCGTAAAACAGCATAATCGAATGCAAAAAATTATTAAGATTACTTGTGAAATCAATCAATACCTAATAATCACTAAAGGCTCGAGACAAGCGGTGGTAGAAAAGCAGACGATTTAATCGAAACGATTCTTGAGAAAATTAAATCGATATCGCAATTTAAATCGATAATTTAAATCGATGATCGCATGCATCATTACCGAATGATAGTAGTCATCGGAGTGCACTCGTGCAGACTTGTCACGATCGGACGAATCGCAGACGAGCCAGCACCAGGGGCCAGTCATTGCGACATATGTCAAAGATACAGGGTATTCCGAAACTGCATTCCTGGAATATTACTTTGATGGATGTGAAATGGTTGGATTGAAACGGTTGAAACATTTAAGATTTGGGATTCTTTAAGTACCCACTTTCGATTTCAGTCGCAAATAAATCTCAACGTTTGGACCTAACGTTCTTACGAATTTATCTGTTACTATAAAGATCTGATTTAAAATTCGACACCTTCGTTGTGAATGTTATGATGCATCTGATAAAACACATTTTTGGTTTTAGAAGATTATTTAAAATTTAGCGTATGTATAAACTATTTTATCATTACCAAGAAACCGGGCTCTGCTTGTAAAAAAATAAAAACAAACTGAATATGCCATTCAGCTATTTTTTTAAATTGTCCACAATGATAACACAGGCGCTTTTATGGGATGTAAAACGGAAACCGGACTTTTCCCAGTCTTGTGATCAGCTGACCAGCTCCAGTCGATTTATCGTGGTCGAAAACTCCTATGTATTAAAAATAAAATACCCCCGTTGCAGCAGACCTGCATACTCAGCGAATTTCAAATGCAAAACAAAAATGTTAATCCAACATAGCGAGATTTGACATGTTTTTTGTAAGCTCCAGAAGAATAACATGGGGAATGAGTATGCAGGTTTGCTGCTACAGGGATGTTTAAACTGGTTGGTTTTAATTCAATATTTAGTAGATTTGAGCTAGAAGAAGCCATTTACCAAGTTTTATCAAGATATGTTGAGAAATAAGCGAGATATAGAATTTTACTTATTTCCCATAAGGTTAACATTGAGACAATGTACTGTGTTTACCACTTTCAATATCTCGGTAACCAATGGACATAGAGCAGTGATTCAAAATACTAAATTGTTTGTTTTTTTTTTAGCTGAATTCAATGGTGCAAACATTTGATAAACTTCATTTTTCTATGTGAAAAACTCAAAAAACCCATTTTTGGGGGGTTTACCCCCCTTTTCGGGAGCGGCCTGGCATAGTGGTTAGAGCGCGGGCTTTCGATCTCGGAGGCCCGGGTTCAAATCCCGCCAATCACCAATGGCATTTTCGCTATGTGATAATGCCGTGACCCACTAGGCCTAGCCTGAAGTAATGTGTAAAACGGTTCCGGGCTAGGTCTAGCGTCCTGGGATGTGAAGGGAGGACAATTTAAAAAAAAAAAAAAAAAAACCCCTTTACCCCCCCTTCCGGTGGTCCGATCGGGCTGTTTCACGAACTCGTCCGAGTGATTACCACTTTACACGTCTGTACCAAATTTAATTAAGATCGGACCATATTTACGGCCGCTATCGTGCTAACAGATATATAGATATAAAAATTCGAGCGAATGGAAATTCGCTAATAAACAATAAAAATACTTGGACGAAAATCTATTTTTGACCCAGAGCTTGTTTGCTTTGAACAAGTGCCGAACAAATGCTTGTTCGAGTATTTAGGAATAGTATATCACAGTAAATCCATTCGCATTCATAAAGTAAAATGAGGCATAACTAAAACAAACAGATGTTGTAAATATGTGCCAACATAAATTCTGGACGTATTGAATTGAACATATCATAATTGACTGTAATATTTTTACTATAAGTTTCGTCATTTTATATATTTAAATAATCTGTTAATACTCTGTACCTACCATAAGTTATCATAAATATTTTTGTGATTTTGTACTATTATTAAGTTTAATGTTTTATTGAATCCAATTGCCACATCGCTTGCTACTTATATCTTTTAAAAACCTTGTATTTTAGATTTAGTTTTGGCCATGTCTATTATACCGTACCTTAGGTATTTCATGACAATAAAGCTTCTTGATTCCTGATTGCTTAGTTATTGGTCTCTTCTATTCTACAAAAGAAGTCCTAGCCTTAGGTACCATCTCATAATAATTTCCAATAAATAAAAAGAATTATTTTTTTAGATTGTGAATCACCCGAGCAGGAGCAGATAACGGATGTAGCTCGAACGTCGCTGACTTCACTGCGGGGGTAATCGGTATTCGGATGAAATCACTTCGGATAACACGAAGTCACTCGTCTCGGCCGTGGCTAATGTGCCAAACTTCCCCTCTCTTTCGACCTTCTACCGCTGCTATACGGCTGGTATAAGTTATTCTCTTATTCAGTCTCATAAAACACTCGAGCTCTGTCTATTATTGTTCCTGTACCTTGTTTAGAATGTTCATGTCATAAAGACTGATGAGTGTTTTGTATTAAGCTGAGTTAAAATATATTGCGTCATTTGGTGATTCAGATAAAAATAGAGATAACAAAAATAATTGTCAGTTCGTATAAATGTCTTGTTTTTGTTGTATTAGTGTGATGATGTCTCGTCAATACAGTCAAACTCGAAGAGGAATGTTTTAAATCAGCCTGATGACTACAACTTGAAAATGAACCTTTGAGGTTTGAAACCAATGGTCGTTGAAACGAACAATTGACTCATTTAGCAGTACCATAGATAGTTTTATACCTTTCTTTGATAAAAATAGAGAAATATTTATCCTTTTAGACATAATTTATTTGTCATTATATCATTAAAATTTCTTTTATCCATAAAGTACTTTATAGGGCTTGACGCAAAATGGGCAAAAAATAAGTTGAAAATCTTAACTAACTAAAAAAAGAAATATATCGACACGGATATTAGAACTCAGGTTTTCTTCACTTGTTCAATGGTGGGAACACAACATCCTTGAATGCTTGAGAGCAAATGTAACATGAAGTGGTTATTGAGCCGAAGGAACAATAGTCTCTTTCAGAACATTGCATTCAAGGATGTGCCGTTCAAGATTTCCTATCAAGCTCCCCTGATTACAACAATCCACTGAGAAGTAGATCTGCGATTACATTTAATGATTGTGAAAACAAACCTTTAGCTATGTAGCCCAGATACTCACACTATTACTTTGAATTTGCATGTTTGCTTGAAACATCAGTGAGCTTGTTGAGCTTCATGATCTTTTGGGAGAAAATGTTGGCCTGTTTTGCTAGTAAGATTAATTGATGGTTTTGATGTGAATGAAAAGGCACAAAATATTAGTGGTCGAACACCTCAAAAGAGAATTTTTATTCATAAAAGTAATCATTTCAATCTAGATACTGTATGAATCTTCTTAACCCTCCCCTTATGGCCCAATCATTAATAAACACAGTCAATGAAACAGTTAAATATTGAATTAAGCATATTTTACCAGAATATTATGATTTATGAGTGCATAATTTTGAGCCAAGATTATACATTCTAGAAAATACATTAATTGGAACCGACAAAATATGAATCGATAAAGTTAAATTACTTTGATAGGAGAGTTGCATCAATTACCTAAACTGCTTTTGAAATTATTTTAGTCATTAAGTCTTTTAGCCAAGGTTCTTAAAATTCAAATGACTTTTAAGTCATTTTATGAAATTGTAAAAGTTTCCTAATGTGTATCATTAATTACAATGTGAGGAAATCTCTCAAAGTAAACAATTTCTAATAACTTCCCAACTATTTCCCATCAAATCCCAATGAAGCTTCCCCTGACGCAACAAAGGGTGAACAAATCAGACCAGATCCCGCGGAACCAAGTTTCAAAATATCTCCCCAGCTTCCTAGCATTGTCATCGATGTTGGGGTCAGTCGCTTGCGCAACGACCTACGAGCGTCAGATCCGCAGATACGAGACATAATGAGTTCCCGCGCTGCAAGGTTGAGGCGGAGGGTGAAAGCGCCACTACCGGCCATTGTAACAACTACTGATTCCCACCAGGTAATCGAAGGATCCGGGGGATCTGCCGAGGACGAGGGTGGATATGTGGATGTGGGAGATTTGGGTGGATACGTGGATATGAGATCTGGTGAATATATGGGTATGATGGATATGTAGATATAGGAGGTCTGGGTGGACATGTGGATGTAGGAGATTTTGGATAATGTATGGGTATGAAGGATATGTAGATATAGGAGATCGTGGTGGATATGTGGATGTGTGAGATCTGGGTGAATATATGGTTATGATGGATATGTAGATATGGGAGATGTGGGTGGATATGTGGATACGGAAGATCTGGGTTGATATGTTGATGTGGGAGATCTGGGTGGATATATGGGTACCTATGATGGATATGTAGATATAGGAGATCTGGGTGGAAATTTTGATATAGGAGATTTGGGTGGATATATGGGTATGAAGAATATGTAGATATAGGAGATCGTGGTGGATATGTGGAAGTGTGAGATCTGGGTGAATATATGGATGTGATGAATATGTAGATCTGGGTTGATATGTGGATGTAGGGAATCTGGGTGGATATGTGGATATGGGAGATTTGTGTTGATATTTGGATGTGGGAAATCTGAGTGAATATATGGATAATGTAGATTTTGGTGGATATATTGATGTGGGAGATCTGGATGGATTTGTGGACATGGGAGATCTAGGTGGACATTTGGATAAGGACGCGTCTGGCTGGGATAGCAGAGGATGTGCCAGATGTCAGGTGTGGATGTGGATTAGAAGTTCTTATATTTGCTACGTCCACATGTAATGTTGATCTATGCGGGGTACTTTATCAAGCAAAGCAAAGAGTAAACCGATTCATTATAAGAATAAAAAATTCCGCTAAAAGTTACTGAAATCACTTGAACTTTAGCTTACGACATCGCTGTCATACTTCCGAGGTCCGGCACATTACCGACTGCGTCACTGACTCACGTAAGCACCAGTTTCTAGAGCTTTAGGGAGAGTAAATTTGTAGGGATAACATAAGTAGAAATTTACGGGTTGTCTTTAGGAGATGGCTTCTCTTCCTCATATACAAACGGTGGCATGCTGGGGAAGACTGGAAGAGTATAGGTAACTGGATAACCATGAAGAATAAACGAAACCCTTTTCCAACCGCAAGGGAGAGAGGAAATAAGGGAGAAGGGAAAGAGGATTTGGTATCCAAGTCCAAAAAGTGACATGCCCCAAAGTTGTGGAAAAACCTATCGTGCAGAAGGGCTGTTCACACTGAATATCCAAAAGAAACTTGCCAGAACCATGATTGCTCCTCATTGTTGAATCTAATGACGGCCTTTGAACCGCAATAAACAAGTCTTTGTAACGGGGATCCCACTTAGGTATAATTGACGATTATTATCAGAAACTCTGTAATACAACTTATTAGGAGTTCTCGAAAACCAAAAATATGGAAAAAACCTGTATCCTAGTGATTTACACGTTATATACTAACCCAGGCTAACCCACGGTTTCTTTCCAAGTGCAATTCTAAGGCGCATTAAACTCGAACAGCTATGATCAGGTCTAGAACCTCCTAGTTCTGATTCTACTACGTTAAATCTTTGAGAAGAGCAGGTAACATGTCACCCGTACGTTAAATCTGATCTGTTAAAGTTATAGAAGTATAGAATCTAACTGAACTCAATTGTGGGTGGTAGAGTTACGGTATCTACTGCGCAGTTCCCACAAACTCCTCTACCTCAGTCCTCAAAGTGCTCCAAGTGTCACCATCAAATGGCACGTCCCGACTGCCACCGATCTTGGTTTGATTGCTCTGCGACGATTACCGGATTGCTGCGAGATGAGAAAATCGCTCCAGACTTCGATAAAAAGCAGCTGACTGACATTTTAAAAAGTAAAACGCTTGAATGAAAGATTGTTCGTGATGCCGGATGCTTCGATGTCAAGAGTATAGTTATTTGACGTTACACTTTTTTGTGAAAGTATTGCAAAATCCGGATGAATCTTCCAATACCAATATGGAACCAGTTTGTCAAAAAAAATCGTTAGTAGCTACTTTACCTAATGGCTGAAAATATTCTTTAACATGTCACCAAACTAGCAATAAAAGAACAATTCTAATCAGACTCCTTACTTTTAATTTATATAGTAATTTTTCAAGAACGTTACGTTAACAACGAAGCATATTCGAAAGCATATTCGAGAGCTAGCTTCAGAAGAAGTGCTTTCTCTCTAGTGGAACGGGGCATGGAAGTTTAGTTCTGTATTTGATTTTTCTTTCCTGTTTAGGCTGGTTTTTCTTCTTTGTGTTGGCGAATATTTTGTACAAATAAGCATTGGTAAAGTGCATGTATTGTAACCTCTGAAATATATATTGCATTGTAGTTTGCTTTGCCTTTCTTATCACTGCTTGGGATGTACTGTATTCTATATTGTCTTGTTATGATATGCATAGTCTATTGGTTAAATATTTTGTTTAAATGAGCATTGATTTTACATAAGTGCATGTTTTGTAACCACTGATATATTTATTGCATTGTAGTTTGCTTTGCCTTTATTATCACTGTTCGACATGTATTCTAGTATATTGTCTTGTTATGATTTGCATAGTCTATTGTTTAAATATTTTTTTTAATGAGCATTGGTTTTACTTGAGTGCATGTATTGTAGCCACTGAAATATTATTACTTTTTAGTTTGCTTTGCCTTTCTTATCACTGTTTGGCATGTATTGTATTCTATATTGTCTTGTTATGATTTGCATAGTCTATTGTTTGTTGCCTGTTGTTTCGAATCTTGTTTTCAATTTTTGTTTTTATTAATATTCTATAGATCATATTCAATACCAGCACATTGCTTTCTGTAATTTTTCTCTTTTACTTGATTGGCATGTAGTTAATTTTTCTTTTCATGGTTTTTTGCATGTAATTCACTTAGATAGGATGGTTGGCTTGAGTATCATTTTCACATTCTTTTTTCTATGTATATGAAATATGATTGTAATGGTGTATGCCGTGAATAAATAAATAAATAAATTATATCATCACAGGCTCTTCGTTTGTGCAACAGCTTGACCATCTCTGAGATGGCCTTGGCAATAGCGGTCGAAATTGAGGAAAGACATTGTACTTAGTTTAGAAAGTGGCTAATGGAATAAGTGAAATTCCACGATGCTGACTGAGAAAACAACAACAGCGGAACGCATGGTGTGTTGCTAAAGCCTTACTATGCTGATGATAACGTAAGCGTTTGTCTAAAAGGGATAAAAATGGAAATTTTGTTCCCAGTGATATTGATAAAATATAGATTTTCTTTAGATCTCTGATTAATTTCTCCTTTACTACTTAGGTATTTTTTAGATCAGTATTAGCAGAATCATGTTGCATTAGTGTTGTTAACTTTGTAGGTAGGGTATTTGTTATTAAGATATCTATTTTTCTAGTTAAGTGCTGTATTTTTTTAGTAAGTTGTAATTTTACTGGCAATTGTATTAGGCTCTTTTGAATTTTTCACATGTGTTTTATCATTATTCTTGTTTTTCAAAAGCTACTATAAAGCTCATGAGTTTGGATTTTTTTAAAAGACAAATTTTAAATAAAACTGTCTTTACTGCTGAAAATAACTTAAGAAAGTGTATAAACCTCCGATCAGGCTTTGCCTTGGAGGTAATTTTCTCAGTACATTAGTAAAATAGACATGGTATTCAAATAGGTAAATGTGACATCATTGAGGTTTTTTTCAAATTAATTATTCAGAGGAAGGTCAACCTGGGATAAGAGATAAGGTTAATTTATTTTGTATTTTTGTTAATGTTTACTGTATTTTAATGTGTCTTTATATATTTGTGATCATTGATGTATTATGAATTGAGAAAATAAAGATATTATTATTATTAATTAAGGGTCATGATCCGCTTGATTAGTACGTTATTGGTATTTATAAATGTGTGACATAGTACAATATTTCATTTAATACTTACATATAAATTTACTTTCGGGATTATGCACTAGTGCGCATAAGACTATTAAGGGGGATTGAATTTTCCTACAGGAGGAAAACCAATTACGATTAACAAGTAGGCCTACAATAGTTTACAAAAATCTTTTGATATGATTGTTTCATTAACTAATAAAAGTTCGAAGTAATTTATATCGAATAATTTTACATTTTTCAGATCAGAGTAATAGTTCAGGTCCCCACTGAATAGTTCGAATACCAAATTATTCACCAAAATACTTTTTCTTGGTAAAAGTTTGATTTTACCGTAAGGAACATTTTGTTTTTTTTCAGTAAGATTTGGTGAACTTCAACGGTCTTGGTACGCTTAATCCAACTATAATAGATTCCCCATAGTACAGACTGCCGATAATCAGCTGTTGCCAACAATCAGCTGATTCCCGATGTCCGGCGGAAGTTGGCAAACAGCTGACAGTTACACGGCAATTACGCGGGAACAGGCGTGGGCAGATTTCATCTGGTAACAGACCGTTGAGTTCACGGCCAGTGTGCTCAGTAGCAAACTCCTTGTGCCGAGGTAATACAAGGGTAGAACATTACTGAGTTAGCTAACTCTGTACACTGGATGGATATGGATAATACATGCTCTTATAATTAATTTCCTGAGTGGATATTGTTAATAAGTGGAAACTGTAGTTGCAATAGGCCGTTGGTCGCGGGTCGTACGTCAAAGGACGATACTGTATTTTAAATAGATCATGTAGTATGCCGACCAAGTTACGATAAATTAAATAAAAGATCAATGCTTCATCAAGAAGATTGAAATGTGTGACTAAGTCACTGAATTACTAGAGGGCAGTAATCAACTGTCAAAGTCTGCATTTTAGTCAGCTTAAATCAGCTTTTCTTTCTCTGCTCTTTAAACTTTGTAGTTTAATACCCACAGATGTTTAAATTGCTGTATTTGAATGTTTATACCCCAAGAAAAGCTAGTTCGTCCAAACATAAACATTTTCCGTCAAAATATAATGATTTACTAAAATCATTTTCAAGACCCACTATCATAACGTTCTGCATTATAATTCCGTAGGTATAACGTTCCTGGAAAGTAGGAAGTGAACGATGCTTCGCAAATAATAACTTTCATCGTCGCGTGCATGTGATGAGCGAGTAATACGAAAGTCTCATGTAACACATCGAATAATTATATGTAATAAACTATATTAGACTTACATACACTATATACTGATAACACGTAAGAATGACTTGGCTTGTTCCTTTAATATATAATTGCCCGTGCGTGGTTTCAGGAATATAATCACTTAAGATGGATATTTATTCATGCCCAGCACTCAATACAGAGGATAAAAGTTAATAAATATGTTTAACATTTTCAACGCAGGTTTTTTTGCAGTGTTATTAGCTGTTTAAATACAATTCAAATTTTTTAGTTTAATTTTAAATTTCAAACGGACGTGAATATAGTCCGAATTCCAAGGCTCAAATTGAAGAGCTCTGCAATTCCTTTAAAAGCAGTCGTTGAAATTATTCGGGAAAAACAAATATTTCAAATAAAATATTTGATTTTAGTTGAAATATTTAAATCAAACGCACGCACGATTATAGAAGTGAGAAAAGAAAGAGTTTTAAATGTTATTGGAAAATTCACTCCTGGTCCAAGAATTTGTGAAACTTTGATCAATTAAAAGATGTTTTGAATTTTATATCGATAGATAATACATTTATTAGTGGCGTTGTAGATGATATGGGACCGTTGAATAGTTGGAATATGACTAATATTTAGAGGTGATTGGCACAAAAGGTTCAAAAATGTTATATGTTCCAAGAGCTCGGTCTTGGAATGCTAATTTATTACAGAATTATAGGCCAATAGTCAGTTTGCTAATACAATATTTGTTAAATTTAAGAGCTTCATTTTGTGGCAAAGCTTTAAGCTGAATACAGAAATAACATAAAATGTATTCATCTTTTACACAATGTGAATTATTCCACTGCGAATTTACAGGGTACTTCGTAAATACTTTGTCAGGAGTGATTTATCAATTATTTGTTTTACTACTATCAAAAAGAAAAAAATTCTGTAAATTCAAGCCTGACATCTAAAATCGAACAACAATTGAAAATCCCAATTAAAAAACCAATTATGTAACCAACTATCGTAACTTCAATCAAGGAGTGCTGGACAACCCGCAAGACTGCTTTGTCAAGCCGCGAGATTGGCCAACCTGACACCTGTATTTGCAGTATGCCAACCTCAGGTCCAGCCGGCCCTTGCATCATTCATATGTTGGCCAACCTGTGAAGATGCGACTTTCTCCTGTTAACAAACAGCTGATCTCTGAACCATGTGCCTGAGTTCAACAGGTGTTTTAAAAAAACGTGTCGTTGACATATCTGAAGACAACGAGATTCTAAGATTGTGTTTCCTCATTCCTTGCGTAATTAGAGATATATTTTAGTTTGAAGAGAACATGGGTTGTGTATATCTCTGTTTTTTTTTTTTATTCTCAATGGTAGACTTTCTTTTCTCTTAACTCTAACTTAACTTGCGGGTTAAGAGCGAGCGCGTGCAAGGAAACTCAAGGCAGAGTGATAATGAAAATTTAATACAGGTTTGGAGAAAGTCAGTTGGTTTAGATCCCAGAACTTGGTACAAAACTACGCGAGGGCTGATATTTTTATGAAGGCTGTGGGCCAGTCCATCAAATACCAAGGGAAACCTATTTGAAAAACTTATCATTTATATTTTTACACTGTGTGAAGTGTACAGAGGAATGTTTTAATTCATGTTATAAATCTGTGTGTTAAAATAATAAACATAACAATGAAACTTTCAAATGAACCATTTATCCGCACCAAAAAACCAAACACAAATATAAGCCGTCTTAAAATAGTAGTTTATGCAACGATTGTATAATGAATGTCTTTAAGCCACGAGTGAGATGTAAGTTAGAACACGAGCGAAGCGAGTGTCCTAAATATCTCACGAGTGGCTTAAAGGCATAATACAATCGTTGCATACACTATTTTATCTACGACCAACAATATACAACAAAATTTCCCCGAAGTTAAACAAAACTCATGACTTTTAATAATGATGGAATAGGTCAACTAAAATTTGAGGTTAGGCAAATAAGCAGACTGAACCATGAATCGTTGTGGAACAATCAGCTGATGGGATAAGTAAACTCAAACATGAATCGTAATGCAACAATCAGCTGATGTGCGAAATGCGTAATTGTTATTATGACGCTTCTTCCGTCAAATGCCGAGCTCTCATTGGTCTAGAACCAGTACTCTAAAGTGACTCCAGTACTCTAAAGTCGTCATTAGAGTACTGCTTGGTTTTTGGTGTTTTAATGTATATCATTATAATGTTTATTGTAATACCATAATTGGTGCTTATTGCAATGGTCGTAGATAAAAATGCTTTTAACCATTGTATTGTTATCTACGTAGTATCTATCACCATGTTCAGAAAACTGCACGGGGTAGCAAAATAATAGGGGCAGTGTGGGAGTGAGATTAAGTAAAACGGTCAGTGAAGTAACACAGTAACAATGTGCTTGGTTATAAACAAAATTCGCGCCGGTCTAAGACTATAGCCTCGCGCCGGTCGACCAGCGTAACGGTGGTTTGGTTAGGCCGACATCTTGTGTAAGCAGACCATGAATTATGGACTAGGAGCCAAGTCAAATTGAATCCAGCCAATGCTGAACGAATCTAAGACTGGTAAATTTTAGAAAGCAGTTAACACATTTGTGTGAGGAAAATGCCTTAAGGTAATATAGTATGGCTGGTAAATGGATCTTGGGTAATTTACTGTGGTGGACTGAATGTCTCGATTTGAATCGTGGGTGGGATAAATACAGTTTGGGATGAATAAATTTGTTCATCTGTGAAGTTATTGAGGCAGCCTTCCCAAAAATAACAATTGTTGGTCCTGTAGGTTTCCAAAATGTGGTCATCAAAACCTTCTTGAAGAGATAGGTATTTCTGCTTTTGTAACTTTAATTTAAATAAATCTATGAGCTAACACCAAAGAATACTGCATAAAAAACTATTAGCTACGCTATATTTTTCAAAACAAAGAATGTCAATGTTCATGTAAGATCTTATGGCATTGAACATAAAGGAACTAGTCGAGCTCGATCTTTAACCCCCAACAATGATAGAGGTGTCAATTAAAGCACGAGTGGCTTGACTTGCTCTCTTTGATCCAGGGACCAATGTTCTGTCATGGTACAAGACAATACAATGGGAAGTGGAATGAACTTTCTTCCTGATAGTACGTTGCCTGGTTGATGATGAAACTGCACTTGGTAAGCGACAAGCTCGGCGTATGCAGAGAGGAAACGAAGGGACATTGACTGAGAACGTGAGTGTTGTCCTCTTGTGTGTCGGAGGAAGGTTTTGCCGATGAGAGTGTAAACAGAAACGTGGAACATCAAACTTTCAGCCCATCGGCCAAAATGTCAACTGGCGCACTCGAAATCTGACATTATGAAAACCTTTTTACGGAAATGTTTAATATTTCCTGAAGAATTTGACTAATTAGAACTTCAAATATATTTATGTAAATTCTTAACCATGGCTTAAGCTAAACCTATAATTGAACGGAATGCCACTTTTAACTTGTTCAAAGTTACCATGTTTTCATGGTTATGTGTCACGTGTGCATATGTGCAATTGTTTTAAATTTACTTTTTAACACTCGGCGACCAATGATATATGAGTTCTTGTGTAGAGGCCTTTGAAAATGGCATCGTGATGCAAAAAATCGAGTCAATTTTAAAGGTTATTCAAGATTGGCCACCTTGGAACCTTTTTAAATTGGTCACTTTTAAACGCATAGTACAATATGATAATGTGTAACAATGCTTGTGAGTACAATATGTAATAGGGCAATATGCTTCTCACACAAAAGGGTGACCTTAAGCTCGTTATTAAAATTAATGATTTAAAATGTCATCATTTGTATTCATTCAAATGCTGTTGTAAAAACTAAAGAGGTTTTGATTATTTTATTGAAGTAAGTTGAAAATTATTAAGAAACCAATTATAACTCTTTCTGAGCTGTGACGAATGTAGTCTTCTGTAATCATGGTCATGGTCTATGCATACGCCGTTAGTCATGTGTGCGTTAACGTTGCACCGACTGACCTTGGGTGACGATAGTTACGTCACACTTACGTAACGCTGGATATCGCTCCGTAACGGGCTGCTTCCGCCCACCGACCTTGCTGCAATTAGACTATTGTAACGTCAACTGCTGAAGAAGAGAGTTGTGAAAGCGATTTCAAACCTACTGCTATTGCTCACCGGTTAACGTGTCTTGCTTGTACAACGTGATTTGAGACCTGTTATGAGTTGTAAATAACGCGATGGTTGATTTTGTAAGCTCTATAACTGATTCTTTTATCTAATATTGACCATGCTAAAATATTTTACTCTTTTTTTGGACTAAGTGAAATTAAATTAGAAGAAAACAATGAATCAAAACCCAAAATGTTTGCACCAACAGTGATCACGATCATTCTTATCAAAATTATGAAAAGGAACGAAAAAAATGAAAAGGAACGAGAAAAATGAAAAGAAACGAGAATAAATTCTCGATTGGTAGAATCCGAGAATCTATTATTGATTCCTACATTTGTTATTTATCATTGTTATTATATTTCAAAGATGCTTATCTCTATTAATCTATTACTTTTATTATTTATGCATTTGTTAATAAGTGGCTTGACTTGCTTGCAATATCTTAGGATGTCATTGCCATTTTTATTCTTATTCTTGTTTCTTAGTTCTTTGCCAATGCCAAAGGGTTCACCTTACTCACTTGCTAGCTTTAATAGATAATTTAGTTTTTCCATATTATTGGCATGAACTTTTGTCTGTACTTTTCTTCTCTCCTTGTTTTTTTATCAAATTACCACAATAACGTCACTCTTGTTACTTCCCTATTCTATATATCATTTCTGTTATTGTTGACTAATGTGTATTCATGCTCTTGACTGGCACCTATTTAAGGATTTTGTTGTACTCTTTGCTGTCTTGAATATATAATCAAGTATTCTTTACGTTAAATAAACAAATAAATAAGTAAATAAAAAAACATTTCGGTAAACAGGGGATCATTATTTTTCCAATTCACAAAAAGAGCCCCCAAATAAGTGTAGATAATCATTAGTGAAAACCCAAACTATTTGTAGCAATAGTTATTATGATAATTCTTACCCAAAGAACGTAGAGAAAAGAGAATACCAGACCATTTTTTTGCAAACAGGGAATAATAATTTCACCGATTCTTCACGATTTCCCCAGGAGGACCTACTTTTTGAACAATCAGAAGAGTAAATTACCCCTAATCACCACATATTCCAGATAACCCGTCTCGGCAATTTGAAAGTCGAGAAACGTCCGAAAATTAGTTATTTACTTAGTAAGAGGAGCTCGTTATGTTATGTTTCCCAAGATATGTGAAGCCACATTCTCAGCCTTGGAATCGCCCTCACAGCGCGTGGTAACTGGGGAGTTGTGCAAGACAAGAGATTACTTGCTTCAAATTAGTTTTCAATTTAAATTGAACGAGCGAGCTTAACAAATTAAAGTATTAAAATACGTGTTAAATGTTCAGTTTTTTTCGGTTAGGAGTCAAACGAAAGATCTGTCCCAAAGGTTTTATCATCGAGTATCAAAGTACATTTATTTGATGTAAATACAAATCAATACAAAGTTAAGACAACCAGACATTTTACGTTACTAGAGGACACGCGCTGCTCAGCAGCTTTAAGTTTTCGTTTAGGCAGCTGATAAAATAACATTTATATTAATTAGCTATTCCTTAAAAATTTTATTCCATATCAAATCTTACGGGCAAATACGAAAAATCTAGGACTTTTCCCTTTAACGTTCGTAAATTTTATTTCCTACAAAAAATACCAAGCCATTTCCAATGACACCTAAAGGAAGAGTCTAAATCGCAAAATGACCATTTACGTACTATCTAAGTAGAGCAAGATTTAAATGTATACAAATTGTTATTTAAAAGGACCTTTCAACATTTTTTTGAGCTAGACATTATGTGCTTTCAAATAAAAAACATCTGCAATTTAGGCCTAGACCCACGTGTGAAGCTAAAATATTGTGGAAAGGATTCTATATTATAATTAATATGATGGTTTATATTTGCTTTAGATGGACTCTAATAAAAAACTTAACCAGAACAATTGAATGAATGAAAAGCTATATCCTGCTGTTACTTACTTCCTTACTCCTATAAATATAGATTTTAATGATCTGTGTTTTGTGGGAAATATGTGATTTTAAACTTCAGCCAAGATCAACAAACTCCCAAATAAGGAACTTCTACCAAAAGATTTTCAAAAAATACCTTAACTTGTCCTTGCATTATCCGTGGAATAATTCTTACTTAACCTTCACCGAAATGGCACACCGCCTAAACGCGAATCTTTAAAATAACACGTTTTTAAATTAAACAGAAAATTAAGTGTTTCCGAAAATTGCGTTTGAAATTAATGAAATAACATACCATCTAAACATAAATCTGGAAAATAACACGTTTTGAAATTAAATGGAAAATGAAGTGTTCCCGAAAGTTGCGGTTGAAATTAAAGATAACAGGTGATGCTGTGAATGATGGGACAGAGTACGCGTGTTCATCAGCATCGTCGGTCGCCGCGCCCGCAAGGCCGACTAGGCTGGAACCTTCACCTTTGCTTATTTGCTCACTTGCTCATCTTCCCTTCTTTTTGCTATCACTTGAAAAAGCGGTAGAATCTCTATGACGGAACCAGATATTAAGTTTTAGTGGATTCGTGGTGGCAGTCTGTCGAAATAGAAACGCTTTTGGCAGTAAGGTATATCCTTGCACGAGGTGAAATTTATTATATTTATTCGTGTTAGCATACTTTCTTTCAAAAAAATTGAGCTTGGAAATTAAAATAAATCAGCACAGAAGTCCAGTAAACGAGGTGATGCTTGAGTATGTTTTGTTGTTAGTATAATATACGATGATAAATCGTTTAAACCCATATATTTTTGTGATTTGTATTTTAAATTAAAATATGAGATATTATAAAACAAACATAACCAATATAAGTTACTGATCTCAACATAAAAGTCCAAAAGTTGCTTTGATTTTTTAACTCTGCATCTGCAGTATAAAGGAAGTTTCATTTAAAGAATTGCGTAAATGGTTCAACTCACAACATAGTATTTTGATTGTTATATTTTATCAGTGAAGCATATCTATTATAACTAGTGGCTTGTAGGGACAAAAGCCCCTAAAAATAAAATACAAACCTATTTAATATATTTCCTTCACACTCACAGCTCAGTAACAGTTTGACGGAATTAAACGTTAAAAGAGTAATGTTAAAGATGTTTTGACATTTGCTAGTACGTATCAGAGTTTTAAGAAAGGGCGTTACTTCAGTATAGTAAAGAACTGAATTTTTTGGAACAGTCGCGCCATCCGTCGTTCTCAAAGCAAACTCAGTCCACTTTGTTTACAATTAAACATATGATCATGGTTTGAAGAAATTCTTAAGGTTAACCACAGACTGCAGCACTTAATTGAATTCCCAAAAGATAAGCATATTTGCATATACAATGAGCATATACAATAAGGATGAAATCAGAAAATGGTCTCCCGTTGACGACTCCACGCTCCGCGTTTGAGACTTTGGCTCCACTTCATGAGGAAGTTAGGTTTGGAGACCAGAAGTTTGTTAAATAGTTAATATTGAGGATTTTTATAGTTGCCCGGGAGTAAATACTGCTTTGTCTTGGTAGATTCAAGATTAAATATACTTTTGATTAGCCAAATTTAAAGGTTAACCTTTTTGGTATGATCAAATTTAAAGTTGATGTTACACTCAATAGCTTTTAGTGCAGCACACTGTTTTTTCCTCAGTCAAAACTAAGACCATTTCCGACCGCACATAAAACTGGTAGAGCTGGGCCCTAAAAAAATGAATGAGCAGGTCTTCTCTGTACCTATAGCCTGTGCTTATTCGATTGTGTAAATGTTACAAATCACTTGGCTTTAAATCAGCATCAGCTACCACTACATGATACAAAGTAAAAGTAACAGTCGTATTTAATTCCTCTTGCTTTTTAAGGTTGAGATCCCTAAATTATAAAAACGGAAAATTTAAAAGAAAAAAAACAATCATGTGTTATAGCATGTTCAACCTATTTTGCTGGATTTTAAATAAACTACACATCAACATCAGCATGTATAAATAAGCGACACATGTTTTAATGTAGACAAAGCAGACATTTTTAGATTACAATGATTTTTAAATGGCAGGTATTCAACGATATATCTTATTTTCTGACAAACTTTAATAAATTTCCGTATTTTTCCCGAGTCCCTGCCCATCAAGACCTTCTATTTGAGCCTCCTCCCATTATCCTGCGACTTGCCAAACTCCTCAATTTTGCCGCAAAAATGTTGCCTACATATATATTTATATCAACCATTTGGCATTAAATCGGCATCGTTATAACATAAACTAAACAAACGCACTTAACTCTTTATAATTTTAAATTATAAATATGTACTCAAAGCGTAGTTATAAGTCTGAAAATCTGAAAGTTAAAATATTTATTTGTTACAGTACATTGAACATAGTTATCTGCCTTTTGAAAACAACCAGATGTCAACATCTGGCATATATCTTTGAATCAAGCATCAGCACCACATGTTTTAATGTAAACAAAGCAGACGTTTTTAGAACTGAATGCTTTTTAAATGGTAGATATTTTACGTTATTTCTCGATTTCTGGTGAATTTCAAGCAATTTCATTATTTTTCCCGCCATCACGGAATAGAGACCTTTAATTTGAGCCCTCTCCCATCTTTCTACGACTTGCCAGACGCCCACAATTTTGACGCAAAGAAACGCCTTACGAAATTAAATATATGATTATTAGAAATATTTTATTAATTTGTTATTTTAATATAAAATAAATATAGAGAAGACTTATTTATTTTAAACCTAAAGGGACTTTCCTCTCAGTACACTTAGGTAAACCTTATGTAAAGATTTTTATCTAATTTTTGCTCGGTTTAATTGTAAAATAAATAAACTTAAATGAATCAAACACAGAAATGTATATGTCATTACCGCAGTAAATCCCTGAATGATAAAAAGTAGTAATTTTAAATTGGAATCTACACATTTATCAATAACCCTGAAACTCCCAACAAAACCACCGGGACACATCGTTTACTAACCATCCCAAACCAACTGCATATTAGACCCATAAAGGTCCTGGACCTTGACATTAGCCCGTCTCCCGCCCGGGGCAGATGTTCCAGGGTCCTGTACCCGCAATGTGGACGGAAGGGTCCCATCATTGTCTGGACACGCCTACAACGCCGCAGGGGCCGGCGGAGCCACGCGTTCGCTAAAACCACGCATTAAAGTCTCTTTTGGTAATAGGTTTCTCCGCTGTGCGGTTAGTTGAAGGCTGTAGTATATAGGAGGAAAGTTTGATGAAAATACAGTGATAGTTTTTCTCATTGTTTTGCCAGCTTAATAGTTTATTGATATTGATATAATTATTTAATTTATTGATATTGATATAATTATTTAATTTACTAGGGGTTTTATGATAAATCAATAGCGTGCCATCACACAACCAGCACCAATATCGGTTGATGGGTTGGTTCTGAACCGATTTTAACCATGGCGTAATCTAACATACATCGGGGTCAAATTTGGTAAAGTACAAGACTTAATGACGGTCAGACGTCAGGTTAGAACCCTAGATGACCTTTTGTATGTGGTATTTATCAAAAATATTTACTATTGGAATAGAAATTTTGAGTAAATCAGCTAATTAGAGTTATCATGAGATCACCTACGTCCGCGAAAAGACGGATTTGTCTTTTATCTTTTGCCGTCAAACAGCTGTCGCTAGACATAGACATGCAATAATGTCTGTCAGAGACAGTTGTTTGATGAAAAAAGACAAATACAAAAGACAAAGATCGCGGTAGTGCGCGGTCGGCCAAAAAGTAGTAAGACTATAAACCAGCTAAGCCGTTATGCACACTGCCGCAAAACAAAACGTTTTTGCCTTTTGTGGAACAAAATCTGTCGAAATACATATATTTCGTCTATTGAGTCATGGACAAAACTTAAACGATAAAACATCTTTTTTAATCTCAAAAGACGCAAGATAGAAACCAAAATATTTTTTGTCGTGACAGTGTGCGGTTGGACTGAACGAAGAGTTTAAATTCATCTTACTCTAGCGAATTTCGGATGGCCACTAGAAGATCAGGCGACCCTTCACCTACACAATAGAAATGCATTGTGTAGTAGCGAGAATGCCTAATCTCCTAGCGGCCATCCGACCTCTGCCAGAGTATAGTTATAACAGTTGTCCAAGCGAAAGTGGGAGCGGCAAAGTGTCTAGCGGTATACCAGCTGGATAATGTACCTTTTAGAGAGTGACAGGTGACTTACAGTCAAGGCTGCTGCGTTAGGGACATTATTATTGATGAAAAGGCAGAATCTGACCTCTCGTTTTGACATCAAAGTTCCACGATGTCCATTTAGAAGATGCGCTCTTCGTCCTTGGTCTAAATCACCCTTACTGAAAATCACGAGTCGCTCCAGCCAAAGTACATGTCATATATCTCCTTTTGATTATTGCAAAACGTGACATATGACTTGAGGACACGAAGTACAAAATTGCTTGTCTATTATTTTGTAATTTAACACGGAACGATTTGTCAAGCTTTTGATTATTCTTTTATCTATAATGCACAAATTACCCAGAACTTTTGAGCAAACCACAAATTCGACACCCATCAACCTCATACTTGAATGAAAGGTCTTTGTGAGGAAATTCTAGGAAAAATATAATTTGTTTCATTAAATTGACCCCACCCCACTCCACAAATATTAATAAAAGGGCCCTCAGCACAAATATGAAGAAAACGGCTTTACAACGGGTACATTTTATTATTTTTTGCATTTATCTGTTTACATAGCAGCTGCCGAGCAGCGCGACAACTAGTTTAAGATAATAATTTCAGCCATGTGTACAACTTGAACGTACACTACCAAAAATGTCCTCAAATACCTGAGAAATCAATACAAAATCAAATGGCATCTTTTAATAGGTAATCCTAAATACCATTTCTAATTAATGTGTTCAACCGGAATGTTGCTCTACCTTAAAGCGACATTCCTAAAGCAGACTACCCTTTAAGAGGTCGAGCACGCAAGATTGCAGCGCCTTACCTGTCGGTCTCTCGCGCTCTCGTTGACACAGTTGCCGCCAGGAGCGGAATGTGGGCTTACGTCACGCAGGGGGGTCAAGGTCGAGTTACGTCACGCTCCTCGCCCCTCTGGAGAAAGTAGAGAGTTTCCGCGGGCACTTCCGCAATGAGTATCAAACTTGGATTTGACACCTGAGTGGGTAGTAGAGGACGTGGCTCTAGTATTCTTTTACACGCAATCTTAAACGTCATGCCTTATGCATCCTGTGTAATGTAAAATATATGTTTTATTTTTAGTGGTTGAAATGTTATGGTTACGAAAATATTTATGATATAACAGAGAGTGCAACGGTTTTGGAATTTTAAAAAAGGGAAGAAGAAATTAAATATTCTGTATATGAAGTGAAGAACGCTTGCTAAAACTGATATTCAATGAATTGATTTTTACAATAAAGTAGTTAGTGGTGTTTCAGTGGTTTGAAAAAGAAAAGATTGGAAAGGATTGTATAAATACGATGTAACTTAAGTGAAGGTAGGCAAAAAAATTAGTAATGACTAAAATATAGTATATTAATACGCACACTAAAATCTGCTAGTGTGACATAGTTTTTAAGCAAACTACATGCTTTAATAGATTTCATAGGCTCAATTAGTTTGAGAGGTTAATTAGGCAGCAAAACACGCGATCCTGTAATTTCAAATGTTCGAGTTATTGGAATCCTAATTTTTTACTAGTCTACGCATAAGGATATTAAAACTGCTCATAATGTTCATAAAAGATCTCTCAAATCTAAACACATGTACGAAAACCGCAAAACGGTATGATGTTGAAACGTGAATTATAAAAACAATCATTATTGTCGGTATGTATAAGAACAAGTAGATGACACGACCTGACCCAGTTGTTAAATTTATTCCCAGTACAAATATTTTCATTAGAGCTTATTATTTTCTTACCCTAAGGCCCTATAAATTACAGTTCAAACCTCCTTGAATTTAAAGACTTTCATAATTAGTGTGCAGCTCTATAAGTCGATCGACTCTAGGCAAGTGTTACATAAAATGTTAATGACTTGTCGTTCATCTTGAAGTAGAAAGTGATCCGATCCTGGGAGGCAATGTGGAAACCATTAAATGTATGGAATTATAGTGGCATAAATATGAATTCGTACCACTCCTCTAAAGACCTGCTTGTAATCGGGGTTAAATTATCATCCTGAAATGTGGAGCGGAGAAACTTGAATCTTGAGTAGGTCCTGAATTGGCATTTCATGTGTTTACCCCTTTGCGATTGGCTGTCAGTTTGGTGTTTCAAAAATCTATGTGGTTCAAAATATTATCATATGGTTTGTATTAAAAAATCTTTATATAAATCAATGCAAGAAGGTTATAATCAACTTTGTCTTGGAAAAGTCCATGTTAAGCATTACTCTTACAGTTGAAATTTGTTGATTGAATGATATATATTACAATCGACCTAAACTTAGTTTAAAAGAAGAAAGGAAAGATGCCAAAACGTAGACAGCAAATATTACCTTGTTACATAGATTCCACCCCGACTATGACTTCCTCATGCACCTGAAAAATACCGTTTCATTAGCAAATAACATTCTTTGATAAAAAAGAAGGAAGGCAAGAGTCCACACAAGATTTACTATTGTGCTTTATTTTCTTTTGTCCGATTCCCCTTTCCTCATTGCTTGCTGACTTGTTTCTATTTAAATTTATTAAAAAGCAAATGAACATATAAGATTTAAATAACACTATTAAATTTAATCATATTTCAACTAAGCTTAATTAAATAAAGTACGAGGAGAGTCACCATTAGAGTACAGACATTAACCAGCGATAATTATCACGATGGAATGGGTTCGAGCCCCTAACTATCATCCGAATTTTAGTTAATAACTGTCGTTCGTGAAATGTAATGTCTCATACCATGCTAAACCTGATATCTTTGGTCAATGTATGCATGCAAGAATAGGAAGAAGGCTAATGGCTAAATGTATAGTAATATTAGTATAAATTAAGTAAACACGCAATGTCTAGCTTTAAAATCAAATATAAAGCCATAGAAATTAGAACTTTATTTCTTTCCAAATTTTGAGTCTTTTTTAAATCGAATAAAAGTGACATTGGACGATAGTAAGAGAGGTCGCGGAGTCCCGGCGTGGGCGCCTCCCAAGATTGCTCTATAAATCTGACTTTCCCCAATATTGGACCGTCCCTAAGGTCACCAGGGCCTCAAGGTTTGGTGGAGAAAGTGATTCATGTTCTGGTCATTCGCACCTTCTAGAGGCTAAAGTTGGGTCGTCCAATTTATTTTCAGGGCCATAAGAAAGGTATTGTTTATATATAACAACGTAATTCCTGTGATTATTATTTTAGCTGAAATAATTACTAAGTTCAGCAATATTTCAGATTTTATGTGAAAAATATTTTAAACTGGCTGTTGGTAATACGCTTTACTATATCTTCTTTTTCATAGGCAAGCATGATTTTTTCAATCACTTTTTGTCAACCTGTGTGCAACGTAGAAAAGTTAGAATTGTATTTTCCTGTACATGTGCACGCAATCCCGTCCTAATATGATTTTGTTTTAAGAGAAAGCAAATGTTTTAATATAAAAATATAAAAAATAATAACATGGACCTTATGAGTTGCTATGATGATTAAGGAAAAACATAAAAATGTAAACAAATCCAGTAATATATTTTTTGTGGCATGAAGTAAAAAAAATCTGTAGTTTCTGGTTGAATTTTGACCAGTAGGATATCTCTAGTTTACATTGAATAACAGAAGTTGGTTTATATTATATACTGGACAACTGTAAACAAATCCAACAGAAATATTCTCTTTCCAGTTGAAACCTAAAATTTGACAATTTTTAGGGCAGATCCTTAAGGCCTTTTCACACTGCGGCAACGAACCCAACGTCCACGCTCTCTCACGATGAGGACAGTCAAGTGTCAACTCTCACTCAGTGCAGTTGTTATTTAGGCAAAGATGTCTTTTCCGACAGTTTCTTGGTGTGAGACCGGGTTTTCTGTTCCGTGGATGAACGACTCGAGTAATAGTGATAGTGATGACGATTTAATATTATTGTATTCGTTTCGGTAAAGAAGTAAACTTCGAACTTCCTCCAACAAAATTTCCATTCCATAAACTCGCAGAACACCAGCAACAACAACAAACAAAATATCAGATGATGCGGGGTTTCGCAGACAAAGGCTAGAGCCCCCGAAGTGAAGGCTAGTGGTTCTGAAGTGTTCATTGCACATGCGCTAGGCCGTGGACGTCCTGGACGTTTCAGAAAAATCGCTCGCCGAGCGATCTTTCGAAAACCGTCCCGGACGTCCAGGACGTCCGCGACGTCTTGGACGCGCAGTGCGAACGGTCTGATTTGATAGCTTGGACAGCGATTTATTTTTTCAAAAACGTACCAGACGTCCAGGACGTCCTGGATGCCAGTGTGAAAAGGCCTTTATAGGAAATCCCTTGTTAGTGAAAAAGTACGGTCCAAGATAAATGATCAAGTAATCCAGGTTCGTAAACCTGATGCTAAAAACTTAGTGCGGATCAAACATTATTCATTTGTCTCAGTGTAAGAGAACATTCGTACATACAAAAACTCATGTTACAGGTAAAATATCTTTGGCCTGGGATTTTAATAGATGGATCGAAGAAGACTTCACAACAAAATGTACTAACAAGTATGTAAAAAGTTTAGTAAAAACACACTGACAATAAAGTTTGTGCATTTCACGATCATTAAAATTTTAGTCAGTGCAGTGAAATAATTTGTTTTGTTAAGACGCGAATAC